>JANFOE010001008.1:0-445550 GCA_025667525.1 Glebionis coronaria
TTTGATTCATGTTAAACCGCACATATACTATAACTTGTTAAAAAAAATAACTAACTTACTTATATAAGGAAACTTAGCAACAATCCTTTCCATCAATACACGATTATTTTGCAAACAATGTAATTTGAACTTTTTTTACCATTTGTCAGAACTATATGCAAAGTTATTTAAAAAAACTTCATTAGAGAAAAAAATAAAAATTGTGTTTTATTAGTTGATACATGGTTTTAGACATAGATTATTTAACTAATCATACCTATATGCAATCGTCACCCATTATAGTTTACCTTTTGTCAAACACAAAACTCATATCATCCCTTATAAGTATTAATTTGTAACAATCTCTAAATGAATAGTAAAAAAATGTCAATGATCTTTTCATGTGTTTAGTAAAGAACAGATATCGGCCTCGCTATATTCATATTTTTATACATCTACCTAAGTTGAGTCACATTATAACCTGCAAATAAAATCACAATCAGAGTAGTGGCTAATAAGTAGTACGTAGTATATATTTTGAGAAAGGCAATGTCAAAGAAAATGAATGCCTTGATTTTGTTGACTCTTCCTAAATAATGTGAACTCAAAATTATTTTTTTGCCACGTGTAAATACACATGCTTAGTTATTTTTTAGAAAAAATTGATGAAAAGGGATGTTAAAAAAACGTGTGTTATATTAGATAATATAGTTTATTATATTATAAAGTTTTAATAGTTAATAAATACTTAGCTTATTATTAATTAATAATATCATTTCATGTTATTATAAGTTTATTATTAATTAATAATATTACATAGTCTATGTTATTAAACTTTATCATAAAAGATAATAATTAATTTAACCTAAGTTTTAGTTAATTAAATTCATGTTCATGAATAATTAAATAATTAATTATTATAACATAAGTTTCATTTAGATAAATGTACATACATATTTTATCATAGTTTTTATTTAAATAAACATAACATAAGTTTTAATTTAATTAAACCAAAATTAATTAATAAATAGATTAATTAAATCATAACATAACTTAATTTTCAAAGTTGGTTTAATTATGTATTTATCATGTACAAACATAAATTAAGGTTTTATTTAAATAAAAACTACCCTTACGTGATGCATGTACTTAATTTAATTATCATCTATTAATTAAACTAACTAAATAACATAAAAATACTTGTCTTATACCCTTAGCCAAACACCCCCTTAACTGCCCCTAAACCTTGAACCCAAACAGCCCCTTAACTGTTTCCTGCTGCGTGTTCTATATACCCACCGTCTTGTTATATTTTCATATTTTCCTACTGTTAGTTAATGTTTACCCTGCCTTGTTATTAATTACCACTGAGACCTACTAAGGTTTCGGTTCCCACTGTTTTACCCAAACGCGCCCCCCCGCTGTGTGTTTGGCCACTGCCGACCTTGCGACTGGTGGAGTTAACTGATACAAGGGTTTTTACCAAGTATGAAAAAGTTATCGTCTTGTCTCGATTCGAATTGACCATGGTTTTAAGTGTGACTCGGTCGTTTCCTGGTTAATTAAAAAGAAAGGTGATAGATTATCTAAAAGTAAAAATGAAAATGTAAATGTCGTTAAGTAAAAGTGGAAGCTTAAAAATTTAAACTAAAAATTTAGACTTAAAATAAATGACGAGAGATTAAAACTTAAAAAAAGTAAATTTGAAACTTAAAACTTTATAATAATGCAAACTTGATAAAAATAATTTGAAAATTAAACTAATTGAAAATGTTTAAAAATTAAACTAAGTAAAAATGGCGGGAAAAATTAAAGTTTGGAAGTAATTCGGGAAACTAAAGCAAAACCTAAGTCTGAATATGAATCCTTCACCTAAGTCAGAATATGGTCAAGAACCAATCCGGAATCCCTATCTGAATCTAATTCGGAATGCTCATGCTGCAACTAGTTCGGAATCCATACCCTTGACTTAATTCGGAATATGCCAATCTTGCATGTAATCCGGAATACACATTCTTGACGTAGTTCGGAATCCCTATCACTTACCTAATTCGGGAAACGGATCCCAAATGTAATTCGGAATATCAATACCCAACGTAATTCGAAATACTTGATCTTGTATGTAATTCGGGAAACGAAAGCCACACTTAATTCAGAATCACAACCAAGCTCTTAATCCGGAATAACCTTTCACACGTAATTCGGAGTCCCTAATTCAATACCTAATTCGGATAAATATCAAACACTCAATTCGGGAAATGGATCTTTGCATCTAATTTGGGAAGAACTGAAACTGTACCTAAGTCGGGAAGCTAGGGTTTTAAAAGAATCCGAAATATAACAAAAATAAGCAAAATGAAAATTAAGCTAAAACCAGTTAAGCACTTATCTAAAAACTTAACCAAATCAATTTTTTAGAAAAAGCTAATAAGACACAATTTAAAAACTTTTAAAGACACTAAATAAGCAAAAATTAAAAATCAACTTTTTATAAAATATTAAGCTACCAAAATCAACTTATTTAAAAACTAATAAACATAAAAATTAAGCAATAAGCAATAATCTAAAAACTTTAAACACACCAACTCAATAAGCACAATCCAATAAGCCAACCAATCACAAAATCAAAAAGATGAAATCAACTACATGATTAATTAAGCAAAACAAAAGATTATGATTATGAAAGGTAGAATGAGAATTTATTAAAAAGCTTGATTATATTAAAGATTAATATCAAAGATTACAAGATTAAGATGAAGGTTTGATAAGCTTGAAAGAAAAACTAGAGAGAGAAAAATAATAACACACTTAATTACCTACTAAAATTAAAGACTAATTAAAAAGACTAACACCCTCCTAATGAAAGATTAGGAGGGTATATATAGGAGAAGGGTTAATATACAAGGAGGTTACTAAAGTTTGGTCAAAATAACGATTTTGTTACAAAAGTTTAAAACATTACACTTAGGTTACTAGTGTATACGGGTGTGATTTATTTGTTACTAAACGTCCAGAAAAACTATCCCCCATTACTCAGTGGAAGAGTTACCGGTTAAGCAACCGGTTGGTGGGCCCATTTCTATTTTTTGGCTAATCTTTAGTAACAAAATCGTTACTTTGGTCAAGCTTTAGTAACCTGCGTGTATATTAACCCTTTACGTTTTCGTCAGTAAACTTACGTTTTCATCAGTATTTTACGTTTTCGTCAGTAATTTTACGTTTTCGTCAGTACTTTTCCGTTTTCGTGAGTAAGTTTACGTTTTCGTCAGTAATTTTACTATTTCGTCAGTAAATTTACGTTTTCGTC
Organism: Glebionis coronaria; assembly: GCA_025667525.1. Taxonomy (NCBI): domain Eukaryota; kingdom Viridiplantae; phylum Streptophyta; class Magnoliopsida; order Asterales; family Asteraceae; genus Glebionis; species Glebionis coronaria. The sequence continues at coordinate 3,287 of JANFOE010001008.1, forward strand.
AATAAACTTATGTTTTCATCAGTAAACTTATGTTTTCGCCAGTAAATTTACGTTTTCGTCAGTAACTTTATGTTTTCGTCAGTAATTTTACGTTTTCGTCAGTACTTTAACGTTTTCGTGAGTAAATTTATGTTTTCGTGAGTAAATTTATGTTTTCGTCAGTAAATTTACTATTTCGTCAGTAAATTTACATTTTCCTCAATAAACTTACGTTTTCGTCAGTAAACTTACGTATTCTCCAGTAAATTTACGTTTTCGTCAGTAATTTTACGTTTTTGTCAGTAAACTTACGTTTTCATCAATATTTTATGTTTTCGTCAGTACTTTTACTATTACTAACAAAAACGTAAAAATACAGATGAAATATTCATTTACTGACGAAAACGTAAGTTTACTGAAGAAAACATAAATTTACAGACGGGAAAGCGTAAAAATATTGACGAAAACGTAAAAATACTGAGGAAAACGTAAAATCACTGACGAAAACGTATATTTACTGAGGAAAACGTAAATTTACTGACAAAAACGTAAATTTACTGACGAAAACGTAAATTACTGACGAAAACGTAAAATTACTGACGAAAACCTAAGTTTACTGACGAAAACGTAAGTTTACTGACGAAAACGTAAGTTTACTGACGAAAACGAAAATTTACTAACGAAAACGAAAATTTACTGACGAAAACGTAAATTTACTAACGAAAAAGTAAATTTACTGACAAAAACGTAAATTTACTGAGAAAATATAAAATTACTGACGAAAACGTAAGTTTACTGACGAAAACGTAAGTTTACTGACGAAAACGTAAGTTTACTGACGAAAACGTAAGTTGGAGTCCACGTAGACATGCAACTTATAACTATGGGTAAAAACATTATGGGTAACTTGCAGTTTAGGTAAACAATACATTAGTAACCCAAGTGTAAGGTTTTAAACTTTAGTAACAAAATCGTTACTTAAGCCAAACTTTAATAACCTGCGTGTATATTAACCCTATAGTAGAAGGGGAGGGTCTTGTGTCTTCTCTCTTTCTTCTTGTCTTCTCGACTTTTAATTAACTCGTCTTTCTCGACTTTGTCTCGGGATTAGTCGAATGATAGCTTGAACTCGTCTTCTATTTTTCTTCTTTTAGTAGACTTGGTTTTTCGACTTCGTTAAACTTCCGTCTTTAGACTTTTTCTTCGATAAATCTTCAGAATAGGCCTTTGACTTATGTTCTTCTTGCGCTTTTGACCTTTTGACTTCGTCTTTTTTCTTTTTCTTCGATAAAAGCCCGCGAAAGCCCGTGTTTTCTTCCTTTTTTCATATTTTTGTCCTGAAACACAATAAAAACACAAACCACGCATAATTCCGACTTTTACGACATAAAATGCACGTATTGGTCTTGTTATTATTGGAAATAAGTGGTAAAAGGATAAGTGTTTTCATATTTATTAAATCCCCTATAGTTGAGCATTGCAATGCCCTCATCCAATGCATTAATTTCAAATCACAGTTTACATTTTTCATCATAATTAACCCACCTTGGCCTTTATTAAATACTAAACATTAAGGAAACTTAAAAAAAATTGAAAATTGCAAAATATTTAAAGGAAGAATAAGTAAAGAAATCTAAGACTTACATTGGGGTTTTGGTTGTCATGAATGTTTACCACCCTCAATTTTCACTTTCCCCAAACCAAGCTTATAAACGAGATCATTGTTATTATAAGTTAGCAAACTAACACAAACTCATGTGGCCCAATTATTTACTTAGACTCCCTTATTCCTAGGTGTATCTCTTATATTTTATTGTTCTCTTAAATGATCTCGATGATGCATTGTTTGACTTATTTCGATAGTTTATTTAGGCCGAAAATAAAGTAGGACGATTTAATTAATAGTTAGCTAAAGGACAAAATCTTTTAAAACTGCTTCTTGGGACCTCATAAAGTTCATATCTTGGCATAACTCGCTTCACGATTTGAGACCTTTCTCGGACCGATATTTGGCAATAACTTCATACTTCAAATCTTGAGAGACGTTCTTGAAATAATGGTCTTCTCTTCATGATAGGAATTTCTTCACTTTAAGTTTTTGAGAGATTCTTCATACTTGGACCACGACTTCTTCATTTTTCTCCAATCTTTATTTTGGATTTTGATATACAACGATCCGCCTTCTTTTAGGACTTTGATCTGTTTATCCTCATACCTTGTTAGGGCCTTTTTGGATAGACTTCTCCATGATCTTTAGGGGAGTATTTGCTTTTCGTCGTGTGTCTCGATCCTTCATATTGATTTTTGATAAATGATTCTTCACATCACTTGGGATCTTTAGCAACAAAATGTAGCCCTCATGCCTTGTTAGGGCCTTTTCGGACTCGCCAATCTTCGCATCCCGCTTCAGTAAGTTATGCCTTGGCTATGAACTCTAATTAATACCGACCAACTTTTAAACGATCTTGGGCTAGAAGCTAAGTAACTTTTCAAATCGTACAACCTTATTTATTGCAAATATATTTATTAACAAGCGATGGGAGAAAAATCTTATAATCAACTCACATAAATTCATGAAAGAATACCAAACTTATAATTGACTCTATCATCTCTCGTTCTCCATAATTTAAAATCTCAAGGAATGAGACTCGTGGATGCTTAACCAATTAAATCAAAGTTTTGGGTTTTCAAGTCATCTATAGGATCTTGCAACTTCTTAGACTCTTTCAAGTTTAGAATTCGCATTTTAAAGTTCCCTTGATAAACGACTTTCTAGGATCAGTTATAGGAACTTGGGAAGAGTTCTTGTTCTTAACCCGTAAGAGTTAAGACTTTCGCGTTTAAAGTTCCCTATATAAAAGCCTAGCAAAACTTGACTTAAACACGTTAAGGATACTAGCTAGAGTAAACTTAGATAAGTAAACTCGGGTTGAGTCAAAAGATTCATGACGTTGAAAAATAAAAACCACTTTATTAAACTTTGTTCTAGCAAAGAAATTAAATAACAATAACAAAGGAAAAAAACTACTATGACAAAATAGATTAAAAATTTTGAAAAAATGTCGAAAAATCAAATTTTCTGGTTAAAATGAGGACAAATTAATGGAAAAGCCCACTTAACTTCGATAGAAGTCCCCCTACACTTGATATAAACATTGTCCTCAATGTTTAAGCGTGTGGGAGTAAACTCCCCTACACTTAGGACATTGTGCACTTTGTTTAAATCTGGCTAAAGAAGAGACGACCATAGTGATTTTAATGTGAACATAGAATATATGAAATATTGAATCACGACAGTTTAGGATAGAACTGGGAAGACGGGAACACGGGATCACGGGTCGTCAAATATCATCAGAAGTTCTCTTTGAAGCTTTAATCGATGCACATCATAAGAAACAAGACAACAAACACCTACGTGGCTCCCCTACACTTATTATGAAAACGGGTAAAGGATAGATCAACGGGTCGCCTCTCGAGAAGCGCTTGTTTTTGTTAACCGAGTCACGAGCCTGACTCGACCCAGAACTAATTCAAGGGAAACGTGGTGAGGGATGGAATCATCTCATGAGAGATGTCCTCACAAAAGTACAACTTAACACGTTGGCCATTCACCTGAAAGTTTGGCCCATTTGGTTGAGATAACTCAATGGTGCCATAAGGGAAGATTTTGGCAAAGGTGAATGGACCGGACCAACGAGATTTAAGCTTGCCCGAAAAGATTTTCAACCAAGAGGTAAAGAGTAAAACTTGATCACCTATGTGAACCTCTCGGTTCTTAATCCTAGAATCATGAATGAGCTTGGTTTTCTCCTTGTAGATCAATGAATTCTCATAAGCTTCATTCCTAAGTTCATTTAGTTCATTAAGTTGGATCTTCCAAAGATCACCGGCTTTGTTGATATCAAAATCAGCCCACTTCAAGGCCCAATAAGCCTTATGCTCCAACTCAATGGGGAGGTGGCATGCCTTTCCGTAAACAAGACGATATGGATTGCAACCAATAGGTGTCTTATATGCGGTACGGAAAGCCCTCAAAGCATCATCTAACTTATCGGCCCATGAGGCACGACGCTCTCCCACAGTTCGCTCTAAGATTCTCTTAAGTCCACGGTTTAAAATCTCGGCTTGACCATTTGTTTGGGGATGATAAGCGGTGGAAAGACGATGATTGACACCATACTTAGCCATGACTCTAGCAAACTGATCATTGCAAAAATGAGTCCCGCGGTCACTGATGATAGCACGAGGAACACCGAATCGAGAAAATAGTTGTTTCAGAAAGTTCACAACCACCCTCGCATCGTTAGTAGGTAAAGCCTTTGCTTCAACCCATTTTGATACGTAGTCAACGGCTACGAGGATGTACTTGTTCCCTTTGGATGATGGAAATGGCCCCATAAAGTCGATGCCCCATACGTCAAAGATTTCACATTCTTGGATGAAATTTTGAGGTATCTCATCTTTATGTGTGATCTTTCCTTGTCTTTGGCAAGCATCACAATGCTTAACCATTTCATGAGCGTCATGATAAATGGTGGGCCAATAAAATACAGAATCGAAAACTTTCTTTACGATATAGTTAGGACCAAAGTGACCACCGGTGGGTCCTTTGTGGCACGCTTCTAGGATTAGTAAAGCTGCAGGCCCATCAACACACCTACGAATTACAAGATCCGCACATTGATTGAAAAGGTAAGGGTCGTCCCAATAATAGTGTTTAATGTCCTTGAAGAACTTTTTCTTTTGTTGGGACGTTAACCCTTCCATAAGAACACCATCCGCTAAATAGTTTGCAATGTCCACAAACCATGGGGTATCGTCAAGATTGGAGTTAATAGACATTAAGGCCTCAAGGGGAAAAGATTCATTAATCTCTTGATTTGGAAGTTCCCCTTGATAGGGATCCTCAAGTCTACTAAGATGATCCGCGGCTAGGTTTTCCGCTCCCTTTTTGTCACGAATTTCAATTTTGAATTCTTGAAGGAGTAATACCCAACGAAGAAGTCTTGGTTTGGAATCTTGTTTAGTTAACAAGTACTTCAACACGGAATGATCGGTATACACAATGGTGGTGGAAAGGACAAGATAGGGGCGAAATTTTTCAAAAGCATATACAACAGCTAAAAGCTCTTTTTCGGTTGTAGTGTAATGCAATTGAGCCCCCGTCATTGTCTTGCTAGCGTAATGGATGGTTGGAAGTGTTTGTTCACTCTTTGTCCCAAAACCGCTCCAATAGCAAAGTCTCTAGCATCACACATCAATTCAAAAGGCAACTCCCAATTAGGAGTAACTAAGACCGGTGCCTTAGTTAATTTATCCTTAAGAAGATTGAATGATTCGATACACTCTTTAGAAAAGATAAAAGGAGTATCTTTTTCCAAGAGGTGGGTCATCAGGCGAGCGATTTTAGAAAAATCTTGAATGAATCGCCGATAGAAGCCGTCATGACCAAGAAAACTTCTCACACCCTTCACGGTTGAAGGTGGAGGTAATTTAGCAATCACATCAACTTTAGCACGGTCGACTCAAGATCGGATTTGGATATTTTATGTCCAAGAACAATACCTTCTTTTACCATGAAATGGCATTTTTCCCAATTAAGAACAAGACAAGTGTCTTCACACCGTTTGAGCATACGTTTTAAATTGGCAAGGCAAGTAGAGAAAGAATCACCATAGACTGAGAAATCATCCATAAAGACTTCCATTGTTTCTTCAACCATGTCATGGAATATAGCCATCATACACCTTTGAAAAGTCCCGGGAGCATTGCATAAGTCGAAAGGCATTCTTTTATAAGCAAATGTTCCATAAGGACAAGTGAATGTGGTTTTCTCTTGGTCTTTAGGATCGATGGGAATTTGAAAATACCCGGAGAAACCGTCTAAGAAGCAATAATAGTCATTACCCGCTAAACGCTCGAGCATTTGATCCATGAAAGGAAGAGGAAAATGATCCTTACGAGTGGCATCATTGAGCTTGCGTTAGTCTATGCAAACTCGCCAACCCGTGACAAGTCGAGTAGGAATCAACTCGTTGTTTTCATTGGGAACAACGGTTATTCCGCCTTTTTTGGCACACAATGGACGGAACTAACCCATGGCGAATCCAAAATCGGGTAAATCATTCCGGTATCTAGAAGTTTGATAACTTCTTTCTTGATGACGTCATGAATTTTAGGATTAACCCTTCTTTGGCTTTGGATTGCAGGTTTAAAGTCATCTTCCATGAGAATTTTATGAGTACAAAAGTTAGGATCAATTCCGCGGATGTCGGAAATTTTCCAAGCAATTGTTTTCTTATGATTTTTTAGCACATCGATAAGTCAAGATTTTTCATCCTCTTTTAAGTCCTTTGCAATGATGACGGGTAACTTCTTATTGTCTTCGAGGAAAAGTATTCAAGATGAGACGATAATTCCTTAAGCTCTAAATCCGGAGGATTGTCGATAGAAGGTTTAATCAAATTCAGATCATCGTGCGTAACTTCTATAGGGGAAGGAGGAGAAATATGGTCCGTATTGAGAAGTTTCTCAATGGTACGAATGTCTTCTTCCCAATTAGAGGGAGAATCGTCATATTTTAAGTCCACATCCCCTAAAATTGCTTCAAATTCTTTCAAAAGAAAGTCACTTACCCCAAATGGAGTCAATGATGGAGCAATAGAAGCTACGTTCTCAACATGAGGTAAATGAGAACTCCCGCTCTTACAAGCCTCGTGAAAATGTTCTTCACATGCTTCGTCGAGCACATCAATGTAATTCACGGATTCGGGCTCATCGGGAAGTTTGGAAAGTTTACCCAGGTTAAAGACGATTTTATCATCCCCGACCCTCATGATAAGTTCACCCGCGGCGACATCAATCAATGTACGCTCGGTTCTCAAGAAGGGTCATCCCACAATTAAGGGAACACGGGGATCCATTTCATAGTCGACAACAACGAAATCGGCAGGGAAAGTGAATTTGTCAACTCCAACGAACACATCCTCGGTTATCCCCACCAGATAAGCAACCGATCGGTTAGCTAATTCCAATGTCATACGAGTGGGGACTAGCTCGGGTAAAGATAATTGCTTCCACACGGACAATGGCATAAGATTGATACTCGCACCGAGATCCGCCAAAGCCATACAATTCTCTACACCTGGAAAATTACAAGGAATAAGGAATCGACCGGGATCTCCTAACTTAACTGGAAGTTTTCTCTAAATAACGGCAGAACAATTCTCATTTAATTGGGTATTGGCTATATCGAGCAATGTTGCTTTATCACTTAAAAGATCCTTAAACATCTTAGCATATTTAGGCATGTGAGTGAGAGCCTTGGCAAAGGTGATATTGAAATTCAATTGTTTGAGCATTTTTAGAAAGTTTGAAACTCGAATATCATCCTTATTCTTCAATTTCTCTTTCCTCAACCTTGAGGGATAAGGTATATTGGGTTGAGATGAAGGCTTTCGAATGGAATTCTCACTCACGTCCTTGGGTGGAGGAGGGGTAGAAGTGGAAGGTGGAGGAACCGGTTTTGGAACCGAAGGTGTGCTATAAACTTGAGGCATCGGTGGAACATAAGGTGTAGACGAAGGCATAACGGGTGGTATATCACAAGTAGAAGGTGAAGAACGGGAGGTAGAAGTATAAGGAATTTCGGGTCCTTGGTTAGGTGGGGAATAAGAAGGTTCTACGATGGTCTTACTGCTCCTAGTAGTGATGGAATTAACGTTGGCCCTAGGATTGGTCACGGTGTTAGAAGGGAGGGCACCTTGGGGATGAAGGGTTTGAATCCTTTGCATAATTTTCCTATCGGTTGATTCTTATATCTCTCTAGTCGATTCTTGCAGCACTTTCATTGTTCGCTCATGTTCAGTCAACTTTTGTAGAACCAAGTCCATAGGATTTTGCATGTTCATTTGATTATACCCTTGTTTATTAAAATCTTGGTTTTGAAATTGTGGTTGAAAACCATTGTTATTATGAAAACCTTGATTAAAGTTGTTATTTGAAACCCTTGGTTTTGACCATTAAAATTCCCATGATTTGAATTAAAATTCCTTTGATTGTTAGAAGAATTCCCTTGATAATTATTTCTTTGTTGGCCTTGGTTCCTTGGTGGGTATTGGGCATTAGTCAATTGAGGAGGGGGTCAAGCATGAGGTTGAAAACCGGGAGGAGCCAAATAATTAGTAGATCTATAAGAAAGATTATTAGCATCCACATTTGGTTTAAAATGCACCCTCTCATTAGTGTTATAAGCATACACTTCTTGTTGAGAGGGGTCATGAACCTTATCAGAATTTAACTATGAATGTGATCCCCCACAGATTTCACATTACTCACTCAAAGCATTAACTTGCAGATTGTTCTTACTGTGTAAAACAAATCTGTCATGAGTGTGGTAAGTGCGTCAATTTTCTTGTCGGTCTCACTAGAACTAGCACTAGCCATAGTAGCCCTAACACTCTTGGTCTGGACTTTGGCTTTGTTCTCAATAATTGCCCAAGCCTCATTCATAGTTTTAACAAGAATATTACCCCCCGAGGAACTATTTAGTGAATCTTGGTCATTCAAAGTTAATCCATTATAAAAAGTATTAATTTGATGTACCTTTGTAAAACCATGTTGTGGACACTTTCTTAAAAGTTCCTTAAAACGATCCCAAGATTCACTAAATGTCTCACCGTACTTTTGTTCAAAGTTGATAGTATCATTCCGCAAAGCAGTAGTACGTGAGGGTGGAAAGAAATAGTTCATGAACTTTGTTTCAAGGTCCGTCCATGTTGTAATACTCCGGGGTGGTTCCTTATCAAGCCAAGTCCGGGCTTGTCCCTCGAGGGAGAAAGGAAAGAGGAGCAAACGAATTGCCTCTTGTGAAACCCCATTGTATTTTACAGTATTTGATAAGTGTACGAACCTCTTGATATGATCATGAGGACCGTCATGAGTACGGCCCAGAAAAGGTGTTGCGGAAACCATTTGGATAAACCCGGATTTAAGCTCGAAGTTGTTTGCGTCAATAGCCGGCACCACAATCGCATCATCGTTGCCTTCAACGTGTGATTGCAAGAGCTTGATCATTGGACGATTCTGTATTGTATTGACAACAGGCGGCTCGACAACAGGAGGTTCAATAGTAGCGGCTTGAATGGATTTCCTCCTTTTTGAACGGGTACGCATACACCTACAAAAGAACAAGATAGCAAAATAGAAGAAAACGAATGGTTAATATGAAAAAGAAAATATTTTTGGTGCAAAACCTTTGAAAAAGAAGTTCTTTTTATAATTTTTAAATGTTTTTGGATTTTTTGAAATTTTTAATTTTTTTTATGGATTTTTGAAAATTTTTGACACGAAAAATAACGTCCAAGAGTGAACGGATCCCAAAATCGAACGCGTCTCTCACTAAAAACCGTTAATCTTTACGAAAAGAGCCGGCAGCGGCGCCATTTGATAAAAGGGTTTTACCAAGTATGAAAAAGTTATCGTCTCATCTCGATTCGAATTGATCGTGGTTTTAAGTGTGACTCAGTCGTTTTTGGTTAATTAAAAAGAAAGGTGATAGATTATCTAAAAGTGAAAATGAAAATGTACATGTCGTTAAGTAAAAGTGGAAGCTTAAAGATTTAAACTAAAAATTTAGACTTAAAATAAATGACGAGAGATTAAAACTTAAAAAAAAGTAACTTTGAAACTTAAAACTTTATAAAAATGCAAACTTGATAAAAGTAATTTGAAAGTTAAACTAATTGAAAATGTTTAAAAATTAAACTAAGTAAAAATGGCGGGAAAAATTAAAGTTTGAAAGTAATTCGAGAAACTAAAGAAAAACCTAAGTCTGAATATGAATCCTTCACCTAAGTCGGAATATGGTCAAGTAACCAATTCGGAATCCATATCTGAATCTAATTCGGAATGCTCATGCTGCAACTAGTTCGGAATCCATACCCTTAACTTAATTCGGAATATGCCAATCTTGCATGTAATCCGGAATACACGTTCTTGACGTAGTTCAGAATCCCTATCACTTACCTAATTCGGGAAACGGATCCCAAATGTAATTCGGAATATCAATACCCAACGTAATTCGGAATACTTGATCTTGTATGTAATTCGGGAAACGAAATCCACACTTAATTCGGAATCACAACCAAACTCTTAATCCGAAATAACCTTTCACACATAGTTTGGAATCCCTAATTCAATACCTAATTTGGATAAATGTCAAACACTCAATTCAGGAAATGGATCTTTGCATCTAATTCGGGAAGAACTGAAACTGTACCTAAGTCGGGAAGCTAGGGTTTTAAAAGAATCCGAATTATAACAAAAATAAGCAAAATGAAGATTAAGCTAAAACCAATTAAGCACTTATCTAAAAACTTAACCAAATCAATTTTTAGAAAAAGCTAATAAGACACAATTTAAAAACTTTTAAAAACACTAAATAAGAAAAAATTAAAAATCAACTTTTTATAAAATATTAAGCTACCAAAATCAACTTATTTAAAAACTAATAAACATAAAAATTAAGTAATAAGCAATAATCTAAAAACTTTAAGCACACCAACTCAATAAGTACAATCCAATAAGCCGACCAATCACACAATCAAAAAGATGAAATCAACTACATGATTAATTAAGCAAAACAATAGATTATGATTAAGAAAGGTAGAACGAGAATTTATTAAAAAGCTTGATTATATTAAAGATTAATATCAAAGATTACAAGATTAAGAGGAAGGTTTGATAAGCTTGAAAGAAAAACTAGAGAGAGAAAAATAAAAACACACTTAATTACCTACTAAAATTAAAGACTAATTAAAAAGACTAACACCCTCCTAATGAAGGATTCGGAGGGTATATATAGGAGAAGGGGAGGGTCTTGTGTCTTCTCTCTTTCTTCTTGTCTTCTCAACTTTTAATGAACTCGTCTTTCTCGACATTGTCTTGGGATTAGTCGAATGATAGCCTGAACTCGTCTTCTATTTTTCTTCTTTTAGTAGACTTGGTTCTTCGACTTCGTTAAACTTTCGTCTTTAGACTTTTTCTTCGATAAATCTTCAGAATAGGCCTTTGACTTACGTTCTTCTTGCACTTTTGACCTTTTGACTTTGTCTTTTGTCTTTTTTTTCGATAAAGGCCCGTGAAAGCCCGTGTTTTCTTCCTTTTTTCATATTTTTGACCTGAAACACAAAAGAAACACAAACCACGCATAATTCCGACTTTTACGACATAAAATACACGTTTTGGTCTTGTTGTTATTGGAAATGAGTGGTAAAAGGATAAGTGTTTTCACACTTATTATTAAGTCACCACCGAGACACATAGGTGTCTCGGTTTGTGTGCAATCCGAAACTAAACAGCAACCTCATCAAACACGAATCCCTTAGGCTTGTGTTTAACATGTTAAAAATCTAAAACCCGGATTCTGGATTGATTAAACAAAGAACAAAAATAAAATAAAACGAGATTAAAGGTTACCTAGTTTTGCGTGTTAGGGTTTAGGACTGAAAACATAAACACGAACTTTGATGCTTGGATTAAACTCATTTTTTTCTCCTAGTTTCTTGGTGAGCAGTCGACGGCAGAAGGCATATGAAAAGAACGGTTGTTTTTATGTTTGTATTTAGGGTTTAATAGATAATATTCCAAATAAAACCTATCCTTCCCGTGTTTTAGTATTAAGGTCGGTCTAGGACCTTTCAAATGGGCTTGGTCCATTTCCTTTTCTTTCTTTTTGTCTAAACCGCCTAGCAAACAAGCCCAACTCCCTTTTGTTTAATTTTTTCGCACCTTGTTATTTATTACGCGTATTCATGTCTTAACGTCGGGTATTACTTCTTGTTTACGTAATATTAAAATACGTAATTATTTGTCGTATTTTAATTATAATAATAAAATACGTAATTTCTTGTCGTACTTAATTAATTTACGTATTAATCGTGTTAAATGTTCGTATCACGTGTCGTGTATTAAATAATCGTAAAGTTTAAATTTATACGTAATTTCATGTAATCAGTGTTCTAGGGTTTTTAAAGCGGGTTTTACAGGCATCGTTTGTGAAATCATTCGGTGGTGCACGCGATGAAAAAATGCTTTGTTTAAACGCCGTCAAGAAGGTGTCCGAAAAGATATTGAAAGGGCATTTGGTGTCCTACAAGGAAGATGGCGTATTATTGCTTAACCAGCGCGTCAATTTACTGTCAACAAGTTACGTAAATTCATGTACACGTGCATCATATTGCATAATATGATTTTGAAAAATGAAAGGTATGCGATATCTGAAGCGGTTAAAATGTATGTTTCTCCACAGCCAAATTTATTAAGGACATAGTTCGAGCGTTGTGCAATCCGTCAAAGGAAAATAAAAAGAACTTCGTGATATACCGACACATACAAGACTTCAACGGTGCCCTGTTGAGCATATTTGGCAACGTTATCAACCCCAAAATTAGCAGTTTATTTTTATTATTGTGTTTTTAAATTTTTGTAATTTTTTTCCGTATCGTATTTTTATTTTCCGTTTTGTAATTTTTATTTAAGTATTTGTAGTTTTAGTTTAAATGAAATTAATTTTAATTTGTGTAAAAATTAAAAAAAAAGATAGTGATAAGGCAAAGTGAAAAGAGGTTGGTATGTCATGAGTGAAGAAATACTTTTGTTTATTGTTTTGTGTTAATGTGACACTGATATAGCAGTTATAGAGTCAAAATAAAAAAGTGTTTGTATGTTGTGACACCTTTAACTATTATGCAACACAAAGTGTAGAAGATTGACATTCAACCCTTCGCTATATGTTCAAATTAAATTTCCCTTTATATTATAGAGGGGAATCACGTTTCCATAGAAAAAGTGATCCCCTCACACCCTTAATAAAAAACTGTTATTCTTTCCCCTCACAAATCCTCCCTTCACTCACAAAGTTTACACGCACAAAACCCGCACTAAACAGTGGCACGTTACGTTATCTTCCTTCGTCTTGACTTCGTTCTTTATTTACCTTCATTAATCACCCTTGGCCTCTTCCTCCATCATTAATGATAAGGTAACGCGCCTTCGTGAAGGGTTGCCCCTTTGATTAAAAAAATCGAATACCGTTTGTCTGATTGTGGTAGTGGCTATAGGAAATCCATGTATGTATATATTAACCTCTTTATTATTCACAACCACAAACTATTTTCCCTAGAAATTTGATCGATTGCCATAGTTGACCTTTTAATCGGATCTGGGTTGGTTTGATTGTCACGATTATCTAGTGACAATGGTTGGGTTCCGTTGAAACCAAACATGTATTTCTGTTTTTATGGTTATTCTCCATTTTCATTGTTCTTTCGGTCTTGAAGATGGGATGAGGGAGATGGCTGGTTGTTCTTTCGATTTTGGAGATGGGATGAGGGAGATGGCTGGTTGTTCATGTAAGTTTTCCTTCTTAATTTTTTTTGTTATCTTTTTCGATTTTCAATGTAGGGTTTGTCAGAAATTGGGGTTTTTGTTAGTTTATAATTCTAGCATATAGATAAGGATGTGTCTGATTCCAGGTTCATTTTTTGGCCGTGCGGGTTTGTGTGTACAGTTTGGTCGTAGGGGTGTTTCGTGCTCCTTCTATATTGCCATTATTAGAGGCGGGTAATTTCATAAACACTAACCAGCTGTGTTGATTCTTGTCTTATTAATTTTGTTTTTTGTTTATGGTGTTTGGTATGCCATGAATCTGCCAGAACCCTCTTCGTTTCCACTGGCCTATTCGTTGTCGCCATTCATGGTGTGCGGCGTTACTGGCCGATAGGTAGCGTTGTTTGTTTGGTTTTGATATGAAGTTGTTATAAAGAACTGAGGATTTTTCTGTTTATGGGACTGATAATATGACAGGGATGAGAGGGATCCTGTAGTTAAAGTTTCGGTTGATTAACAGTCGATTGGAAGATGCCGGCTGATATTTGCCTTGGCGTCTTCCATGTGCTGAAAGAATGTGCTTGTAATTTATATTTGGTTGTTTAACTGTCGGATATTTTTGTGACATGTTGTGATGAGTAATGGTATACTTCTATAACTATGTCAGGCTGTGATGAGTTTAAACGGCCGTGGGTAAAGACAAGATAACCCGGATCTTGGCGGGGCGACCTTCGAAGGTTGCAGCCATGCCGGGTATCACTTTTTCCCAAATAACGGATTATCTTATATGAGCCTATGGTAAAACTATAATAAGGAGGGTAATTTACGGGTCGACCTTACGAGTATGTGAGGGGAAGCTAAAAATTACTTTAATTGGCATGTGACTATGCTACTGTACCTATGGGAGCGTAATTCCCGGGTCGGGTGCCCTTTTCTCGGGTTCAAAAATCGCATTTCTAGCAAAGTAATCTAATTAATGGCGATGAAGAAATTGTTTTGTGCGTCTATTTTCCGGTTTCCAACTATTAATAGTTTGGCGATCATGATAGCTATCGTCGACCTGAGTTTTGGCGTGGCAACACGACATCATGTTTGCAGCCATAGCAAGTCGATCACTTGAATCGTCGGCACGACACCTTCAACTCTGAGCCAACACTTGGTCTCTTGCCATCACTTAGATCGTTTGCCCACAAAAGTGATCAACCTAATAAGAAACTTAATGCGTAAGACCAACCAACTTTGATATTGAAGGTGAAAATTCAGAACTAACTTAAAACATAATTCCTTGAATTTCTCCTTATGCTTAACTGCGGTTCATTTTTTTCTGGAATTATGACAGGAAGACAAAGCCAGCCACAGTTTGCTCATGATGTTCTCTAAGAAAGCGTTTTTGCCGGTTTATATGGCCTCCATATTAACAAGGCAATAAATGCCATGCGTAATTTTTGTAGACATAATCATAACAGCAAAAGTTATTGATATAATCGTGAAAAGATTTTCATACTGAGGTGCGTTTTCTTTGTTTTTTTCCTGTTTTTCGCTTTGTTTAACTGTTTTTTTACATCATTTGTAATTCTTGCATTCGTTCACAGAGATTTGCTTAGAAACATTATAATGGAGCATATGAGCAGAATAAAGGGTGCAAGTGATTAAAAACTATACCGTTATTTACTTTGTCTTGATTTTCAGTTTTTTTAATAAAGAGTCCTTTTTTATGCCGAAGATAAAGAGTGAATTTTGATTTGTTGCTGATTTTAATATATAGTAGATACAGTTTTGATTTATAACTGTGATATTTTAGGTTTTTCATCAAGGATTTCTACTAATAGTTAACTTTTGGAATGAGCTGCCTAACTCATGGTCATTTATAATGCAATACATGTAGGCTAAAAAAAGTTGTTGGAGCAGTAGGTGTGATGCATTATCCCTGCTTAATTATTAGATTATGAATGGATCCTTTGTTGTTTCTTAGTACCATTATCGTATCCATAAACCTGAGCCGAAAATGAATCCGTTGCTTATTTGTAAGGAACTATTATCTACATTTAGTTATACTATGTTGTATTTTGTCCTTCATTGATATGTTTTTTAAGTTGTTTTTAAGCATGGCATACCAATACTTTCCATTGATGTTGGTTTCCTTTTGTGCAGTATGTTGGCCAGACATACGTGGCAATTCGTATTGAATGAACTCATAACATCCTAGATGAGCAGTCTATAAAGTAAGGGTCTGCCCGTTGCTTGGTGGGGCGAGTGCTTAGAGTCGACGTGGCTTTGATACTTTTTCGTACCAGTTATGGACCAAAAATAGTACCTGTTGCGCAAATAAAAACTGCTTTTGGCTTGGTTGGATGGTTGGGCTCAATCATGTGATGTTGGCCTGCTGACTCTTATAATCTGTTCAGGATGGGAGAATGATAAATAGAAGCAAGGTAAAAATATGTTTTACTTGAAAGCGGTGTTTTGGAGTTTATCCCTATACTTAACTGTTCCATTTTAAAAAATTATGTAGGCGCTCCTGGAGGAAAAAAAGGCTAGACACAGATGGCTCACGGCGAATTGGTAAGTTAATAATTAATCCTTTTACGTTGTAAAAGCCATTATGAATTGTGAACGATATCAAAGTTTTTATGCGTAAACACTTTTTATAGCTTATTTTTAAACTTATCGGCTTATAGAAGTTTATTATGTGATATTAAACTTATGTAAGCCTTGCAGTTCCAAAGCAAACAACAAAAATAAGCCATACGCCGACTATATAAGCTTATTATGAAGCATAAGCCCAAAACCTAATAAGCCATAAGTGGGATATATAATGCATGATTACTTGCAGGTATTTAGTGTATATGCAACATGAATTCAAGTAGATGATGGTCCTATCAGTTTACAATATGTAAAGTACTACAAATTAGTAGTTTGATACTTATGTACATTTTCAGTAGTTTAGTAATGATGTGTGCACTCCATCTGATCTGCTCTACTGATGTACATATTTTTTAGACTATTATTAGTTTGGTACATTAGTACAATATATACATTCTGGTAGTTTTACTTTTAGCTGATAGTTGACTATGTTGACCAATTAAGCAGGCCAAATTTATCCAGTTAAACGGACTATTGACCGATTTTAAACTAATCTCGGTCAAACCGATTAGTTAGAATCCTACACCAAATTAAGCCTTTATGTTCGTTATCAAACTTTCAATATTATGGTAATGTGAAAGTTAGACAATTGAACCTTGATCAAATTGCTTATAGTAGAAGCGTATGAGCAGCTAGGACTTTTCCAAGAACTGGCTCCCCCAAGAAAACGACTTCAAGTGGTGATCTGTTAGACCAAATGTTCTACCAAATAATATCAAGTCTAGATATGTGAATAAATTCGCTTTATCTCATGTTTGAGTTATCATTTTTTGTTTTACTGACATTCTTCTATCTGCAATTTGAAAATCAATATCTCGCCTATTCATCGTTAAATCTTTGCAGAAATATTTTCCTAAACACATATTGATGCATTTCCTCTCAAAATTCAAATGCATGAATGAAATTAATGAAGTCATCAGATTTTTAGAAACTTTTGTCCATCTTTGCAAAATGAAGACCCCGGTGTTCATAACCTCTTACTTTCTGTACGTTGCATCTAAAATTACAGTATTACTTTATTATAATATCTTGATTATTTTGTATGTTTCATAGGCGGAACCCCTCTGTTTTGTTTTTCAATTTTCCGGTTTTTATGATACGGGCACTTTCACCTTTTTTTATACGTTAGTTAAGTTGCAAATGTTTATATTTTATTGTTGATATATGGGGATTGTTATTGTGCAGCGATGTTGGAAACTCAAAACTCGATTCATTATGACAGAATGAACTCATATAAGCGAGAATTTCAAAATAAAACACCAAAACCGAGGAGTCAACTAGATATGAAACAAGTTAGTGCTTCAGCCCATGTAACTAAAATAGATGACGAGACCAAGAAACTAGGGAGATGGCCTGTAACGATTGCCCACTGTTGCTTTCTCATTGATATGTATATGTTCAGACAAAAGAATATGTATTTGCAGTTTTTTATCTAACGATTGCCCACTGTTGCTTTCTCATTGATATTCAGTTCAACGCCAAGATATACGCTAAATCTCGGACTGGGTTAATAGCTGTAATGGCTAATGAAGATCAGGTGAGACATAAAAATCTCATGTTTGATGACTTATTTCTCCAATCAGAGGCTAATAAAACTGGATTGATGCTTAAAAAATGCGTCGGTTAGTGATATTTGTGTCTATATTTGCTTATTTTGGAACATTTATAGACTAGACTATCTTCTGAGTTGTTAGGATGACCATGAAGCTAAATATTAGGAACATTGCAGCTAGAATGAGGATTTTGAATTTAGGTTAGTCGTGACATCGAATGCTTATTCAAACAGCTTAGTTTGTAGAAAACTTGAAAATCGTTATTGATTTTTACCATCATGGAGGGTTATTTATGTGAATTAGTTATAGAGGTTTGTTTTTTTAAAAGACTAGATGCAAGATAATAAATTTTAATTTTTATCTTTAATTTGGGAATATGATTAGTTTTGTGTTAGGGATATTCGGTGTGAAAATGTTTTGATTCTGATTACCGTTCTTAATCTGTGTTTATGTCAAGGGGTATTTGGATTCCTGGAAGGTAATAATTTTATATTTTTATCTTTTAATTTGGGAATATGATATAGTTTTGTTTAAGGGATATTCGGACTGAAAATGTTTTGATTAAGATTAGCGTTCTTAATCTGTGTTTATGTTAAGGGGTGTTTGGATTCCTAATTAAAACACTTTTTATCTACTTGATTCACTTTCATAAAACACCCAAATAGGTTATTGGCATTTAAGAGTGTCTTGGTGTTGCTTTTTTTTTTTATTTTTAGGTACGCCAATCCTGACTCGATTAGACGTGGAAGAAGCGAGTTTGGGCCTGAAGCCAACAAAAGTGTTGAATCTCAGGATAGTAACAATGTGTAGTCAGTAGTTGAGGTTGAAGTCCTTCCATGGTATTACGGAGTATTGTATATCATTATGTTGTTTCTTAGAAAGTTCTTTCTTCAATCACAATATTCTTTCTTTACTTCTTTGTACATAATGTTGTTCTATTTGCGTAGAATCTGAAAACTAAGGTTCTAGCTAAACAAGTTCACGGGTTTCCAGTTTCATATGGTGTTGGTCGTCGGCAGGTGAGGATTTGATCTTATATAATGTCTGTGATACTGTCAGCTAATGTTTTACTAATGATTTATACTCATTTCGTTTAGTGCGTATTTCGTTCAAGATGGGCGAAACGGAAGATCGACTCTGCCAATAACACACCAACCAAGTTGCAGAGGTTTATTAACAGTTGCCTAAAAGACACACGGACTTTATATTTCATATAGAGTCAATATAATACCAAGGTATATATGTTATTACGATATAAAATTGTTTTTTATTGACCATGACAAGCATTTTTGTTTTTCGCGTAACGTATATTGCATAAAAATTGGGAACTATAAGCAATGTGTTTGGAAGTTCAGATAATGGGTCAAAACATGCGACTTTTTTGATTTTACATACATAATTATATTTTATTTGGTGCATCTTAGGCTTATTCCTACCGCAAGGTACTGCCTCTGGTATCTAAGGATTATCGCACTATCGCATTTGATTGGTTAGGTGAAAACACCGTCTTAAACAATTGTATCACTTCCCTTTATTTAAAGAAGCTTGAAATATGTACTTAAGTTATGATCTTTGTACCTTATATGGATTTCCAAGTCGTCATATACCATATGGTAGAAAAAGAGGATTAGGAAGGTTATCTTCCTTGGTACACCTAAATTGGCTATGTGAGGCTAGATACTGCAAATGGGGATTCCGGGTTTTGTACCACTGAGGTACAACAGACTGATCATTTAACGTAAAAAATAAGTGGATGAGGATCTAATATCAGTTTTCTTATACGTAATGGTCATGTTCACACATTTGGGCTTTGTACAGCAGTTGCCCCAACTGTTATGCGCAAGGTACAAACCAAGTTGTGCCCTTTATAAACGTCCAGATGGTTTAACGTTTTGATGGGATGGTGTACATACGATGGTTCAATATATCTAATGCAAACAGTGTATTTTCGTTAAGCTTATATCAGAATGTGATATTATAGGCATGTAACACGGTAAGAGATCAGCTTATTTGATTGGATGAAAATTCATTTTAGAGCATATGTTAAATGATATGCTTAACAAGTTACTGTTAGATAGAAAAGTTTTTATACCGACATGTGTGCCTACATGTGTATTGAGATACTAATTATCTGTGTATTTGGCTAATATTTATGTGCAGCAGAGTACTGCAGTAAATATCATAGTAGCATCTCAAGTCTGGATCGAAGTCTCTCTGAAAACGTTCCTAATACCGCCCGCTCTTCACCGCAACGAAGCGTGGGTACAAATCCTAGTAAACATAATAAGTTGATGTTTGTCAATAAAAAGCCAATCAAATATTAGAGGGGATTCAACCCTTCACTATGTTCAAATTTATCATGTTATTTGAAGATAAATATCAATGCCAATAACAACCAATTTTGATTTTCTCTAGAAGACGTTCACTGGATTAAATTAGTAAAGTATGTCTCTTGTTGTCCGTACATTAAATATGAGTAGTGACTAATACGTATTTTAACACTCACATTATTTATGTTACTATCCACGTCTCAAAATAAGTGGTTATGTTTAATTTTTATAAGTTCTTTTATTCAACTCTAATTTTTATCTTTGACTGTTATATAATATTTAATGTAAAATATATAAATAAATTGAGAATTTCAAATGTAATTTTATTAATATAATTTTTTTCAAATATTATATAAAACAAATAAATATATATATATAGTCAAAGTTTTAAAAAAATTAAACATAAACACTTATTTAAAACGTATAAAATAATTTTTAGTTTAATCCTCTTGTTATTCTTGCTTTCTAGGTGACTTTTTCAATAAGAGTTGCGAGAAATACAATGTTCAATAAGAGACTAGATCAAAATGGTTCGGTCCAGTTCGGGTCGGTTCGGTTTGGTTCGGGGTTCAGTCTGATCCAGTCTTATTAGGCATAATCTTCAGGTTTTTTGGTAAAATCAAAATAGACCGGACCGGACCGACCGGACCGAGGACCGAAATGGTCCAAAACCCCTGACCGAGCACCGAACTGAAATTGTCCAGTTTAGTCTGGGTCAGTCCGGTCCAACGGTTCAAATACTCACCTCTAGTCAAGGGTGTTGAAATCTTATGACTGTTAATGTTTGATCTTTTATATTGATATTTTAGTTTAGAAAATCTAATAGTTATTTTAGTTTAATATGCTTTTTTACACTGGTATTCAAATACAAGTATTTAATAAGTACGAGACTTCCGGAACTCGTGCGTTGCACTAAGGGGGCATGGGGTTGCTATTCTTGGTGGCATGATATTTGTCGCTAAATTGAAATTAACATGACGGGTTTATTGGTTGTTCATTATAATCATCTTGGTCCAAAAATGCGTGCATCATTGCGCAAATTGCACGCAGCAATGCGTTGCATTCAAAATTTCGCATCAAGGTGCCTAATGCAATGCCATCCCAAAATGCGTTCGCATTAAACCGCAATTTATCGCATTTGTGTAATGCTAGCAACGGTAGCAATTGTCACAATCTAGTACTTAGGTCATTTTTGTCATCTTTTTCCATTTAAAGGAGATCTACATATTTTAATGGATTTTTAAAGATAAAACTTGTTAGGAAAACATCTAAAACAAACAAAATAACGAAAATATAGTATTTTGCATTTTGCTAAGTGTTTTTTTATCAAGCTTTATTTTCGATGTAATTATTTTACAAGAGATTATAGGCCTAATTTCAATATGTTAGTAACTTATTTTGTAACTTTATGGAATTTACTTGGTACTTAAATAATTTTTTTACTTTTTTATACTAAACGCATCGTGTCTAAATTGCGCTCGCAATCGCATCACGCATCACACAATGGCTTTTGGGACCTTTAGCGCAATGGATCGCAAAACGCATTTTTAAACCAAGATGATCATAATATTGAGCAAATTGCAATATTTAGTATTTCTAATTTTTAAATTAATTTTTGTACTTTTATTAAATCAAAACTTTGAGCACTGAAAAACAAAAGCAGGTTAGAAACCATATTACATTACCTCTTATCTTTTTCTCATTAACAACTACTGATTATCACATGTCCATTGATCATTTATTTTTTACAAAATGGGTTCATTCACATAATTTACAATTGTTCTCTCACTTATAACGGACCGTTGCTGATCAACTGACCTATTTTGATATATAAAAGGAGTTAATGAGAATTTCCTTGTACCTGGGAAAATTGTTTACTTAGATCTTTTTGTTTATATTCTTTTTTCCTCCCGTAATATTTAACATATGCAACAATCCTATGCAATAAAGAATAATAATTACTTAACTTTTTTTCGTTATCTCTTTAAAGAGGTCTTCGGTAGATTTCGTTTCTTCTGTATTTCTTTGAAGGAATCAAAGATAAATTTTAACATTGCGACATCACCCTTTCTCATCAATATTTCCATTAATTCTTTACATATTATCATTCAAATAACGAAATCGAATATTGTGAACCTATTTTCGTGGGCTATATAAGCGAAGTTATTTCAATTTAATATGATTATAGGTTAGTATCTTGATTTTTATGGTACTGATGTGGTTGGATTGGACACCGATCTTTGTAAATTTTTAGTCTTACTAAGTTTTTATATACCGGTAACGAACTCTGACTTGTGATGATCAGATATAGGATGCATATAACACACTATCAATTCTACTAAAATTAAATTAAAACGAAACTCATCAAAGTGTTTGTATACTTTAGTTTAGTACTATAATACTTTAATGTATATTTAACCAAAACAATATTATGCCAATATAGTGATAATAAACTAATACTATATTTGATGTTACCCATTGATGATGGAAATTGTTTTAAAGAATTATTATAGTAGTCAATTACTAAATTTTTAGCCAAAGATCACGTCACAACTATAAAGATCTCGCTTGATTTTTTGGCAGGACATCGCATACCTACACACTACATAATGGACTAAAAATGTTACAAAAATGTTACAGTAGGTTGGCCCATATCTTTGAAACACACAAATGATCCAAAAACAACTTAAAATAACCTACCCATTTAAGATTCTAACCCTAGTTTTCCTTAATCACTATGCAGCCATCAAATATGTTTTTCTCTCAAACCAAAACTGCACCAAAATCTTCAAAAACTCTTCCCCATCTCATCTTCTCTGAAACTGTACAACCGCCTAACTCCCTCTATCAAATAAAACCCAATCTCAAACCCAACCTCAAAACAACACCATGTGTTCTTCCCGTAGCATCGTAGTTCATCTAAACCAACTAACCTATATTCTTGTTATATGAATCGAATTCTTAACAGTATCCTCAAGATCTGAAATATGGTCTCGGGTAGGTTGTATCTTTGTTCTTGTTTTTTGTTTGACCGAAAGGAAATGAGTGAAAAAATTTGTCTTCCAAAGATTGATGATGATTTCTTGTTAAAAAGGATACGATCTTTAGAGGTCAAATCTTGATGTAAAACACGAACACGAAAAAGCTGAGATATTTTGTTTTTGTGTTATGTTTCGCGTGTAGTCTTAGATGTCGTTTAGAGATTGGATTTGTGGTTGTGTGAATAGTAAGGATTATGATATAGACTTGTTCTTCTAGTCTTTTGACTCGGTAATTACCGAGTTAGCTCACTGAGATGACTCGTTTGTTTTTTATAGTTTTGAACATGCATCTATGAAACTTCGCTTCTTTCTATAAACATGGTTTTTTGTTTGAATATTTTCAAACCCGCAAATTCGAAAAATACAATCTCTGCACATTGCTATTTATAAAGGAATTTAGTAAGTTGAAAGGGTATTATTGATGTTAGGGTGAAACAAAAGGTTGAAATTGTTAAACATTTCATCTTCCTCTTTATAATGGTCATATCAAGAGACTACAATTTGTTAGGAAGTATAAACTGGAACAAAAACACTCAAAGCAAATTAGCATAATTACTCCATATTTAATGATAGGACTGAATCTTTAGATATAATAGATAGATAATTAGTTTCAATTTATTTTAAGGGTTTTAAGATGCATTTATAAGTATATTGATAGATATATTTGTGAGTATTTTAAATGGGTGTTATCAGTTTACCCGTACGAGATCACCACTTATAGGTAAGTTTAAACTTTTACTAACAATCTACCCGTAGGTAAGAAATAAAAAATTTTCTACTAATTGACACACGATCCTCGTAGGTAAGAAATAAAAAAATTTCTACTCATTTACAGGTATAACTCAGATCTTAACTCTGATCTTAATCCTGAACCTAAAATTAAACCTAAATCCAAACCAAAAATTAAGATATTAAGGTTAAATTTAAACCATTAGATCATATTTTATTAAATTGATCTCATCCATCCATATGTTTTTATAACAAACTTTTGTAACAACCTTAGTAACAAACAATTCAAAAAACTTTTATCTTTAAATTGAACTATCTTTTGATATATTTACTTTTTTTATAATCTAATTTCATCATATTTTTTAAAATTTGGTGCTCTTTAATTCAACATCCATTTTGATATAATTTTATTAATTTTTATTTTTTTTGTTTTTAATGAGTTTATTTAAGTTAATTTATTTTTTTTACTACATTAACTATAATTTAAACCTTAGTAAAATTGTAATATTTGTTCGTTAAAAAAAGTAGTAATCGAGTACTCGTCGCTGCATTGCGCGGGTACGATACTAGTATAAAAAGTGCATATTTCTTCCCTAACTCTAATTTTAAATCCATGCCTAAATTTATACTATTCTTCTTAACTCCAAGCCAAAAATTAAGATAAACATATAAAATTTGAGCTATTTAATCATTTTCTTATCAAAATGATTTCATCATTTCATTTTTTTTTGTAACAAACTATTAATAAAACATTTATATTTTAAAATTAAAATATTTTTTTATTATTTATTTTTTTATTATCTAATTTCACCATATTTATTATTATTTTTTTAATTTAACATCTATTTTTATATATTTTTTTTTTAGTTTTAGTTTTTTTTTCAACTTAATTTAACTTTAATTTAAATACAAATTCAGTGAATAAAGTGTAACATTCAATAAAAGAAAATTAATCGTTGTTACCCGCGCAGTCGTTGTTACCCGCGCAGTCGTTGTTACTCGTCGTCGCATTGCGCCGTAATAAGAAATTCTCTGGAAGAACATGTTCCCTGAGGCTACCCACAACGCTACTAGGCCGCGACCTAGTTTTTTCGGCCGGCGACCTAGTGCGACCTATTTGCCACAACCCGGCGACCTAGTGCGACCTAGTAAAAAAAAAAATTTTAAAACACAATAAATTTCATAAAAAAACGTTACATTTATTTAAAAAAAAAACATTACACAATTATTCGAATTTAAAAAACATTAAACATTAAATGGGTGATATCGCCATTATTCATTGCGATTATTCTAAATGTGTTCCACTAGATCGGCTTTTAGGTTGAGATGTAGATGTGGGTCGACTATTTGCTGAGTAATTTGTAGACTTTCTTCATGCGTATTCATCGGATCGTTATCAGCATGTTCTTCTACTTGATGATAAATGGGTGATATCGCCGCCCCCTATGTTTAATAACCATATTGTGTAATATGATACACGTGTACATTATGTCTGACAGTCGACTTTTTGACAATCCTCGGGCCGGGATATAAATCATCTTCCATTTTGTTTTCAATACACCGAAGGCTTGCTCAACATCTTTTCTTGCTGCTTCGTGTTTCGTTTTATACAATCTTCGTTTGTGATCATTTGTCGGCGGATCTTTTATAGACTTAATAAGAACCGACCATTGCGGATATATCCCATCAGTAAGATAGTATCCTCGACGATAATGCACGTTGTTAGCCACGAATCCCAGTTCAGGTGCTTTCCCCGATTTAAGATCATTAAAAATAGGGGACTGACGTAAAACATTCACGTCGTTATTCATCCCAGCTACACCAAAGAATGCATGCCAAATCCATAAGTCTTGCGATGCAACCGCCTCCAATAAAATGAACGGTGTTGACCCTTGATCACGCCTACTAAATTGAGCTTTGAAAGGAACGGGACAATTCTCCCACGGCCAATGTGTACAATCGATACTTCCTAGCATCCCAGGAAACCCGTGTTTTTCCTCGTGACAAGCATAAAGTTTCTCGATGTCAGTATAAGTAGGCTTTCGCAAGTACTCTGTACCATATAATTGCATTATGCCGGTACAAAACCGTCGAAGACACTGTCGGGCTGTTGTCGCACCCATTTGCAAATATTCGTCTAGAGAATCAGGCACGGCTCCGTACGCCAATTGACGAATAGCGGATGTACACTTCAGCAAGGGCGAAAGACATTCTCGATTCAAAGCATCCGTTGAGTTTCGAAAATAAGAATAGTTATTTTTCAAATCGTCAACAATTTGTAAGAATAAATCGCGATCCATTCGGAATCGTTCACGAAATGTCTCTGCAACATATTGCGGCCCTTCAGTAAAATACGCATCTACTAGACGATTATGTGCACCCTGATAATCTCTCTGTATATACGTCCGTTTTTTGGGGCGTGATGCTTCATAAGCCTGTGCGCAAGCTTGCGTAAAAACTTCTAACTCACTAGTAACTTCTTCTTCGTCGTCGGAAGAGTCGGCAAAAAACAATTCATAAGACATTTTTCGGAGATTTGTGTGATACTTTTTTGTGATAATTGGTAATAAGATAGGGTATTTATAGAAAATATTTAAAAACTTTTCAAATTTTAAACGGCTAAAATTTTAAACGGCTAGAATATTTTGACACAAATCATACCGAGACACATTGCATAACCTGATCATGACTAGGGTCGATTTGTGCGCGACCGACACCGGCGACCGAATCTCCGCAACTCGGCGATTCGGTCGTGACCGACATGCGACCGATAAATTTCCGGTGCGTTGCGGGTAGCCTGATTAAATTACTAAGCATCACATGTCTCTCGCAATCCGCACACTATAATTTTTTAAACATGACATTATCTATGTTAGTTTTTAGATTAATCCTCTTGTTATTTGCCTTGTAGGTGACTTTTTCAATAAGATTTGCGAGAAACACAACGTTCTCTGTGGGAACATGACCCACGTTATCATTTGAATTCCTTTATTCAAACTCAAACAAATACAGCGTGTTTGTATATTTCCTAGCATGCAACTTGCCAAGACTTGAGATTTATCAAACCTCAGTCAAACTACGTACAAACGCTGGCTTCCTAGAAGCAACTCTCCAGTCTCACCCACTCATTTACTGCATGATCTCACTTAATATATAATCACCTTTCACATACTCAACATATACACAACATAACACACAGTCTTAGTCTATTAATTTCATCAAACCCACTAATTATATCAAGGAATACTAAAATGGCCACTAGATTAAACATGTTGCCTGAAGATTGTGTTTCAACTATTATATCTCTTACATCTCCACCAGATGCATGCAGATTAATGCTTGCATCGTCTTCACTGAGATCGGCTATCGAATCTGACACCGTCTGGGGTCGATTCTTGCCAGCCGATCTCCCTCGTGTTCTTTCACGATCACACACTCAACTAAACTTTTCTTCAAAGAAGGATTTGTTTTTCCAGCTTTGTGATTCCATTCTCATAGATGGTGGAGTAAGGGTAAGTTTCCAGTTCACATCTTTTTCTTCTTTGTATTCAGAAAAAGTAAAGTCCATTATATATACGTAGGATAATTAAAGTACTAATTCCTTTTAAATTGTTTAATCCATGCAGAGTTTTTCACTAAAAAAAGTTAGTGGGAAGAAGTGTTGTGTCTTATCCGCAAGAGCACTTACCATCTCTTCAAGCAATGAGCCAAATCATTGGACATGGACTACCAATTCTACCTCAAGGTATAGATAAAGTTTGACTTAAAATTTCACAAATGACATAAAATAGTAATCTTTTCGTTGGAAATAATCTTTACTAAAATGAGACAAAATAGGAAACTTGTTCACATTTTAGATTTGGACATTTGAAGTACTACATGTAAGTAGTAAAAAAATAAACGTTACATTATATTTTCTTCTCAATACATATATTTTTTTAGTCAACCATAATTAACTAGTGTTACACTATCTCAATTACTTATCTTCGGTGAACTGTACAGCTTTCATGAGGTGATTGAGCTAAAAACAATATCCAACATAGAACTGGAAGGAAGAATAAACACCGAAGATTTATCTCATAACACGACATATGGTGCCTATCTGATTATCAAAGTTTCTGATAATGCATTCGGGCTGGCCTCTATTCCATCTGAGATATCAGTATCAAAGGGAGAATGTTCGGTTACCAACAACACTGCGTATCTATGTCCTCTAGATAACAAAAAGCAACACTTTGGATCACTGTTTTACACGAACCGGAGACAAATGATGGAGAAACGTGTCGCGGAAGGAGAAGGGCGACGTCCGAGCAAGAGACAAGACGGATGGATGGAAATCGAACTTGGCGAATTCTTTGTTGGATTAAAAAATGAGCAAGTAAGAATGAGTTTAATGGAGGTTAAGGGACATCAACTAAAAGGAGGACTTACAATTGAGGGAATTGAACTGAGGCCTAAATGTTAAAAGTATTCTACTATCAACTAAACAACATTGAAATATTTCAAACCAACTTAAAAAATGACGTTCAAAGTAAACACGCGCAACTGTTAACAATGAACGTGGAAAAAACAATTCTTTATTCTTTTTGTAAATGTGTTGTTATTTCTCAAAAGTATTGGAAGTACCTATATGTTCTTTTATCAAGAAGGCATTTTTTCATGGAGTAATTTATATTGGACGGCAAAAGATATGTGAAAATCTGAAATGGTGATACTCATTTAGTTATACTATGAAGATTATCTTCTAGAGTAAACTAAAACTATGTTTCCATGGTCATTATTTAGTCTATAATTTAATCAGGAATTACTTCCAATTGATTTAAAATTAGATTAACATTATTATATGTTCAAAGTCTCATTAATAAGATTATATATGTCTCAATAAAATACAGATTCGTTAATAATTAGAATCGTTTATGATTACAAGTAAAGAAAAGCAATGTGTAAAAATATATCAAAATCAACTAAATCAATAATGAATCACACAATCAACCACCTCTTTATTATTATCTTTATTATAATAATATACATAAGTAGATAAGTCTCTAACGCATGTGCTCACCAAACAGATACAATCAGAAATCAAGATGGTCACCACCAGGTGGATTCTATCAAAATATACAATCACTCACGCTTACAAACCCTAATAACAAACTAAACTAGATCAAGATGATCTAAACTAAAACCAGATGAAACCCTATTTGAGAGAGAGAGAGAGAGAGAGAGAGAGAGAGAGAGAGAGAGATCACAATGTGTGCGTATAAAATGATTGAGATGAATGAGCAGATTGACCATGACTCCAGCTTATTTACCATGTATTTCCACTTTATTCCTTCATAATACAAAACAACCCAAAACAGCACAACACAAAATATACACAATAATATTTACCAATAAACCCTTTAACTTACAAGCTTGTGTCACAAAGTTACTAATAACTTTTAACACCCTCCCTCAAGCTTGTAAACCAAACAGGTTTATTATCCCAAGTTTCTTAACCAACAGAGCATGTTGAAAGGAACTCAAGGCTTTAGTCAGAACATCAGCAATTTGATTTTTAGAATCAACTTTCACAGTTCTTATAAGCCCGTATGTCACTTTCTCTCTAACAAGATGTACATCAATATCAAAGTGTTTAGTCTTCTGATGCATTACTGGATTAGAACAATTTGCATAGCAGACTTATTATCACAACAAAAACTAACCGGAAGCAATTGATTTACACCAAACTCACTCAAAAGCTTAACCACCCACATAATCTCACAAGTAGCAGCTGCTATTGCCCTATATTCAGTCTCAGCTGAAGATTTGGACAATGTAACTTGCTTCTTGCTTTTCGAGATTATCAAATTCCCATTAACATATACACAAGAAAGATATCCTGGTAACAAGACACTTAGCCCAATCAGAGTTTGAATAAGCTACAATTTTATAGCTTTCAAAACTCTTACCAAAACTAATACCACTTCTAGGTGCAAGTTTCAAATACTTAAGCACTCTCAAACCCAGATCAAAATGTGACTATAAAGGAGCATGCATGTGTTGAGTCAAACAATGCACAACATAAGATATATCAGGTCTAGTCAAAGTTAAGTAGATTCATTTTCCAACTAACTTTTAATAATTGGTAATATTAACCAGATAATTATCACCAAAAGACTCTTGATGAGCCAACATAATATTTTCAGGCAAAGTTGTGACAACAGGTGTACAAGCCAACAATCCATACTCATTTAATAGTTCTAAACAATATTTTCTTTGACTAAGACACAAACCTTTCTTAGTTTTAAGAACTTTAATTCCCAAAAAATACTTAAGTTCTCCAAGATCTTTGTTCTTAAACATGTTATTCAAAAACTTACTGAATTTTTCAATTTCAATTTTAGAGTTACCAGTTAACACAAGATCATCAACATAGACAAGCATAAACAACTTGACTTTGCCGTAAGTTTTGATATAAAGAGAATGATCATTTTTAGATTGAACAAAACAAGCATCAAGAAAAGTTTCAGAAAATTTACTATTTCATTGTCTATGTGCTTGTTTAAGACCATACAAAGACTTTTTAAGTTTACAAGTCTATTATCCCCAGGTTTAGAATACCCTGGAGGAGGAATCATATAGACTTCCTTACTCAAATCACCATACATAAAAACATTATTAACATCAATCTAATATAACTTCTAATTATTTTGCACAAACAAATCAATCAAACATCTAACATTACTCATTTTAACCACAGGACTGAAAGTCTCCTCATAGTCAATACCCTCCCTTTGGTTACAACCTTTAGCAACAAGTCTGACCTTATATCTTTCAATCTCACCAGTTGAAAGATATTTAATCCTATAAACCCATTTAGACCTAATAGGTTTACTACCAACAGGAAGGTCAACTAAATCCTAGGTACCATTTTCATACAAGGCTTGCATTTAAAAATTCATAGCACTAATCCAGTTTTGATCATTACAAGCATCCTCATAACAAGTAGGTTCACAATTCTTATTTAGACCAGATGTAAAACAGAAATTCTTCATATCAAGCATAGAATGATTACAATACTTATATAAACCATATCTCAAAGAAGTATTTAACACATAATCATTAAATTTAGTAGGAAACTTAACAACCCTATTAGACATCCTCTGGCCAATTTCCTCTGTCTTAGTATTAAAAACATTTTCAAGAACCTGATTATTTAAATCAAAATTTCCCTCAGAAGTATTTCTATCTCCTATGGGAGTTGCAATCATTTGACCACTACTACTTGGTAAACTACTAACTAAGTCATTTCCAGCTTGCTGTGAAGATTCAACAATATCTGGTTGACTATTGTAGTTAGGAGTCACATCCTCGACGTAGTAGTGACCACCCTCTCTACACAAAGGATTCTCACCTTCCTCGTAATCATTAGGACTTGAAAATTGGGTGAGTATTCAGACTCAAATAGTCAAAAAAATTCAAAATAGAAACCTCATTATCAGACTCAATAACAACTTTATCATTGCTCATTTTATAAGGAAAAATATTTTCATAAAACTTTACATCTCTAAAGTAAATAACACATCTGTTTTAAAGACCAAACAATTTATAAGCTTTTTTTCCACTAGCATACCCAATTAAAACACATTTTTCAGATTTACTAAAAAATTTATCATTCCCTTCTAAAACAGTAGCATAACACAAACACCCAAAACTTCTTATGTGAGAAAGGTTAGGTTCTCTACCATAAACAAGACCGATTGGAGATTTGCCATTTAACACAGAAGAAGGAAACCTGTTAATAAATAAGCAACAGTTAAAACACACTCAGACCAAAACATTAGAGGAATCCCCCCCTGAAACATAAGAATCCTTGCTACATTAAGCAAGTGTCTATGTTTCTTCTCAGCAATATCATTCTACTGTGAAGCATATGCACAAGTGGTTTGATGAACAATTCTCATTGAGTTAAAAAATCACTCATATTTTTATTAACAAACTCTGTATCATTATCAGATCTAACAACTTTAACCTTTTTATTAAACTGAGTTAAAACCAAGTAATAAAAACTCATAAACATTTGAAAAACTTCATCTTTAGTCTTGAGCATATACACCCACGCAGATCTACTAAAATCATCAACCACAGTCAAAAAATACCTAAACTCGTCCCTGCTAACCACTTTCTAAGGACCCCAAACATCAAGATGAATGAGTTCACCAAAACATAAAGATTTATGATCACTTAGAGGGAAAAGACTATCTTATTTGCTTTGCTTTATGACAAACATCACAAGGTAAATCACTGTTAACATGTTTTAAGTCCAAAGAACCTTTTAATAGATTTAAAACCTAGTTAGCAGGATGACCCAACCTATTATGCCAAACATCTTTAGAAACATAACAAGTAAAAAAATCACAACTGCTAACAATAGAGACACAATCAGCCTTATGAAACAAATACATACCAACAAATTCACTACCAGTCCCCAGGATTGTTCCCTTTTTCAAATCCTGAATATAACATTTAGTTTCATCAAAACTAACTCTCAACTTGCTATCTTTAATAAGCTTATTAACAGACAACAAACTAACACAGTATTCAGGCACCACCAAAACATCAAACAAGAAAACACCATTATTAAGTTTCAAATTCCAAACATGAGTAATTTTAGCCAAAGTACCATTAGGATGACCAACAGTAAGTTTTAAATCAAAAACATCAACCTAATTAAACATATTAGCAGTCTTTTTGTCATGTGTTGGTTGGCACCAGAATCAACAATCCACTTAAAATGATAACTAACCCCTTCAACATTAACAGTAGCACAATAAAACTTGTAAAAGTGTTGATTAAAAGAACATTACAATTAAAAAATGAACAATTTACAATACCTTCCATATTGGCTTGAGCATGTGAAGAAGAAGCATTATCATTATACAAGTTCATTAACTTGAGCATTTCCTCATTATTTAAGGACAAAGAATTAGAACCAGACTCACTACTACCACTCCCTTGACCCCCTCTTTTAAACTCTACGTTATTAGTTTTAGTATTGTTAGACACACCAGCAAGTTTCAAATTAGGATTTCTTTTAAACCCTGGAGGGTAGCCAATGATCTCAAAACACCTTTCAATAGTATGACCCTTTAAACCATAGTGTTTGCAAAGCAAAGAATCATAGTTCCCCTCACTAGAACTGTTATTATTACCATTAGACCAATTACCACTCACCCTGAATTTCTTTTTATTATCAACAGATTTAGACACAAAAGTATAAACTTGAGGTTTATCAGTTTTATTAGAACTAGAAGGAATACCCCTATGAGACTCTTCTCTAGAAACAATGACAAAAGCATCTTTGACTTCAAGAAGGATTTCCCTGGTCAAGGTGCTACTTCTTATAGGCTAATAAACATCATCAAGCCCCATAAGAAACTACATCAACTTTAACAATTTACCATGATCAATTCATTAATTTCTAGCATCACAAACACAATCAGGCAATTTAGTCAAAATATCAAACTCTCTCCAATAAGAATTCAACTTATGATAATACTCAGAAACAGGCAAACCACCTTGCTTAATGAATTAATTCTTTGAAGCAAGTTAAACACAATAGACCCATTAATTCTATCATAAGTCTCCTTAATTTAAGCCAAATACAATAACAACATTATCAGAAAAAACATGCCCAAGATACACATATTGAGTTAAAGAAGAAAGAATCTAGTTAAGCACAACAACATTACACTAATCTCATTAAGAAAGAAATACAGGACTAGCAGCATAAGTCTCTCTATTACAACTATCATTAACAATACCCAACTTACCCTTAATCTACAAGGCAAGTTTCATAGCACAAGCCCAATCTCTATAGTTTTCCACGTCAGACAACTTAGCCATGATAAAAAAAACAAAAATACAACCAAAGCAAAAAGACAATCCAACAACCAAGAAACCAGAAAAAACCACCTAACAGACAAACAAAACTAATAAACTAACATATAACGTAGATAAACAAAACCC
Source organism: Glebionis coronaria (assembly GCA_025667525.1). Lineage (NCBI taxonomy): Eukaryota > Viridiplantae > Streptophyta > Magnoliopsida > Asterales > Asteraceae > Glebionis > Glebionis coronaria. The sequence goes on from JANFOE010001008.1 coordinate 36,962, forward strand.
AACAAACAATAACAACCAAACAAAACAAGAATAACCACCTACAAAAAACAAGAAATACCAAACAACCAATAAAAACAAAAAACTAAGAATCAACTCACACCCAAGCTCCTCAAAACTTTCCAACGAGAATGGGACTAACTAAATCAAGATCCAAACCACTCAAATGGTGGAAGGTCAAGATGTTAATCAGCTTGTTTACTCCTCGGGACCAAGAATGATTCACTTTAGGGAAAAAGAGAAGACTTATAGAGCAATACAAGCAACGGAATATACCAAGATCAACAATCAGTGATCCCAATTTACCACAGATCAACCAAATCAAGAAACCCTAAAAATGAAAGTTAGGGTTTCTTGAAATTGACCCTCAGAAATGATCAATAACCACTGTGACAATACTCAAATTTTACATATGTGTTATGTGCTATAATTATCTCAATACAAAAATTTGGCTAGAAATTCTTGCTTTTAAACCTTACTTGGTAAAATGAACTGCTTCTCACAACCTGAACTGCCATTACAACATATTCCTATATGTTGTAAACAAAATGTATATGTCAAATCTAACTTCTAAAAGTAATCTTATAAGTTCAATATTGATAATAACATCTCAAATATAACTATGATGCCCTAAATTCCCTTAGAAACCGTAGAATCCCTTTAAATGAGTTGTAAACTCAAGAATGATAAACTATGAATGGAAAGTACATATGAATAAGTCACTAAAGATTATAAACAAGTTTTAAACTATACTTTGAAGACATAATAATACCTAAGAATGATAATAACAAACTATACAAAGCTAAGTACAAGTAAATGTACATAATAGTCTAGATCATCACCTAGAAACACTTGGTAAACAATGTTTCAAGCAATATAACTACATAATATCTATGTAAAAGTATCAAATACAATATACTAATCATAATATATCATATAAATGAAAGGTAATTGATCACAAAACCCTAATATTCACTCATCCAAAGCTAAATACAAGTTAAGACCTACTAACCAAGATTAGCATATAAAATCCATTTCATATTGAATTAGAGTCTAATCTTTTACAACTAATTATTAAACTCAACTATGTATCATATTAATATTATAAATTTATCTCAAGCAAAGTTACAAATTATTAAAGCATAAGGTACAAGTTATCAAAGCATAGGATCTTAATCTCCCATAATTATATCTAGATTATGATGAACCTACATAAACCCTTAAATTAAGAATATAGAAACCCTAGAAGTTATAAAATTATTATATAAGACTTATAATAAGCCTACATTATGATATAAACCCTAATTACCCAAAATTGAAAGTCATTAGGCTTAATGACATAGAAACCCTTATTATTAACCCTATTCTCTCTCACTATGGGCGAATTCCGAAACCATCATTTTTTGTTCCTCATTTTTCAATTCTGCTAATCATCATTCACCATTTAACACTTGATTCTGTGATCTTATCGTAGGGTTTATTTAGTCCTTTCGTTATTACGTGTGAGTGGTGTCGGCTTGTGATTTGTTTGCTCTCGATATTTAACTATGATCATTTAGTAATTGGGGATCTTAATTTTTCCTTTGATTTGTAGCCGGAATACCTTGTTAAACGATTCGACGTGATATAGGGTTTTGGTTTCGGGGTGCATTTAGGGTTTTTGTTTTTGTTTCATAGCTAGGGTTTTCTGTTCACTGGGCTGATTTTATTATATTAGAGTGGTTCATTATGATGGTACATCAGGGTTTGGTCGTGTGTCTTTTGGTTTCAAACCCTAATTTTTTAGGGTTTTCATCTTCTGTGTTCGTGGTTTTTTACTTTATTTTGAGAGATGGAAACGGATGATTCTCCTGTTGATGCGCAATCGTTGGTAACTAATTTTGATCAGTTCATTGAGAATTTGAGGTCGGAGGGTCCTCCTAAGAAAAATGTTTCGGTGGCCTCAGCTGTTGGGGGCGCACTAATGGATGAACGTATTAAGGGTACGGGGGCATCTTTTGCCTCGGTCCTTCAGAAGACCAAACCGAAGGCTGTGAAGATTGACGTGTTGCATAATGACGAGATTGTTGAGGGTGCGAAAATTGCTCTTCCTTTTTAAGCAATGGCGGAAATTAGCTCGAGGTTTGCTAATACTCTATATGGGTATTTCATTGGGAAACGTCTAGCGTTTCCTCTAGTGTAGAACTATGTAAGGAATGCTTGGTCGAAATACGGGCTTAAGCGTGTTATGTTGGATGAGAGTTTCTTTTTATTTCAGTTTGATACAAAAGAGGGTATGGATAGTGTTATGGCGAATGGTCCGTGGTTAATCAAACTTGTTCCGTTGTTTCTCAACATTCGGACGCCTGATACTGTGCTTAGAAAAGAGGAGATTTGGCCTGCTCCTGTCTGGGTTAAACTTCGTCATGTTCCTATATTGGCGTACTCAGAAGTAGGGCTGAGCCTAATAACTACCCAAATAGGTCGACCTATTTTGTTGGGCTCTTACACGAGCTCCATGTGCTTGAAATCGTGGGGAAAGAAGGAGTATGCTCGGTCTCTTATAGAACTGTCGTCCGAAAATGATTTACTGGAGTCAATTGTGATAGCTATTCCAAAGGGAGACCGTACGGGGCATTCACTGGCCATGATTGAAATAGAATATGAATGGAAACCTCCGCGTTGCTCGGGCTATAAAGTTTTTGACCATAATGATAATTTGTGTCCTAAGGTGATTAGGGAGGAAGTGAAGGGTAAGGAGCAGGGGAATGACGGGTTTATTGAAGTTAAGCGAAAGAAGAATAAAGTGAACCAGGAGGTGCAGGTCAATGGGATTCGTTTGTCGAAGCCGGCTTTAAACCTTCATTTTAAACGAGTGGAACATGGGGAGTCATCCAAATCGCAGCAAGGTAAGAAGGCTGTGAAGTATCTAAAATCTGGTAATGCCCAAGCTTCTAATAAGGGCGTGACTGGTGGTCTGCATATTAAACCCACATCTACACAGCCGATTATCACTAAGTCCACTATCTCTACTACTAATTTATTTTCTTTACTGGATACCAATGATGAGAATGATTACATTAATGATAGTGATAAGGATGTAGATGAGGAGATTATAATTGATGATAGGCGAGGTACACAAATGGAATTAATGGAAGGAGCAAGCACTCCTGTTACGGAGGTTTACAATGTGTAACATCGCTTCGTGGAATATAAGGGGTATGAATCTCTCCCCTAAACAAACAGAGATTAGGCAGGTGATCTATGAAAATAAGCTTTCGGTATGTGTGATTCTTGAATCTCATGTATCGAATGTTAATTTAGATAAGGTGTGTAAGTCTGTGTTTCATCATTGGTCTTGGGTTTCGAATTCTATGGTATGTAGCAAGGGGACTCGTATTATTGTGGGATGAAACCAAAATGATGTGGATGTTACTGTTATTCATCAGACTGCTCAAGTTATGCATACCCGTGTGTGGTTTAAGCAGGAGAAGAAGGAGTTGTTTTGTTTGTTCATTTAAGCCCATAATAGATATATTCAAAGAAGGGAGCTCTGGAGTGGTTTGGAATTACATAACGTGTTTATCAATAATCGTCCTTGGTGTTTGCTTGGGGATTTTAATGCAGCGTTATTTATGGAAGATACTACTGCTGGTGCTTCTTATATGGATATAGCTATGAGAGAATTCAAGGAATGTGTGGCGAATATTGGGATAACTGACGTTCAAAGGGCCGGATTACACTACACATGGAATCAAAAGCCTAAGGGGAAGGATGGGCTCCTTAAGAAGCTGGACCGTATTATGGCGAATTTACAGTTCTATGATATTTTTGAGGGTGCCCATGATATTTTTAAGCCATACCGAATTTCTGACCATGCTCCTTCAGTCCTTTTCATCCCCAAGGTTGTTAAGGCTGATCCGAGACCCTTTAAATTTTTCAATATTATTATTCATACTGACAGGTTCAAGAACGTGGTTGTGGATGTTTGGAATACACGGGTGTCTGGTTTCTATATGTTCCAAGTGGTTAAGAAGCTCAAATTGTTAAAGAAACCGCTGCGTAAACTTCTCCATGATAAGGGTAATCTTCATCTGAATGTTACTAATCTTCGTGGTCAGTTGGATCAGCTTCAAATTGCTGTGGATCGTGATCCTTTTAATGCTACTTTACGGGATGAAGAAGCTGTTTGTGTTACAGCTTTCAATGAAGCTATTTTACTTGAAGAGCAGTTTTTAAAATAGAAAGCTAAGGTCCAATGGTTGAAAGAGGGTGATTCTAATTTTGCTTATTTTCATAAGGCAGTGAAGAGTCGTGTTAGTCGGAGCAGAATTGATGTTGTTGCTAATGCTGATGGAATGGTGTTCTAGAATGATCAAGTGGCGGGGGCGTTTGTTCACCATTATGAAATGTTCCTAGGCCAACCTGGTAATACTGTTCCCTTTGATTCTGAAAAATTATTCTATAATCATTTATCGGAAGAGAGTGCGCTAGATATGGTTCGTGATGTGACAAATCATGAAATTAAATTGGCAATGTTCTCTATGGGTAATGAAAAATCTCCAGGCCCCGATGGTTTTACAGCAGCATTTTTCAAGGAGTCTTGGGATATAATTGGAAACGATGTGTCTTGCGCTATTCGGGAGTTTTTTATTAATGGTAATTTACTGAAGGAATTGAATCATACGATCATTGCTCTCATTCCTAAGGTAAATGTTCTAGCTCGGGTGAATGATTATAGACCTATATCCTGTTGCAATGTTATTTTCAAATGCATTAGTAAAATAGTTTCTAATAGGATTAAGGAGAGTTTGAAATTGTTGGTGAGTCCAAATCAATCCGCGTTTGTTCCGGGCCGTAGCATTTCGGATAATATTCTTTTAACGCAGGAACTTATGCATAATTATCATTTGGATCGTGGGGTTCCAAGATGTGCCTTTAAAGTTGATATTCAAAAGGCCTATGACACGGTTGATTGGGATTTTTTAAAAGATGTTCTTCAAGGTTTTGGATTCCATGTTAGGATGATTGGTTGGATTATGGAGTGTGTTACCACTACCTCATTCTCGGTTTGTATTAATGGGTCTCTTCATGGTTATTTCAAAGGTAAAAGAGGGCTCCGTCAGGGGGATCCTATCTCCCCATACTTATTTACTCTTATTATAGAAGTTCTTACTCTTATGCTTCATCGTAGAGTAAGGGATTCCTCTTCTTTTTCTTATCATAGATATTGCTCAAATTTGAAGTTGATTAACTTATGCTTTGCGGATGACTTATTCCTATTTGCTCATGGGGACGTTGATTCTGTGATAGTTATTCGTGATACTTTGGATGAATTTCAAGGTTCTTCGGGGCTGGTTCCAAGTCTTCCAAAGAGTACGGCTTATTTCTGCAATGTTCTTAATCATGTAAAGATCTCCATTTTGCAGATTTTACCTTTTGAGGAGGGCGGGCTGCCGGTTAAGTACTTAGGTGTTCCGTTGGTATCTTCCCGTCTTATTTTTAATGATTGTAAGGAATTAATCGAGCGGTTTCAAAACCGTATTCATGATCGGAAGAATAAATCGCTGTCGATAGCAGGAAGATTGCAACTTATTAAGTCGGTCATTGGTTCCATGCATGTTTTTTGGGCGTCTGTTTTTGTTCTCCCTATTCGTGTGTTGAAGGAGATTGAGCAGCTTATGTGTGGCTTTCTATGGTGCCAAGGTAAAATGCAGCATGGTAAAGTGAAGGTTTGTTGGGACGTGGTTTATCTTCCGAAGGATGAAGGTGGTCTTGGGATTCGCAAACTGGATCATTTTAATATAGCCTTAATGGTGACGCATATTTGGAAGCTTCTGGCTCAGAAGGAATCGCTTTGGGTTAAGTGGATCCATTCATACAAATTGCGTGGCTGGAGTTTTTGGGATATTCCTTCTCGTAGTAATATGACGTGGGGTTGGCGTAAAATTTTGCAGCTTCGTCCTATTATCAGAGAGCATGTTTGGTACAAAATTGGTAATGGTTCTCGAGTGATGGCTTGGTATGATATTTGGTGTCATCACAGTCCTCTAGCCATTGTTATTTCTACGCGGGATATTTTTCGAGCGGGGTACAATTTGTCTTCGACACTTAATGAGGTGGTGCAAGATGGGGTATGGGGTTGGCCGGATGAATGGTTAGTCAAATATCCTTTTTTACAATAGATTACTGTTCCTCTCTTCTCGGATAGTCCTGATTGTTTGGAATGGCTTCGTTTGGGGGGTTTTCTGCCTTTTTTGGTTCAACTGTTTGGGAGTCTATTCGTGTTCGGGATACGAGGGTTCCTTGGTATGAGGTTGTTTGGTTTAAACATTGTATCCCTCGTCACGCTTTCAATATGTGGTTGATTGTTAAGCGTCGGTTAAGAACTCAAGACACTTTACAAGTGTGGGATGTTACTACGGGTTTGAGCTCGGTTTGTACTTTATGTGAGCGACAACCGGATTCTCATGAGCATCTATCTTTTGAGTGTCTTTTCTCCAAACAGGTTTGGTGTCATGTGGCTGATTTTGCAGGTCTGAGTGCAGCAGGTGTCTCTTTTGACTCAATCATGTCAGTGCTTATCCCTTCGGCAAAGTCTAAGACTTCGAAGAGTGTCATTGGTAGATTGGTTGTTGCCGCTGCCACTTATTATGTGTGGCAGGAACGGAATAGGCTCCTTTACAAGAATACAAAAAGATCGGTGAAGGAGGTTATTCCGTGCATTATGTCCTCGGTTCGTCTTAAGTTGCTTTCTAGCAGGTTTAAGAGATCATCCGACGGGGTGAATTTTGCTGGGTTATGGGGTCTTCCGGATTCGGTTTTTCGCTGATTTTGTGGATGACTGTCTTTAGAGGTCTTTGTACCATTAGATGGTGTTTCCCTATTGGTACTTTTGGTTTTGTAATGGGTTGTTAGTTTTTCATATGGCCTGTCATATGAATTTTTAGAAGTTCAAGTGCTTCACTTGAGGTTAATGTGACATTCAGTCACATTCCATTGTACTTAACTATTTTTTTGGTGTAATATATTTTACCAGGGAAATTGCACCTTTACAAAAAAAAAACCCTTATATTAAGAAATATACATAGAATCATTACCTAGTCTTTTAGGAAAAGTCTACAAACACTCATAGCACTTCATTAAGGTTATAAGATTATATTAAGACAATGTAAAAGTACCCTAATGCAAAAGGTACAACATTTCAATGCATGACTTGTAAATTAGGTCAAAATAGGTATTTTCACTCTTTAGACATGTTTACTTAAACTAAGCTATCAAAACAAGTGTGGGAACTCATCGAACACCTAAAAAAATTTATAGGACCTAAATTGAGTTTAAATCAGTAACTAAACCAAGGATAATGAGTTTTACAAGGATTAAGCCCTAGATCATTAGAAACCCTAACCCGCCTAAGTTTTCATCCCATTTTTACATCAAACATTTGTTAAACTTCAAACTAAAGACCCAAACTTCTGAAATACAATGTATATACCATAATTAAACCCTAATCCATCACTAATCACAGTCCTAAACCCTTAATCACCAAAATCACAAAGTATAAAGTTACAAGCCCTAATTTAGACCCGGTTTTACTTTTTCCCTCCAAAAACCTATTTCAAACATTTCCCTCCCAATCCAAGTTTGAAAATCAGATATTTTATATGTTGTAAGATATTTTCCATGTGGTTAAAAGTAGATGGACCACCTACTTGTGTGCTACACATCACCATTCCTATCTATATCTTGTCATTATCTTTCCTAGCCACAAACCATGGATTGGTTTGAATCTAGCTCCTATAAACTTCCATAGATATTTTATAGGCTCCCTTAGTCACTAATATACATATATTACACGTTTACATGCATGCCTTGGAGCCTAAGGGTTGGAAAAACTATAAATAGGGGCGAAATGCATTCCTTAGAACTTGCACCCCGTTTCCTTTGTATCTCCCACCCATTCTCCATTTACACTTCTATAAACATCCTAGGACATCCCCCAAGACCAGAAACCAGGTCTAGAAGGAAGTCACTGAACCTCTTGAAGCTTTGATAGCAAGTAGTGCGCATAGGAAGCCATAAGGAGCCATTTTGGAGGTACCTAGGTAATCTCTATGTTAGCTAAGCTTTGATCTTATTATAATGAATTCTTATACTTGTTATAATTCCAAAATAATGTTATAAACATAACCTAAAAGAAATTAGATCATTTGATCATTTTAAATGAAAGTTATAAGTTAAATATGTCTTAAAACCCTAGTTTTGTATTTTACATGAAATAATGACTTAAAATCCATTTCAAAAGCTATAATTCTGGTAACATGTTTTTATTATGATTATAAACATGTTTTGAAACTTTGTTTTAAAATCCTAGATTATTTGGTCCATTTTTGAGGTTGTTATATGATTTTTACAAGTATAGGGACCAAAATTGTCATTTTTGAAACTATTTAACATTTTGGGCCAAAAGTTTCATTTTGTGAAATTTAAATATATAATAATAAATATTGGTAAGTTTGAGACCCTAAGGTTAAATATTGAGTGTAGAAATTGTAAATATTAAAGCTATATACTTTAAGTGTTAAAAGTGTAATTAAGCTAAACTATAACTATAAGGGCTATTTTTGCCAATATTAAAAGTAAAGGATATAAACTACATACTATACTATACTTATAAAGTAATAACCATTTCATGTTAGTAGGAAACTTTGTACAAAGATGTTCCATCTCGATATTACGTTCTGACTGAGTGGTTGGGTTTACGATTTAAAGTACCCTCGCTCCTCAAACGTTTATAGAATGGCTTCTGAGTATGATGGCCCAAACAATGATGTGATATTATCACTAAACTATGAACCTTAAGCAAATATCACAAAGAAATACTTAAAACTTTAAATTAGAGATCAAAAGACTTGATACTTATACAAAATGTGTTAATCAAGGTTTGTGTGAGATCAAGCTGTTGTTTATGAGACCAAGTTGTGGTTTGTATGATCAAGCTATTTATCTGTGAAAGAAATCTGATATAGCTCAAACTCTATGGATCCCAGGTGAGTTTATAGCCTCACTAGGCCTAATTCAAATGATTTGAAAACCCGTTAGGGGGATGTATGCTAAACTGGAATACAAGTGTTTTGGTATGCTGCCTGATATGATTATTGACACTACGTTTACTGCGGCCTTTAAAAGTCCCTTTTTAATCTTGATCGTCAGTCATCCTAGAAGGTGAACGCTAATATTGTGTAATAGTACTATTTGGGGACTGACATCCCCTATCTGGGCAAGTCGCACTTGCTAGAATGCTGATGGCTCTGACCTAGGCTAAATGGATACCCTTTATTTTACTAACACAAGAGTTTGGCAGACTGCCTGTTTAAAGGCAATTGGTTGGTTTCTGTATGTCAAGTAGCGGTGTACGAGCTAGTGCAATAATAATTGATTATTTTATGTGAGCGATTAATAACATAACTTAGGAAAAGCATCTCGTATTCAAAATGATTTTAAACCTATGGATTAACTCAACCTTTTTGTTGACTTTAAGCATATATCTCATGTATTAAAGATTTGTTAGTATGGAGCAGCATTAGGATGGCATGAAGAGGCGCAAGATTAAAATTATTATTCTATATTTTGGGAACCTCATATTGTAAAACTGTGATTTTTCAATGATATATAAAGAAAGTTGATGTAACACCCCATTTTGATAATGGAAATGTCACATGCAATTATGGCGTGTCATCAAAGCATACAAGGAAAAAATGTCTAAACATTACTTGACCATAAAAGGAAAAAACCGGAATCAAACATCGGTAGTCCAAAAGTAAAGCTCATCACACACAAACATAGGTATAGTAAAGGAAAGGACTAAACAATGTCCATAGCAAATGTATCATAGGAAAAGAAATGCATAAAGTAAAGAAGGCTAGACAGCTTCCAGTCCATATGCACGTACTCTTAGTGTCTACGAGCGTCCCTGAGTACCTGCCGTTTTAGGAACATAGAAAAGGAAAACGGCTGAGCAAATACGCTCAGTGCACGGATGTACAATAAAGCATGAATAGGATAAGCATATAACATATAAAAGCGGAAGAAAACTAAGTCCCGAGTAACCTGGTTAAGTCTTGATAAAACTGGTTTTATAGTTTGGAAGTCTTATGTTTGTCTTATAAAAACTGTTTGTCATATTTTACCATTAGCCAATATAGGTCATGAAAATCCACCGTGCATGAATACCTGGAGGGGTGACCTCATCATGCAAATTAGAGGGGCTGCCTCTAATTTAATATACTGGTTTTTGGGTAGGAGGGATCAGCTCCTTGTGAAGGATGCAAGGCACACACCACATTCACCATGAAGTCCTGACTAAAAACATGTAACTAGGATGCACCCATACGCCCCACATGATAAATATAATATAAATGGCCAAAAGCTGAAGGGACGCCACGAGCAATCACTCCGCCGTGGTGAAGTCATAACATCAGTGCTTCTAATGTTATGGTTATGGTACCTCCATAACTAGGTGAAACTGGTCATGCATGTATATGGCTATAGGTAATCTTAATTAAACATAAGCAATCAAACACGTAACTTATACTACGGGAAAACATTTGGCTGCATACAGGGAATCCTAATAAGGAAAGAATGTCGATACTGAAAGGACGGGAATCCGTACCTTATGTCCAGTGAACGAAGAAGATGAACTGAGAGAAATCCTACTTCCGTATCACTAGTGCTACATAAATACATACATGAATAAGTATCTGCTTACTAAATACATTGCTGGTTTTATGTCATGTCTTAGCTTATTTTATGTGTTCTTACCATGTTTTACTGTTTTTAAGCCTTAAACCGTGTTTATCTTATATTCTGTTTAATCTGATTAAGTATTTCTGGTATTTTGTATGTTATTATATTTACTGTGTAATAATAAGTAACTTTCCAAAAATAGCAGGTTTCCTAAAATAGAAAGTTTCCAAAAATAGAAAGTTTCCAAAAATAGAAAGTTTCCAAAAATAGAAAGTTACCAAAAATAGAAAGTTTCTAAAAATAGAAAGTTTCAAAAAATAGATTAGCTGCCTTATTTAATTAAGTTTCTAAAAATAGAAAGTTTCCATAAATAGAAATAAGTTGGTTAAATAACCTAAGTATATAAGCCTAAGTGTTTTCATGATTATTTTCTAAGTCATATGATATAATGTATAGTTTAATAATTATTTCATGTATATAAATTAAACTATAGGTTAAATTATTTAATTAAAGTATAACATGTTTTAATTAAATAAAGTTAAATACTTAGGTTAAAACATGTATTATTATTTATTAATAATATAACCTAAGTCATGTTAATTAATTAATTATAATCATGGTTTTTAAATAATTAATTAATTATAAGTCTAAAATATAAAAATACTTAGGTTAATTAATTTCATGATTATTAATAATTAAAATAACCTAAGTCATGTTATTAAATTAATCATGTCATTTTATTAATTTAATTTTTAACATAAGATCATAAAACATAAGAAAAACTAAACATACACCATGAACCGGATCTAGACTAAACACCGTGAACCGGACATGAAATCGACACCGTACCCTGAACCAAATCGGGGTACCCCGTATCTTGATGCTGCCATGGGACCCACACCCACCAACCGGGACCATATGGTCTCGGTGGTGGTCGGATGGCCAAACCGAAACCCTCCTTGGGTTCGGTGTAGGCCGCGCCGCGGCTAAAACAAACACCCCTTAAAACCATACTTTTGATTTTATTAAATCCAAATTCATGTTAGATCCATGATTTTAATTAGGTTTTTGTAAAAAAACATAACATGTTCTTGATTTATTAAAAGATAAAATCAAAAGAAAAGGTTTAAAAAAATATTTACCGAATTCGTGGATCAAAAGGACGAAGAACAAACACGATCACCAACTAATATTCCAAGATCCAAGATCAACAAACACCTCCTTGTGGTGTTCTTAGGGTGGCGGCCAAAAAGAGGAGAAGGAGGAGGTTTTCGGTTTTTGCTAAAAATCTTCTGTAAAGTAAAATGAGTAGTGTAAAAATCTTTAACCCCCTTTAGTAAAATTTACAAATGGGCTTGGCTCATTTGTCCCTTGTAGCCGCGGGTAGGGGCCCCACTTGGGGTACCCGTACCTTTTTCTGTGTCTCGATGTTAAGTTATTTGTTCGTGATTATTTGTGTTCGCATTTTAAGTGTTCTCGTTACGTAATTATCGTGATCTAATATATTTAATTACGCTCGTAATAAATATATATACGTAATTAATAATAGTTCGTGTTTTAATTACGTTCATGATTTCATGATCGCATGTTCGTGATTAATTATCGTCAAATAATTATTACGTGCTCGTGCGTAGTAAATACTTATCGTGTTCTAACACGTACGTAATACGTAAAATCCTAACACGTAATCATAATCATGCTATATTAGGAAAGTTTTAATCTAGTACGTACGATCTTAAGGGTACTATTCATGGTAAAAGCATGCGGGTTTTACAACTCTTCCCCCCTAAAAAGAATAATTCGTCCCCGAACTATAGATAAAGTAAACTGAAAAGAAGAACATACCCAAATTCAAAATATGAAATGAGGGTAAGAATCCCAGATAGACTCCTCTGTTTCCCAAGTGGCTTCCCGCTCGGTATGATCCCTCCATAGAATTTTGACGAATGGAATCGTCTTCTTTCTCATGACTCGTTCTTGTCTGTCAAGAACTCGTTCGGGTTCTTCTATAAAAATAAGATCTTCACGTATCTGTTCCAGTGGATACTGAACCATGTGAAGGGGATGATATTGGTACCCTCTGAGTAAGGACACATGAAACACATTGTGCACATGCGAAAGCTGCGGAGGTAACGCCAATCAGTAAGATAGTTCACCGACTCGTTCAATGATATCAAACGGTCCGATGAAACGAGGACTGAGCTTCCCTTTAATCCTGAAGCGTCTAACACCACGTGTCGGCGAAACCTTAAGGAAGACGTGATCTCCTACGTTAAAGTGTATATCCCTATGATGCTTATCGGCGTAACTCTTCTGACGTGACCGTGCCTCCTGAACTTTCTGCTTAGCTACTGCGATCTTCTCATTGGTCATCTCTATGATTTCCGGTCCTTCAAGTGTTCGCTCACCAACCTGATCCCAGCAGATTGGGGCGCGACACTTTCTGCCATACAACATCTCAAATGGAGCACACTTGATACTTGCGTGCCAACTGTTGTTGTATGCAAATTCCACCAAACAGATGTAATCGTCCCAATCACCCGTCCATTCTAACGCACATGACCTCAACATATCCTCCAATGTCTGGATGGTTCGCTCCGACTGTCCGTCCGTTTGAGGATGAAAAGCCGTGCTAAGCTTAAGTTGTGTACCCCAAGCTTTCTGCAGACTTTTCCAAAAGCGCGAAGTGAATCGAGGATCTCTGTCTGAGACGATGCTGGATGGTGCACCGTGGAGTCTCATGATCTCTCTTCTGTACGTATCTGCGAGTTTACTTACCGGATCTTCCTTGTGGATCGGTAAGAAATGAGCTGATTTGGTAAGTCGATCAACGATAACCCAAATTGCATCGTGCTTCCTCTTGGTAGGCGGAAGACCAGTAACAAAATCCATGGTGATTTTGTCCCACTTCCACTCTGGGATATCTAACGGTTGAAGGAGACTGCCAGATCGCTGATGCTCGATCTTAACCTGCTGGCAGGCAAGACATTTGGAGACGTAAGTGGCCACATCCTGTTTCATACCATTCCACCAAAAGTACTGCTTGATGTCATGGTACAGCTTAGTCGAACCAGGATGTATAGAAAATGGGTAGCTATGAGCTTCAGCTAACAAAGCTTCCCGGAGTTCTTGGTCATCAGGAACACAAAGTCTCGTGCCCTGCTATACGATACCATCTGCATCTACTCTGAATTATGTCTGCTTCTCCAAATTTTGTACTATCGCCCAGATTTCTCCGTCATCCTTCTGAGCTTCCTTGATCTTAGATAGTAACTCTGGTTCTACTCTAAGATTAGCCCAGTAACCGTGCTGTCCACATACCATGATCTCGATGTCTAGTCGCTCCAAGTCTCTGATGATCTCCTCTTCGATTTTAATGCTGTTGATCTTCCGGACTTCCTGCTAAGAGCATCTGCTACTACATTTTCCTTTCCGGGATGATACTGTAGATTAATGTCATAATCCTTCAACAGATCTAACCATCTCCTCTGCCTCATGTTCAATTCACGCTGAGTGAAGATATACTTCAAACTCTTGTGGTCCGTGAAAATGTCACATGATTCTCCATATAAGTAGTGCCTCCATATCTTCAACGCAAACACGACTGCAGCAAGTTCCAGGTCATGCGTGGGGTAATTTTCTTCATAAGGCTTAAGCTGCCGTGAAGTGTACGCGATCACTTTCCCATGTTGCATGAGAACACAGCCAAGTCCCTTCCCCGATGCATCGCTGTAGATTTGAAATCCACCCGTACCAGATGGTAGAGTAAGAATAGGTGCAGATATTAGCTTCTGCTTCAGGCCTTCAAAGCTCTTCTCTCGATCTTCAGTCCAGACGAATTTCTCCCCTTTCCGCATCAGTTTGGTCAATGGTAGTGCTAGGCGGGAAAAGTTCTCCACGAATCTACGGTAATAGCCAGTTAAACCTAAGAAACTTCGGACTTCCGTCGCTGATGTCGGTCTTGGCCACTTAGTAATGCCCTCAACCTTCGCTGGATCCATAGTGATTCCTTCTGCTGATACAATGTGACCTAAGAATGCCACCTTGTCTAACCAGAACTCACACTTGAAGAATTTAGCATACAGCTGCTTCTGGCTAAGAATCTGTAGTACTGTACGAAGATGGTCTTCGTGTTCCTCCTTGGACTTTGAGAAAATCAGGATGTCATCGATGAAGACAATGACGAACTTGTCCAGAAATTCATGGAAGATTCTGTTCATCAAATCCATGAACACTGCTGGAGCATTTGTCAGGCCAAATGGCATAACTACAAACTTGTAGTGGCCATAACGGGTATGAAAGGCAGTCTTAGCGATGTCCTGCTCCTTGACTCGTAGCTGATGATAGCCTGACCTAAGATCAATCTTGGAGAAGTGTTTGGCCCCTTGGAGTTGGTCAAACAGATCGTCAATGCGTGGCAGTGGATATCTATTCCGAATGGTAATCTTGTTGAGCTCGCGATAGTCTATACAAAGACGCATACTGTCGTCCTTCTTCTTAACAAACAAGACCGGTGCGCCCCATGGAGATGAGCTCGGTCGAATGAAACCTCGTTCAAGAAGTTCTTGTAGTTGATCCTTCAGCTCCTTCAGCTCTATGGGAGCCATGCGATAAGGAGCCTTGGAGATTGGTTCAGCTCCTGGAACCAACTCGATACTGAATTCCACTTCTCGTGCAGGTGGTATGCTCGGAAGTTCTGCTGGAAAAACATCTTGGAATTCCGACACGATAGGTTGATCCTGAATTGATGGGGATTCAACATCCATGTCGTGAACCGTAGCTAGATAACCCTTGCAGCCATGTGACAGTAGTGCACGCGCTTGCAGGGTGGATATGACTTGTACAGACTGTCCGGGTATGAACCCGTTATGAATGTACTCTGGTGCATTAACATCACCAAAGATAACTCGATATGAATGGCAGTCTATGGTAGCATGATGCTTGGATAGCCAATCCATGCCCAAAATCATGTCGAAGTCATTCATGTCCAGCAGAAGTGCGTCAACAAGTCGAACCTTATCGTCAAATTCTAGGGGAAGACTCTTATATACATGGGTGATTAATACAGAGTCCCTCAAAGGTGTGGAAATAGTAAGCCTATTTTCTAGTGGCCCTAGTGGCAAGGGAGGCATCCTAATGTTCTTAGCATAAGCAGTAGAAATAACCGAGTGAGTAACACCCGTATCAAAAAGAACACATGCAGATTGACCATACATATATAAGATTCCAGTGATGGTACCTGTAGACTTGTTGGCCTGGTCTCAAGATGTCGTGTAGATATGCCCGGTAGTAGGAGGCGGCTAGGTATCAGCATGTCCCGATGTACCCTCTATCTCGCCCTTACGGAAATCCTTCATAATATAGCCAGGAAGACCACACTTGAAGCACGAATCAGTATTACGGCGACATGGTCCTGGGTGCCTACGGTGGCAAGTAGAGCAAAGAGGATGAGTGTATCCTCCAGTAGGTGCTCTGGCTGGCTGGGAACCTGATGAAACATTTTACATAAGACATGGTAATTGGGTACAAAGGACAAAGCGGATAATCGTAAGATTGAATACCAGTGATAGCTGGACGGCTAGGCTGCGAACCTCTCTGGTTCTGGTCCCTACCGTTTCCATAGTTCCTGGTAGAAGTTTTTCTAAAGTGTCAGAATATGAGTTATAACATGAAAACATAAGGAAATGCGTAAGTATTAGGACCTGATGCTGTTGGAGTGCCCAGCGTTGTTACGGTAATTTTTTTTACCGGCACGCCTATCCGTAGCAGAACGGTCGTTAGTCTGACCGTTTCCCTTGGGCTGATGAGGCTGCTGAGACCGGTCCCCAGTTTTCTGCCTGGAAGATACATTTAAAGAGATGAATAATTGACATATGGAAAGTATACGGATTGGTCATCGCTTGAATACGAATGTTTACCTCTTGTCGGGTCTTTCAGCTTCCCCGAACTCATCTCTCTCCTGCAGCATCTCCAGTTTTCGTGCTGCATCGGCCACTTGTGCTATAGTGTTGAACGTAGCACACACCAGATTGTTTGCGACCGATGTGCGAAGAGCCCGTCTAAAGTGATTTGCCTGCTCTTCAGGAGTACCTGCTACCGCACCAAGGAAACCAGCTACGCGAAGAAAGCGCTGCATAAACTCATTGCTATTCTCCCCAGCTCTCTGTCGGATCCCATGGTACTCTCTCTTGAGCTTGTCCTGCTCAGCCTTGGGAAAGAACTGCTCCATCACCATGTCCTTGAACTGAGCCCAAGTCAAACCAACAACCCACTCGTCACCACCTTCAGACTACATCAATGCTAGCCACCAATTGAGTACATCGCCTTCGAACCGATAGCATGCCAACCTCGCCTTGTATGCGGGGTCACAACCCATAGCGTTGAAAATCTTCTCGATGTGTGCCAACCAGCTTTCAGCATCGCTGGGGCTATCTGTCTTCTAAAAATCTCGAGGGCGGAGCTTGTTGAATCTCTCCAGCCATACTGCTAATGTCACTGGAGGAGGAGGAGGAGGTGCCTGATTATGCTGCTGATTGTTGGAAGCTTGAACTTCAGCCCTGATGTCATTCCTTAGTTGAGGAAGCAAAGCTTGCATAGCAGCCTGAATTGCAGCATTGAGCTGCTCCTGTTCGTGTGTGAGAACCATCTGACAATTTAACATAAAACATATGATTAAACAGATCAAAACATAAAATATATATACATGAAAAAAAATTTATACTAAAATTCCACGAGAAAAATTTTATGCAAGAAAATTTTGTGTATGAATGCATGATGCAGTTTTATGAAAACTTTTGTATGCTCGAGAGTGAACGCCTCTGGTCAGTTCACCCAAAACAAAAGACATAGCGAGGGGAAGCCTATGGGTCGGTCCTAAATTTAAAAGTTTCGATAAAACACATGCGACTAAATAGGGCCAGTCCTGTACCAACCATTACTTAGTCAAAAATCTGCGACAATGACATGTATATGTATGCTTAAAAATGATGAATGCATGAAAACAACTGTCAGTTCTAGGAAGACCGTAGTGACAACCCACTAATCACAGGTCATATTTGAGAGCCTACAGGTCGAAGCCTTGGCTCTAATACCATAATTGTAACACCCCATTTTGATAATGGAAATGTCACATGCAATTATGGCGTGTCATCAAAGCATACAAGGAAAAAATGTCTAAACATTACTTGACCATAAAAGGAAAATACCAGAATCAAACATCGGTAGTCCAAAAGTAAAGCTCATCACACACAAATAGACGTATAGTAAAGGAAAGGACTAAAAAATTTCCATAGCAAATGTATCATAGGAAAAGAAATGCATAAAGTAAAGAAGGCTAGACAGCTTCCAGTCCATATGCACGTACTCTTAGTGTCTACGAGCGTCCCTGAGTACCTGCCATTTTGGGAACATAGAAAAGGAAAACGGCTGAGCAAATACGCTCAGTTCACGGATGTACAATAAAGCATGAATTGGATAAGCATATAACATATAACAGCGGAAGAAAACTAAGTCCCGAGTAACCTGGTTAAGTCTTGATAAAACTGGTTTTATAGTTTGAAAGTCTTATGTTTGTCTTATAAAAACTATTTGTCATATTTTACCATTAGCCAATATAGGTCATGAAAATCCACTATGCATGAATACTTGGAGGGGTGACCTCATCATGCAAATTAGAGGGGCTGCCTCTAATTTAATATACTGGTTTTTGGGTAGGAGGGATCTGCTCCTTGTGAAGGATGCAAGGAACACACCACCTTCACCATGAAATCCTGACTAAAAACATGTAACTAGGATGCACCCATACGCCCCACATGATAAATATAATATAAATGGCCAAAAGCTGAAGGGACGCCACGAGCAATCACTCCGCCGTGGTGAAGTCATAACATCAGTGCCTCTAATGTTATGGTTATGGTACCTCCATAACTAGGTGAAACTGGTCATGCATCTATATGGCTATAGGTAATCTTAATTAAACATAAGCAATCAAACACGTAACTTATACTACGGGAAAACATTTGGCTGCATACGGGGAATCCTAATAAGGAAAGAATGTCCATACTGAAAGGACGGGAATCTGTACCTTATGTCTAGTGAACGAAGAAGATGAACTGAGAGAAATCCTACTTCCGTATCACTAGTGCTACATAAATACATACATGAATAAGTATCTGCTTACTAAATACGTAGCTGGTTTTATGTCATGTCTTAGCTTATTTTATGTGTTCTTACCATGTTTTACTGTTTTTAAGCCTTAAACCATGTTTATCTTATATTCTGTTTAATTTGATTAAGTATTTCTGGTATTTCGTGTGTTATTATACTTACTGTGTAATAATAAGTAACTTTCCAAAAATAGCAGGTTTCCTAAAATAGAAAGTTTCCAAAAATAGAAAGTTTCCAAAAATAGAAAGTTTCCAAAAATAGAAAGTTTCCAAAAATAGAAAGTTACCAAAAATAGAAAGTTTTCAAAAATAGAAAGTTTCCAAAAATAGATTAGCTGCCTTATTTAATTAAGTTTCTAAAAATAGAAATTTTCCATAATTAGAAATAAGTTGGTTAAATAAGCTAAGTATATAAGCCTAAGTGTTTTCATGATTATTTTCTAAGTCATATGATATAATGTATAGTTTAAAAATTATTTCATGTAATTAAATTAAACTATAGGTTAAATTATTTAATTAAAGTATAACATGTTTTAATTAAATAAAGTTAAATACTTAGGTTAAAACATGTATTATTATTTATTAATAATATAACCTAAGTCATGTTAATTAATTAATTATAATCATGGTTTTGAAATAATTAATTAATTATAAGTCTAAAATATAAAAATACTTAGGTTAACTAATTTCATGATTATTAATAATTAAAATAACCTAAGTCATGTTATTAAATTAATCATGTTATTTTATTAATTTAATTTTTAACATAAGATAATAAAACATAAGAAAAACTAAACATACACCATGAACCGTGATCTAGACTAAACACCATGAACCGGACATGAAATCGACACCGTACCCCGAACCAAATCGGGGTACCCCGTGTCTTGATGCTGCCGTGGGACCCACACCCACCAACCGGGACCATATGGTCTCGGTGGTGGTCGGATGGCCAAACCGAAACCCCCCTTGGGTTCGGTGTAGGCCGCGGCTAAAACAAACACCCCTTAAAACCATACTTTTGATTTTATTAAATCCAAATTCATGTTAGATCCATGATTTTAATTAGGTTTTTTTAAAAAAAACATAACATGTTCTTGATTTATTAAAAGATCAAATCAAAAGAAAAGGTTTAAAAAGTATTTACCGAATTCGTGGATCAAAAGGACGAAGAACAAACACGATCACCAACTAATATTCCAAGATCCAAGATCAACAAACACCTCCTTGTGGTGTTCTTAGGGTGGCGGCCAAAAAGAGGAGAAGGAGGAGGGTTTTAGGTTTTTGCTAAAAATCTTCTGTAAAGTAAAATGAGTAGTGTAAAAATCTTTAACCCCCTTTAGTAAAATTTACAAATGGGCTTGGCCCATTTGTCCCTTGTAGCCGCGGGTAGGGGCCCCACTTGGGGTACCCGTACCTTTTTCCGTGTCTCGATGTTAAGTTATTTGTTCGTGATTTTTTGTGTTTGCATTTTAAGTGTTCTCGTTACGTAATTATCGTGATCTAATATATATAATTACGCTCGTAATAAATATATATACGTAATTAATAATAGTTCGTGTTTTAATTACGTTCATGATTTCATGATCGCATGTTCGTGATTAATTATCGTCAAATAATTATTACGTGCTCGTGCGTAGTAAATACTTATCGTAGCCTAACACGTACGTAATACGTAAAATCCTAACACGTAATCGTAATCATGCTATATTAGGAAAGTTTTAATCTAGTACGTACGATCTTAAGGGTACTATTCATGGTAAAAGCATGCGGGTTTTACAGTTGATTTTATCACTCTTTTGAGTTGTTTTCTGTTATTATGACTTACGTTCTATGAAGTAATACCCCATATCAATGTTCCGCTACGTAAAGGTAAAATGGGGGTGTTACAGATTGGTACTCTGAGCCATGGTTATAGAGAACAAGCATTAATCTTGACTATAACTACTTTTAAAATAATTTCAAGAAAGTCCTTCGTGCCAATGCTAGTGCTTCTACAAGAATGATATAGATGACTGTACTGCTATTCTCCATAATTATGTGTAAGTTTATGCTTATTTGATATTATGCCTATGCATAAGAGATATTATGTTTAGACATTAATGATGTTATGTTTAAATGTACGTAATATAATATAAATAAATTATGTTATTTATCGACATCTCCAGAAATATATATTCCTATCTTCCTCTTGTTATCATCTTATCAGATTCTCAAGATGAGCGTTCTACAAGTATTCCTGATGATTTGCCAAAGTATATTTCCAATCTCCTGATGAATAACATGGTTGACATGTGATATGAACCTCTTGAATCCATGATCCAATCTATCAAAGACTATGCACTTATCCCATCATCACCTCAGAACCGTCATAAATCGAAACACTAGAGCTTGGTTGATCTTCTTTCTTTATGTAACCTTTTTGTCTTTTTATGATTATTCTTCGAAGAGCCTCTTTTCAAGTGCTCGTCATATTGGGAAATAAAGTATTAGAGTCTTCCACCTCGAGACTTTAATCTTGACTTTTCCCTTGACTGATGTGATCCTCTGCGATCAGTTATTCCCCTCACATATAACCCTTCACCGTTGTCCCCCCTTTGACTTAGACCTTTATTTGATTTCCTTTGAATTTAGTATGGCCACCACGTACTCCAAAGTCAAAGATTATCATCCATAAAGAAAGGTATCTACAAATTTTTCATATGATTTTGGTTAAGAAGTAAGTAATAATAAGGCAAGATCTTCATCCTCGAATTTTACCTTAATATTTTCTAAATGAAGATTATTCTGTTGAACTCAGCTATATGCTCAGGTATCTTTTGTTCGACCGGCATGTAGAATGCATACCTCTTTTTCTTTAGATACAACTTGTTGGCCAATTAATTTGTCATGTACAAAGTCTCGAGCTTTGACCAAATCCCCGTTGCATTCGTCTCCCCGGTAACCTCTCTCAGAACCCTTGTTTGAAATATGAAATTCCAAAGAAAGTCTCGGTCACATCATAGTTAGCACAGATCACAAGTTATAGACTATTTAGGACTTTTTCTCTTGGAGCGACCTCCCTTAGGGGGAGATTGTTGGAAATATATTTTTACGTATTTATAAAGGATCTGTCACTCCAACAAGATACATCTAGTATGGGCTCGTGATCTAGTAATCTAACTATATTACCCATCAAGCCCACATGAAGGGTGGGCTATATATACCCCTCCTAACATGTTAGGAGGGGTTGGTTCTCACATTTACACATTCATTAATCTAATATTCTCTTATTCTCTCCAACCTCTCTCTACTTTCTCTCTCTAGATCTTCATCTCTCTCTCTCTCTTTAGATCATTCCAAAGTTAGTATAATCTAAGGATTAAGTAGACCTAGAAAGGGTATCAGAGCTTGTTTTGCATAACCCGAATTAGGTGGTAAATCTTGAAGACACTTGAGTTCTAGTTCTTGATATGAATTGGTTAATAAATGAACCTTTTCTGTGGAAGCATATTGTTTTAAAAGCTGTTGTTCCTTAAATTTAAGAAGTTTGGTAGCATTAACTTCCGAGTCAAAATTTTGAGACTCGAGAGTTTCGAAATCCATTTTAAGTTTTTGAAAATTATTGACAACCGACTCTTTTTCTTTTAATTCATTAGAAAGATTAGCTCTTAATGTTTCGATTTCATTTAAGTGTTCTATCCTTTCAAAACGAAATTGGTCAAATTCAGAATAAGTTATTTTCTCTGCTTGAGGGACCATTTCAAAAGTTTTGACCTTTTCCTTATACAGCGTAAGCTCAACGGTTAGATTAGCATTCATATCTACGGTTTTTTTGGACAGCCACATTCATGTTATCAATAATATGTTTAGGTACCATTACCAAATCATGTTGATCATAAGATTCTATACCCGTCGTTGTTAGAAATACGTTTTTACGTATATTAGAAGTATCGGTCACTCCACAATATTATTAATATTGTAATAGCTCGTAGTTAATAGTTACTTATTTAGTTAAGTAAGAACCGGCCCATGGGCTTGTCATGGGCCGGCCCAAGTCCATTAGTGGCTTGGAAGTATAAATACCCCTTTCCTCCTTGGAAAGGGGTTGGTTGTTGTTCACTTTCTAGTTTCACTTGAATAAAAAGACACATAGTTTCTCTCACTTTCTCTCTCTAGTTTCTCTCTCTAGAAAACATCAACCCACTTCATAGATTCATAGGTTATCAAGATTCTACATTTGGTATCAAGAGCTATGGGGTGATTTAAGGTAATGATTTGTGTGGCTTTTTAGTTTTTGATTGTATTAGTGTTCTTTAAGAAGATCCATCTTGATTCTTGGAGTTTTTGGTGTTTTTGTGATTGAGATTAGTAGATAAGTATTAGTTTTTACTTATTATTGTAGAAATCACAAAACTTTTTGGGTTATTTGGTAAAAATCTGGGTTTAATCTTCATTTTTGATCGACTGTTCATACTCGAAACAAGTTTCTGTTTACCCAGACAAAGTTCCGAACCAAAAAGTTCCGGATTAAAAAGTTCCGGATCAACCAAAGTTCCGGACCAAAAAGTTCCGAACCAAAAGTTCCGGATCAAGGAAATTTCCGGATCAAGGAAGTTCCGAACCAAAAGTTCCGGATCAAGGAAAGTTCCGGATCAAGGAAGTTCCGAACCAAAAGTTCCGGATCAAGGAAAGTTCCGGATCAAGGAAGTTCCGAACCAAAAGTTCCGGATCAAGGAAAGTTCCGGATCAAGGAAAGTTCCGAACCAAAAGTTCCGGATCAAGGAAAGTTCCGGATCAAGGAAAGTTCCGAACCAAAAGTTCCGGATCAAGGAAAGTTCCGGATCAAGGAAAGTTCCGGATCAAGGTAAAGTTCCGGATCAAGGGAAAGTTCCGGATCAAGGGAAAGTTCCGGATCAAGGCAAAAGTTCCGAATCAAGGTATTCCAAGCCAAAATCTTCCGAATCAACACTTCCGAATCAACAAAAGTTCCGAATCAAGGGATATTTTACTTGTTTTTTCGACGATTTTTTAGAGGATTTAATCTTGGTTTCTTACAACAAAAACTCAACACAATTCACAAGCTTTACTTCACTGCTCGATCAACCGATAATCTTTGTCTCTTTGAAGTGAACAAAATGAATCCGAATTCAGTAATGCCTCAGATGACATCACTTACGTATATTTCCGTCATTACGGGAACGGATAATCGCCCTCCAATGCTCATCAAAGAAGTTTTTGAAGCATGGCAAGGCCGGATGATGTCTTACCTTAAGGGAAAACCGGTATATGGGAGGCTTATGGTTAAGTCAATTTTAAATGGTCCACTTGACTATAGTACCATCGTGGTGAACAATGTGACTCGACCAAGGGAGTTTGAAGAACTTACACCAGCTCAACAACTTGTTGCCGATGCAGACGAAAAGGCTCTTCAAACCATTCTCCAAGCTCTTCCACATGACATCTATCGAATGGTAAGTCAGTATACGGTGGCAAAGGATTTATGGGAACGTCTAAAGGTGTTGCTACAAGGTACGTCTCTCACCAAACAGGAAAGGGAATGTCAGTTGTATGATCTGTTTGATAGATTCACGTACAACCCAGGGGAAACGCTTCACGACTATTACTTCAGATTCACTACTCTCATGAATGATCTGAATGTATACAATCTCGTGATTGCTCCATTCCAGGTTAACACCAAATTTTTGAATACTTTACCTCATGCTGAATGGGGTGAGTATATTACCGATGTTAAGTTAACCAGGGATTTGCATAAGTGCAATTTGGATCAACTCTATGATTTTCTTCAGCAGCATGAGAAACATGTGATCATGCACCGTTCGCCTCGAGGTATGTACCCTGATTCCTTAGCTTTGATGGCAAATCAACCAAGCTTGTCACACAACAACACTCCTTATATCTTGGGACATCAAGCCTATCATCCATCACCTTACATGACACCAACCTTCCCCCAATACTCGATTCTACCACAACCACCCACCTCACATCAGCAACAATATCGGTTTAATGTACCTTCATCACAATATGCTACACAACCTCACCCAGCAAGCATTGCACCTTATGCTCAGTCTTCATATTCTTCTTATCAAGAGAATGCAGCATATCCAACAAGCTACCCTGACCATATGAGTATTCCTTCTAGTGATTATGCAGCTCATCAAGACCAAGCAATGTATTGTGATGATGATGAAGTCCCCATTCCTGTGTTCAAACAAGGAACTGACCCAGTTGAAGTGTTAACCACTATGTCTGCTTATCTCACAAGGACTTTAAGCAAACGAGGATTTAGGGGATCAGCTCCTACTAACAATCAGTTGAGGAATTCATCCAATTCTCGCCAACAAACTACTATTGAGAATGGCAGAGTAATGGTTCAACCTATTCAACCTTATCAGGGGAGACCTACTACATCAACTACCAATGCTCGCACGGTCAATCCTGCTCCAATGGTCAACACTCCTCCACGGGCTAATTCCACAGGCAAGTTGAGAATGATTACATGCTACAACTGCAAGGAAGAAGGTCACATGTCCAGGGATTGCAAGAAACCCAAGAGGAGAAGGGATGGTCAATGGTTTGCAGAGAAGATTTATCTGGTGAATGCTCAGGCACAAGGAAGGGAACTTGATGAAGAGGAGCTTGCATTTCTTGCTGATCCAGGGATTGCTAAACAAGACGTTGTCACCACACAGAATGAAACATACCAAGCATATGATCTTGATGCGTATGACTCAGACTGTGATGAATTTCAATCTGCAAAGGCAGCTCTTATGGCAACTATCTCCAGCTTAGGGCCAGAAAAGAGATCTGAGGTACTTATTAATACCACTGATAATACCACTGATGCTAGTATTCAACCACATCAAGTTGTGCAAGAGCGTGCTGATTCGAATGAATCTTCGGTGGTGAGTCTTTCAAATGAGGAGACAATCAATGATAGTAATGTCAATGTGAGTCCCCAGACTTTGAGTGAATCACAACCGGGAGCCATTTCGCATACGCATACTCCTGCTCAACAAGATTTGGTCATGGTTCCTGCTACATTACCTAGCCAAATGAATGCTGCACTCTTAGAAACCCTAGCTAAGAATAAGAATTTGTCTGATGAGCTTGCCTTAAGCAACGAGAAAGTTCACACTTTGGAATTAGTGCCTTCGTCTAGTGTTCTAACAAATCCCGAATATGATCATTTTCGAAACAAACAAATGGGTCATTTGCAGGAAATTGAAACCTTAAGAGCAGATCTTTCTAACGAACTTAAAGAAAAAGAATTAGCGGTCACTAATTTTCAAAAACTTCAAACGGATTTTGAATTACTAGAGTCTAAGAAGAATGAAGTGGAAATTAATGCGGCTAATAAGATTAGAAGTATAGATTATTTGCTTTTAAGACAATACGCTGCCTCTCAACTAGTGCACTTATTTGATGCTTCGTTTAGAGAATTTAACTTATCGCGTCAAAAAGGCCTTCCCCCTAATCCACGGTATGCAAAACAAGCTTTAATCCATAGTCCTAGACTTTATAATGCAACCCAATTAGGATTGGTTTTAGACCCGATTGATATTTTTGATGATCGCACCAATAAGGATCTAGTTGATGAGAATCGGTCATACAACTCTGCAAAATATCCCGATAGTAATTATTTTAAAATGAATCAGGAGCTTGCTAAAACGGATTTTAGAATTCGCTTCCATATGGACAAAGATCTCATTACAGCACCAACCTACATGTTGAATGAAGAAAACCCTAGTACATTTCCTACACTTGTCAACATGGAAGGTCCTAAGGAAATTCCAAAGGATCTTCCACCTGTTAGCACTGTATGGTTAAACTTGCAAGAGATTAATCAATACTTTACTAATTTTGACAAGGTCATTTTGGAATGTACGACTTCAAATGGCCTAAACGCCGGAGAATGGGCTTTCGAACACATGAACGAGGTGTTTAAGAATGAGATCAACCCATTTGTCGAAAGTCTAAAAGGAAGTTTTGCATCTCTTAAAGAAAATCTTGAGTTTGAAATTGGAGAAGTTCAAAAAGTGTTTTATGAAATGGACACCGCTTACGAACTACAACTAATTGAAAAGGAAAAGATTTTATATGAATATGACCGATTCTTGTCCCAAGTAATTTCGTGTGATGTGCTTACTACTGTAAATGTTAATTATTCGAATGAGCTTACATCCGCTATGATTAATTGTGATGCTGTGAATATATGTGATGATGTTTGTGATCTCTCTGTAAATGTTGCTGATACTGTAAATGAGGTAGATAATCATTCTTGTCACGAATCTAACGCTGAGTTTTTAAAGCTACAAGATTCTTACAATTTACTTTCAAAACGGTTTAATCAACTAGAACAACATTGTATATCTTTAGAACTGAAACAACAAACTCAAAATGAGGATCTTTTGATAACAAATAGTTGTGAAAACGGTGTTGAGACGAGTGACAAGATGATTGCAATAGTTAAGGCATTAGAGGAAGAGATTATGAGATTGAAGAGAGATGTGTCATCAAATGAAACACTAAAATTGGAACTAGAGGCTACAGAGTCTAAAAACCAGGACTTAGAAATTAGACTTTCGTCTATTCTAGGGGAGATGGATCGTGCAAGACAGGGAATGTCCAAACTTTATGGTTCACTAGAAGAACGCTTCGCTTTTAATGCGGCACAACAACAATCTTATGTTGAACAATTGAACCAAAAATGTGAGGAAATCTCTGACTTAAACATCCTGCTCATTGACAAAAACATGGTTTTGGCCGAGTTAAAGGAGACACTTCTTCTCACCCGACAAGAAGCCGTTAATAACTTAACTACCAACTCTGCACCGTCCTCTAGTGCTCCAACAACCAAGTCAGTAGTGCTTTATAAGAACCCGCTCCATAAGAGAAACCCGGTTACCTACGATGATTATATGAGGAATGCCATTAAGCATGTAGATCTTGTTAGGGATATTTTAGACGATCTTTATGCCTTAGATCCCTCAAGTAGCTACTATTATTCGGCTCATGAATATATTAAGCGAGTTCAATATTGCTTAGCATATTTGCAATACATAGGTAAACCAGGTTCTGCACTACTCACTAATAGACCCATTGCTGTAACTCCATTCAATAAGACCCCAGGAGCAAAACCGTCATTGGCACTATCAAGTAAGGCACCTTTAAAATCTGTTGCTAATATTCCCACTTTGCCTTCTACAGGAGTAAAAGAGTCTACTAAGGCTAAAGGATCGCCACTCAAGAAAGATAAGATCAAGCCCTCCACTAGTAGTACCAACAAGAAGAAAGTAGAAGCTCACCATAGGAATGCTAGTTCAGTTTTAAATTAAAAGAATCATGTTAAGACTAAAAGCTCTGCGCCTGTGCAGAAGCCTAAACCATTCGTGAATTCTAATTTGAATTGTTGGAATTTTAATGAATGTATGTTTTCCCAACGTCATGATTTGTGTCTTATTGATCATGTGAATGAAATGAATGCCATTAGGAATAATCTTGAATGGAAGCCAACTGGTAGAACTCGTGCCCAAGTTGGCTGGCAATGGCGTCCCACTGGTAGGACCTTTACATTAGATGGAAAAATGTGCCCTTTAACTAGGAATGCATCCATTGAGGTTAGGTCTGAGCGTCGTTTAGTTAGGCGCACTAGCACTAAAGTATGGAAACAGCGCCCTTTAATTAGGTCAGCCCCCACTATAGTGCCTATCAGTGAAGAAATACCTCAGGATTTAAGCCAACTAGAATCTACACCACCAACTAAGAAGAAGAAGGCTAGGAAATCTAAGAAACCTAAAGTTAGCAAATCTAAGATTATTAAATCTATACCTGCTAATAACAAGGAACATTCAGATTCTGATACCTCTACATTGTCTTCGTGTGGTGATATTTTCAGGTGGTCCAAATCATCCTCTGGTATTTGGACTCCGGTTGTTCAAAGCATATGACCGGAGATCGCTCGATGCTCCGAAATTTCGTCAGCAAGTTTCTTGGTACGGTTAAATTCGGTAATGATCATATTGCAAAAATAATGGGGTATGGTGAATATCAAATTGGAAACGTTACGATTTCAAGGGTATACTATGTAGAAGGTCTTGGTCATAACTTATTTTCAGTAGGACAGTTTTGTGATTCCAACCTAGAGGTTGCTTTTCGACAACACACTTGTTTCATCCGCAACTTGGAAGGAAAAGATTTGTTGAAGGGTTCTCGTGGTGCAAATCTTTATACGTTGTCCCTACAAGACATGATGGCCGCCTCTCCAGTATGTCTTCTCTCTAAAGCATCTAAGACCAAGTCATGGTTATGGCATCGCAGATTATCTCATCTAAACTTTGATGCTATTAATCATCTGGCTAAAAACGAATTAGTTCGTGGTCTTCCAAAGCTCAAATTTCACAAGGACCATTTATGTTCCGCGTGTTCAAGGGGGAAAAGTACCAAGAAATCATACAAGCCCAAAGCTGAAGACACCAATCAAGAAAAACTTCATCTTTTGCATATGGATCTTTGTGGGCCAATGAGAACTGAAAGTGTGAGCGGTAAGAAATTCATTCTCGTTATTGTGGATGATTTCTCCAGGTTTACATGGGTAAGATTTTTACGTACAAAGGATGAAGCACCGAAGGCTATCATCACTTTTCTGAAATTCATTCAGGTACGTTTAAATACTATTGTCCGCCGTATTCGTACAGACAATGGAACAGAGTTCGTCAACCATACTCTTCGTGATTACTATGAAGGAGTTGGTATCTCACATGAAACATCCGCTGCACGTACTCCACAACAAAACGGTGTCGTTGAAAGACGGAATTGTACGCTTATGGAAGCTGCTAGGACAATGCTGATTTATGCGAACGCTCCATTGTTCTTGTGGGCAGAAGCTATATCTACTGCATGTTTCACCCAAAACCGTTCTATCATTCGGAAACGCCATGGAAAAACACCTTACGAGCTTCTACATGACCGTAAACCCGATGTTTCATTTTTTTCATGTGTTTGGTGCTCTTTGTTATCCAAACATTAATAGTGAGAACTTGGGCAAGCTTCAACCGAAAGCCGATATAGGTATTTTCATTGGTTACTCACCCTCCAAGAAAGCATACCGAATTTACAACCGTCGTCTTGGTAAGATCGTAGAAACTATGGACGCAGATTTCGATGAGCTGACAGCGATGGCTTCTGAGCAACGCAGCTCGGAACCCGCGCTTCATGAGATGGGAACCGGTGCTATTAGTTCCGGATTAGTTCCCAATAATCCTACTTCTACATCATTTTTACCACCAACAAGGCCCGAGTGGGATAAATTGTTTCAACCGTTGTTTGATGAATTCTTTGATCCCCCAAATGATGAAGTTCCAGCACCTGTAGTGATAGCTCCAATCCCTGAAGTTGTTGCTCAAGCAAATGAAGCTTTATCCAATGCATCTTCAATTAACATTGAACCGGATGCACCTTTACCAAGTGATTCTCAAACTACACCTGAATCGTCACCCCTACTTGTGCCTAATGATGTGGAAGAGGATTCTATTGATCACGATTTGGAATATGCTCACCTGCAAGAGCTTCCTTTCTTTGGTGTAGCGATACCTGAAAACCCTTCAGCCGCGTCTACCTCAGAAGAAGCTCCTTCTATTGTTCACTCCAGACCACCTAGGATTGAAAAACATAGCACCAAATGGACAAAAGATCACCCAATCAGAAATGTCATTGGTAATCTCGATCGACCAGTCTCTACACGCCATCAATTACAAGAGAGTGCACTCTATTGTTACTTTGATGCATTTCTCTCTGAAGTTGAACCTAAAAATTGGCAACAGGCCATGACTCAATCATCTTGGATTGAAGCCATGCAGGAGGAACTAAATGAATTCCAAAGACTTGAAGTATGGGAATTAGTTCCTCTCCCTGACAAGGTTAACATCCTTACTTTGTTATGGGTTTATAAGGTCAAACTTGATGAGATGGGTGCAATATTGAAGAATAAGGCTAGATTGGTTGCTAGAGGATATAAACAAGCCTTGGGTATAGACTTTGAAGAATCTTTTGCTCCTGTTGCAAGATTGGAGGCTATTAGACTATTCCTTGCGTATGCTGCTCATATGAACATGATCGTCTATCAAATGGATGTGAAGACGGCATTTTTGAACGGTGAACTAAGGGAAGAAGTGTATGTTAGTCAGCAGGATGGGTTCGTTAGCACAGAGTTTCGTAATCATGTGTACAAGCTTAAGAAGGCTCTCTATGGGTTGAAACAAGCTCCACGCGCATGGTATGATCTCCTTTCAACATATCTCATCTCGGAAGGCTTCTCCAAAGGCAAGGTGGACCCCACTCTATTCACTCTCAAGGAGGACAACGACATGCTTCTGGTACAAATTTATGTTGATGATATAATATTTGCTGCCTCTAACATAGAATTGTCACAACGCTTTGAGAAGATAATGTCCACACGCTTTCAGATGTCAATGATGGGAAAAATTTCATTTTTCTTAGGATTACTGATTTCTCAGAATCCCAGAGGCATCTTTATTAATCAATCTAAATATGCTCTAGAATCTTTAAAGAAATATAACTTTGAAAATTGTGACCCCGTGGACACTCCAATGGTGGAGAAATCCAAGTTAGATGAAGATAGGAATGGGACTATTGTCGATCCAAAACTTTATCGTGGGATGATCGGCACCCTTCTCTATCTGACTGCTAGCAGGCCTGATTTGCAATTTGCCGTATGCATGTGTGCCCGGTATTAGGCTCGGCCTACCAAAAAGCACCTACATGTTGTTAAAAGGATCTTTCGGTATCTAAAAGGAACACTTCATCGTGGTCTATGGTATCCGAAAGATTCCTCTATTGCTTTAATATCATACGCAGATGCCGATCATGCTGGGTGTCAAGACACGAGGCGTAGCACTTCTGGATCTGTGCAACTCCTTGGAGATAGATTGATCAGTTGGTCTTCAAAAAGGCAGAAAAGCGCTGCAATTTCTAGCACGGAGGCTGAATACATCGCCATGTCCGGTTGTTGTGCTCAAGTCCTTTGGATGAGATCACAATTAACTGACTACGGTTTGGGATTCACAAAATCCCGATGTATTGTGACAACAAGAGCGCCATTGCCCTTTGCTGCAACTATGTTCAACACTCCCGGGCCAAGCACATAGACATTCGCTACCATTTCATTAAGGATCAGGTGGAGAACGGAGTGATCGAGCTGTATTTTGTCACTACTGAGTATCAGCTGGCGGATATGTTCACCAAAGCCTTAGATCGAGGACGAATCGAGTTTTTGATCGACAAGCTTGGCATGAAATCATTCACTCCAGCGACTCTCAAAGAATTGGCAGAAGAATCAGCTGAATAGTAGTGGTAAACTATTCAGGCGTATCCTTTGTTCGTGATCATGTATATTATCGTAAATATATAAACCACAAAAAGAAAAATACAAAAATATAAAACCAAGAAAAACCATAAAAAATATAAAACCTACAAAAACCATAAAAATTATAAAATCAAGAAAAACCAAAAATAATTTTTGTTTTTTAAAACGGGCATGTCTTTTAGTACGGTAATATTTACGGCTTTAGAAATGTCGATCAATATTGACACGGCGCCATAAATAGAGTCCGTATAAAAGTTGTACATTTTTAAAATATGCCCATTATGGCTTGTAGTTATTTTAGACTACAACCCGGTTTTCATATTAAAGTCACGTATTTCCTTGGAAAACGTTGGCTCACAACGGGAATTAATTTTCTCGGGCATGATTTACAAGCCAAATCATGCAAAGGGATCAACTTTACTTTACAACTTGGTCTAACACGAGTTAGTGTACGTCTCAGTGCATTAATTTGTCAAAATAAGAGAAATCTTATTGCCACCACGAATCAATCTTTTTCAAGATACTAATTGGAAATGCTTTCATCAATATTTGACTCTTTAAACAATGACTACAGCTCTTTAAATAGAAAACGGGTCATCGTTTAAGGGGGAGAAAATATTAAATCATCTTCGTCATTAAATCGATTTTCAAAAGTGAATGTGGAAATCTAATTGGCTAAATGGTTTATGAGTGGTTTTTTGCTTTAAAATACGACTTGTGCTCGATCAATGTGATTGGAATAGCTTTAAGATCTTGTAGATTTGCTAATAGGTTGCGATGCTTAAGTTGTGTTGGCGAAATTTAACAATGTTAGGAAAAAATGAATGATAAGGAATAAAAAGGGAAAAGGAGTGAACACTGTAGGGACTTAAGTGACAACTTGTGAAAATTGTAAAATTTGACCTAAGTCAAATCCAATCCCCCCGTCCATTTACTTTATCTTCTTCACTGTTTAATATTTCCGCCATTAAAACACACATACAAGCTCTAAAAACTCTCGTTTCAATCAATTCAATCCATTTCATTCGATTAAACAAGGTACAAACATCAATCTTTAATTTCTAATTCACCTTATTCATTCCTTAATTCAGTTAAATTACTCGATTAATCAGATTAAATCAAATTAGGGTTTGTGATTAATTTAGGGTTAATTAACTAGGGATTTTTGGTGGGTTTTATGCGGAATAGCATTAGAAGATGTTGTGTTGCCTTAGCTTGCCTTAGAACTCACAAACGCGACTAGATTAATCTTTCATAACTACGTTTGTAAAGTTCCGGATGAACATGGATAACAACTTCCGAATGAAGGAAGTTTTGAACAAACTTCCGAATGAAGGAATGTTCCGAACGAACTTCCGAATGAAGGAAGTTCCGAATGAAGGACTTCCGAATGAAGGAAGTTCCGAATGAAGGACTTCCGAATGAAGGAAGTTCCGAATGAAGGACTTCCGAATGAAAGAAGTTCCGAATGAAGGACTTCCGAAGGAAGGAGTTACGAGTGAACTTCCGAATGAAGGAAGTTCCGAATGAAGGACTTCCGAATGAAGGAAGTTCCGAATGAAGAAGTTCCGAATGAAGAAGTTCCGAATGAAGAACTTCCGAATGAAGAACTTCCGAATGAAGAACTTCCGAATGAAGGACTTCCGAATGAAGAGTTCCGAATGAAGGAAGTTCCGAATGAAGAACTTCCGAATGAAGAAGTTCCGAATGAAGAACTTCCGAATGAAGGAAGTTCCGAATGAAGAAGTTCCGAATGAAGAAGTTCCGAATGAAGAATTTCCGAATGAAGGAAGTTCCGAATGAAGAGTTCTGAATGAAGGAAAGTTCCGGATGAAGAGTTGTTTGATTAATAGTGTTTGCCTGTTATAAGTACTTGTTGTATTATGTTATGAAATGTGTTATGCTTAGAAGTAATAATGATACATATCTATATATTTTTGTGCATCAACCTTTCATGTCTTATCTTAAGCAGATACGATGACTAATCCAACAGTACAAGCAATCCAAGACTCTCGAGCAGCCGCAATTGCCGAAGCACGAACACTTAAGTTCATACCAAACAATTACCGGCTGAAGCAAGTCTCAAAATCCACTAACCATGGATTTAAAGTAGCCATAGCAATCCTTGATCACTCTCATTTCAAGAATGCTTTAAGGAGTACTGCCTCGGTGCCTTATGATTACATGTATGAGTTCTGGGCTACCAAGGAGAGTACCTCAAACAAGATCACCTTCACTCTCGACAACAAGCAGCAGACACTTACAGTTTCAGATTTCCGTAAGATATTTGGCATTCAGGATACACCCAAAGGTATGGCATTTTCGAGGGATCCTACTAAAGACGAACTCTTGGAGATGTCCGATGCTCTTGGATGTCCTGACATACGAGTTGCGTCTGAGTTTACCACTGCTAAAGTAGGACAACCTTGGAGAGCAATGTTGGGTATTCTCAGTAGATGTCTTACACCTAAAACCAGTGGGCATGATGCTTTGCGTAGTCCAGTTATGAACATCTTCCATGGGATGTACACAGGCGCAAATGCAGATTATGCATTATTGTTGTGGGAAGAATTCACCTTCCAACTCTTCCAAAACAAGAAGCTGAAGACAAATTTCTTTCCTTACCCTCGGTTTATCAAGCTTATCATTAATTATTTTATGAAGAATGATGTTACTATTGATAGGCGTGCAGCAAGTCGGCATCACACTGAAGAAGCTGATCATACTGTGGATCTAAGGCATGAAGGACCATCTGGTGGTGTGATTCCTGGTCCTATTCCCGATTATCTTCTAACGGATAAAATCAAAGGCTCTGCTGATTACAAGCTACTGCTGCTAGAAATCAAGAAGCTAAAAGCAAGCCTTCAGACTGGAGAAGACTCGTCTACTACGGTCAAGAGTAAAGGTAAACACAAGCAACCAGCTGCTTTACCTGAACCCAAAACCAAGAAGAAAAAGACTGAGGTTAAGAAGGGAAAGGGTAAGGATGATGAGTTAGTTCTACGTGACGAAGAAGATGTTGTTGATCCTACTCTTGACAAGGCTGAGAGAAAAGCAATGAAGATAGCTATTGAAAGGAGTAGGAAAGATACGGGCGGTAGTGGTTCAGGTGCACAGGTGAATATTGAAGAAGAGTACGAGGAGCCAGAGGATGTTGATGAGTTTGGGTCACCTGAACGGTATTCTACTTCGAAGGAGACATCGATTCCTGTTTCAGCAAGTGTGGAAAAGGAGTCCGTTGCTCCTATAATCATGGTACCTACTCAACCTTTAGTAACTCAACCTCCACCAATACAACCCTTACCAACCCGACCGGTTTCAACACCATTTCTTCCACCTCCAATAACTCCCATCCTTAGTACCGTGGTAACGACCGAGCCTCTTCACTCAACCCAGAGCAGCTCTACAATGTCTTCAATGGCTGTATTTGTAATGGCCGAAATGTTGGATAAACATACGGATAATCACAAAAGAGAGATGGATGAACTTCGCCAAGAGCTACATAGACGAGCTCAAAGTGAAGAAGCATCTAAGAAAGCCCAAGAAGAGATGCTTCCTAAGTTCGCTGCAGAGATGGAGTTAACACGAAAAGCTCATGCAGAAGAACTAACTCAGGTTAAGCAGGCTGAAGCTGATAAGCATTCTGCACGTATCACGAGACTTCAAGTGATGAGGGATAAATACAAGGAGCAAAAAGAAGCACTTGAAGATTCTGTTGAAGAGAGAGTGAAAGAATCCGTTGAATCCATTATGCCTAAACTGCGTGATGAGTTGAAGACACTCGCGGCTGATAACTTGATGATCAAGTCATCCAATCCTTCTGAATCCGCCTACAAAATTGCCTATGACTTGACGGATTTTGAATTAAAGAAGATTCTCAGAGCTCGTATGAGGGAACTTGGATCGTTTGATAAATCTAGGATTCAACGGGCTCTTCACAAATCCCTGAATGACGCTATCATGGAGGATGATAGGTTATTTAAAACGTTTGGAAGTGTGGTACCATACCACATTCTTCCTGAGGAAGAAAGGGAAGAAAGTGAAGAAGAAGAGGGTACTGGTGAAGAAGAAGGTGAAGAAGAAGAAGAAGAAGAAAAGGATGATGACGATGACGATGATGGTGATGATGATGAGGATGATGATGATTATGATGATGGTGATGATGGTGGTGATGGTCATGAGGAAAGTGCTAAGGGGAGCAACGAGGATAGCGATGAGGATGATGATGGTACACAGCCTAAAAAGGGGGATAATGTTGCCAGCACAAAGAAATCTTCTAAGTCTGGAACCAAAGTCTAAGAAAGATGCAGCGCAGAAGGAAAAATCAACTTCAACGGAATCAAGACGATCCAAGTGGCGCCACGATGTGAATGCTACTACGGCGTCATCGATTCCCGGTACTTCTATTGTTGTATCTATACCTATTACCACTAACCCTGTTAGTTCTGTTGTTGTTGCTCCTGTGATTGCAGAATCGGTAACTGAACCTGAAGCTGCACAACACTCACCCGTTCATGACACCGCCGAGATGCCTGAATCAGACCCAGCAGATGTTCACGTTTCTACTCCTCTACAACAAGAACCACAATCTACTGTTCCTGAGTCAAGCACACGGGACTGGGCAGACACGTTGGAGATTGACGAGACTGCACCACCACAGGATTGGATCACGGCAGCGGCGCAATATGATCCAATCACAGACGCTGACAGAGATTTTTTATATCTCCGTATCCGTAGTCCGATTGACTTGTGCGCATTTCTGGCTCATGAGTATAAGACTTCGGTTACTCCGTCTTTGGTGAAGAGAGCGCTAAAAGATAAGAGAATTCGCGCCAAAACCTGGTTAACCCGAATGGAGTTCGAGTATTATGCTGATGAGATCCTGAAAGCTCTGAATACCGTTCAACGGCCAGGTCTTCATGAATCAGAAAGAGCTCCACCTCCACTTGATCCTTCTCAAGATAATCAGATTGCTCTTGACTTCTTCGTCACCAATGATCTTGTTTATCTCCTCAAGGGTTCATCAAAGTACGCAACCTCCCTAACCTTGCTAAAAGCTGCCAACTAGGGGACAATACCCTTTATCGAGGAAAAGGTAAACCGACTCTGGGTCCCAAAGGTAAATCGTAATTATGATATGTATGCTGTTATAGGTGCATCTCATTGGGACGAACGAGTCCGAAGGGCGTACAGGGGTTGCTGCTTAGCCAATTCAGGAAGTAACGTTAGATCCGATATCCGCATCTCCAGTATTTTAGGGCTGAAAACTGAAGCCAAGAATGGCTATTATCATGTGACGAAGATTCGTCTGAAAAGGGAGGATGACAGAGAATACAAAATCCAGCAGGGAGATTTTTCTATCATTCGCCTTGAGGATATCGAAGATATGTTGCTTATGATGACCCGGGATCAACTCACACATATTCCTCGTGAAGACATCATTGCCTTGAATACAACACTTCGTATGTTCACACGAAGCGTTGTTATCAAGAAACGAGTTGAAGATCTTCAGTTGGGAGTCGAAAGCTACCAAAGGAAGCTTAACCTAACCCGTCCAGTGAATCAAGTGTTACCTCAACATGTAGATAGATGTCCCTATACCGGCATTTTTGTCCCGAATTGCGGCATTTTCTACTTGAACAGTCGAGGGTTAATGAAGTTTATGAGGGTGGGTGAGCTTTATAAGCACAGTGATGGGACTCTCCTATACGTCAGAGGAAAGTTGGAGCATCTTAATTCGGGTGGGACTTTACCAGAGATGACTGAGGATTGGCATCAGGGTCATCAGCAGATGGCGAAGTATGTGATCAAGAAGATTGATCAAAAGCTCCGCGAACGTAGATTGATGAGGAGCTTAGAAAGATTCGTTGGTGGAAGACCATATTTAGTGCACCACAAGTTACTACAACGATCCATCTAATGGGTCGTACATTTCAGGTCCACTTTATATTGGTTTTTATTTGTGAATATGTAAATTTGTGAATATTGTGCGTTAATGGCTTGATGTAGTGTTAAGGTATGATAATTTTTCAATAATTTCTCACGAGATTCTAAATCTTACAAAATATATCATACTAAAGCACTACAACTATCCCTTATTAAATTAAGGGGGAGCATTAACATGTTCTATGGCCAAACATCGATTTCATTTTTACCCAAAGACCGGTTAATCCATTCAATATCCCAAATATTAATGGTTAACATTTTGGATAAGGGGAGAAAATGGGATTAAGGAGATTTAAATGATACTTGGCTAAAAGATGAAAAAGACTTAATGATTATTCCAACTTAATATGTGTAAAGCACGTGTTAAGGGGGAGCGTTTTTGATGATCAAAACACCTAAGGTACAAAACTTTTGATTTCAATATCACAAGTACCTTATGTGATTTTCAATGATTTTTCATGGTGGCTATACTTTCCCAAAACACGCTTAATTCACGACGAATGTGGTGACAAAAGGGTGGTAGGAATAGGTTTAGTCCAATGATTCATCAGAGCCGATGGAATCTTCCCAAGGACAATTCCCTAGATAGAATTAGAAGTCCTAGGAAAGTTAGAGAAAGATTGTGAACGTAGCTGAATGCCGACCAAGTACTTAAGCTAGCACTGGAACAATCACAACAAGGTGCTAGTTATGACGTATTGGTAAGCATTGAAGGGGTTGAAGAATGAAAAAGAAATGTAAAGATAAAGGGTGTAAAGAAAGAAGCCCTCCTTACAACTTTAGGCAGAAACCGGGTCAATACATATGCTACTGAGATCATTTTTGTTAATGATTCTCGGTATTGAAGAAAGACATCATGGACCCAGTGATTCAATGCACAACCCTTCCCAGCTAACTCAAATATCTCTCAAAAGGTATTTGTTTTAATCACACGGAGATCAACACGTTATCTATTGGTTTATTCACTCCGAATAGACTGGTATTGAAAAGGTGGCACTCCTCTCCAGCCATCGCTCACTAAATCAAAACGCACTATCGAGTCTAGAGCCAAGATATCATCAAAAGTCTCAATAGGACACTTTCCATTTATTCCTTGCTTTCTCACACACTGTGAAAAGTAAGAGATTTTTATGAGTCCTACGTAGTATTCTTGTAATATTGCCAGAACATCCGAGTAATACGTAGGTATTACAATGAAGATGGAAATCCTGCTTGAGCCAACATCAAACAAGCTCATGGTAGGTTACACGTGCGGTTCTTTTAGAACCAATCTAGTGAAAAACTGGAAAGAAACAGTGGTTTAATTCTTAATTGAACTTAAACTCGTTCCAAGCCTCTACGCATTATCATATGATCTTGCTAGAACACTCAGAGTGACTCTTTATTGATCACAGTGACGAGTGGAAATCCTTCTAGTGTTAACATCAAACAACACTTGGTAGGTGACGTGCAAGATTCTTTATGAATTGAGCTCGTGATAACTGGAAAGCAACGATGGTGAAAATCTTAATTGAAATTCACTTGTTCCAGGTTTCATGAATTGACGGCTTCAAATCACAAGGATAATTTATCCAAGTGATTCACTCTTTATGTTCGCAGTCAGCTTTGGACGGTCGAATAAAGAGAACGGGTTTACCCGCGAAATCCTGTCAGGAAGTTACTTAATTGAAACTATCCGTCACGGGTACGATATCTAATATCGTCCAACGGTCTTCACCGACCGGAGGTAAAATGCTACCGAATTAGAATAAAATGTCAAAGCCATTTTATTCGTGTCGTTGCTGTGTACCTGTTAAAGACGGTGGCGTTGCTGTGTACCTGTTGAAGACGGTGGCGTTGCTGTGTACTAGTTGAGGACGGTGGTGTTTCGGTGTACCTGTAGAAGTCGTTCCCACATGCTTATGTTTTTCTGCATCAAAGTTCAGCAAAAATTCAAGAAAGTACAAGATGAAGTCTTCCGCTGTACCAAACTCTGAAGCTTTCGAGAATTCAACAAAAAGACATAAGTGTGTGGAACATAGAGTCACGAGGAGGCAAAATTCACAAGAAGGCAAAGATCGCACGTGATTGGTCAAAAGAACAATGCTCTCAAGCCAAAGCCTAAAAGATCAAACCAACATATTCACAACAAAAAGAAAAAAAATAAGAAAAGACTACGAGCTAAAGAACGGAGACTTAGTATAGTATGCTAGGTTTAGAACTTTGTAACGTGGAGTGACCTCCCTTAGGCGGAGATTGTTAGAAATACGTTTTTACGTATATTAGAAGTATCGGTCACTCCACAATATTATTAATATTGTAATAGCTCGTAGTTAATAGTTACTTATTTAGTTAAGTAAGAACCGGCCCATGGGCTTGTCATGGGCCGACCCAAGTCCATTAGTGGCTTGGAAGTATAAATACCCCTTTCCTCCTTGGAAAGGGGTTGGTTGTTGTTCATTTTCTAGTTTCACTTGAATAAAAAGACACATAGTTTCTCTCACTTTCTCTCTCTAGTTTCTCTCTCTAGAAAACATCAACCCACTTCATAGATTCATAGGTTATCAAGATTCTACAGTCGTAGCATTTGTTTGAGGTTCACTCAAATGTGTAGGATTGGATACCACATCATTTGAGTTACTAGTTCCTGAATGCTGTTCGAGGTTGTTATTTTCATGCCTAACTTTATGTGGGTTATCATGAACAATATTGGTTGTGGTAGGTTGAGCTGAGTGAATGTCATAACAATCTGAATCATAGGCATCAAGATCATCTGCTTGATATGTTGCATTAGAAGTAGAGACGACTTCAGTGCCTTCATTATCTGCTGCCCCTGGGTCTGCAAGAAAGGCTAATTACTCTAAATCCAAAATCTTCCATTATATTGAGCGTAGTGAGAGAGATTAGCAATGAGAGCAGCTTGAGCTGAGTGAATGTCATAACAATCTGAATCATATGCATCAAGATCATCTGCTTGATATGTTGCATTAGAAGTAGAGACGACTTCAGTGCCTTCATTATCTGCTGCCCCTGGGTCTGCAAGAAAGGCTAATTCCTCTAAATCCAAAATCTTCCATTATATTGAGCGTCGACCAAATACATCTTCTCCTGAAACCATATTGCATCCCTTTTTCTTTTCGGTTGAGTGCGTTGCCTAGCCATATGAGCTTGTCCTCGACAATTTTAGCAAGTAACAACCTTTTGAGGACTAATAGGACTTCCATTTCCACTAGTTTGTGAATTTACAGCTTGAGCATTTATGGTTTGAGCATTCATAGTCCTTGTAGTTGGTCCATATGAATTTTTCCTTCCCTAAATGGATTACACCATCACTTGACCGTCTTGAATAATGGCTTGTTGGCGAGGATTTAAAGAAGTGCAGAGCTGATTGTTTTTTGGTGGAAAACCTCTAGTTGCAACAAGTTTTGACAAGTAGGCAGTGAGATGGTTCAAGACATCAGTTGGCGTATCATTTTGAGTAAAGATCGGTGCTTGAATTGGTGGAAGTTCATTGGAATAAAAGGATTGTGCTTATGGTGCTTCAATTGGAAGATATCCTAACTGAGGAGTATAGCCCATTGGAGAAGTGATAGCTTGTGATGGTAATGCCTGATGTGATGGTTGTTGTGGATAAGGCTGTTGAGGAACACTTTGTTGAAATGCTTGTTGTGGCATCATTAATGGTCGATAAGATGGTTTTTGTGGTTGTTGATATGTGTGTTGTGGTTGCTGCATATATGACGGTTATGATAAGAGTATGCCAAGTTGTGTGGAGGATTCATTTGATGAGAAACAATCATGGCAAGTGGATCATGGACTTAAGGTGTTGACAGCCGAGCCTCGATTACATGGCATTCATGTTGTTGAATAAAAGCTTGAAGTTGATCCACGTTGGTTTGATGCAAATCCTTGGCCAATTTAACATCCAAATCCATAATTTAAGGATGTGGGTAATCGTCACCGTCGTGAAACAAATAGGGTGTTGATAACGATCAAATCTAACATATTTATATGAGCGTATTTGTGGTGTTTATGCATGTATTTATGTGATTATTATAAACATATGATACATAATGAAGCTTATTTGCTATTGTAGGTTCATCAATGGTTACATCACGATAAATGAAGAAAAGACGTCAATTGGAGGTGAAAAGATGAACGAGACATGAAAGTGTAGCTCACGTATGATAGATAATACAAAGATGAAGAGTCTTGGAAAGTTTGGAAGAAAGAAAGGTGGAAGAAACAAAGAAAAAGGACTAGAAGGAAATGTGTGGAAAATGGCTCAGTTGCCACCAACAACACTGAGCTTTCCTCCATCAAATCAACCTTCATTTTCCACCAACATCAAAGTAGCATTCAGTTACCACTAGCAAGCAAGTCCGTGCCACCGGCGAATCCACCATCACTTTCCACCACATTTCTCCTGCAGCCACTTTTCCAAGAAAACTTAGACACCTCCATTACTTCACCTTGCTCACCAAGTTCAGCCATAACTCCATTGTAACTCCTCCAAGCTTCATTACACTCATTATTACACATCTTTGGCTCCAAGAAAATTGCTTGGTGGCCAAGGCTAATTCACCTATAAATAAGACCCATGGGGTATTGTTTATATCATCAATTGAATAATCCATCTTTTATCTTGTCCTATACCATCTCTATCATATTTATGTGATTTTGATATCACCCCTCACCCAAGTGGTGAGGGGTGGTGGATTTGGTAGCCATGTACATGTTATAAGACATGGAAGAAGTAGGGAAGAAAACCATACACCATAAACAACTCAATCTCCAACAATCCTTATTCCCAAACACCCCAAAAGGCTCTATATTCACACCAAGAGGTTGATGTCCAAGAAGGCTATGGGTAGAATGCATTGTACTTTGGTTGTTATATTGGTTAAGTCATTTGGATACTTTGTAGCTATGGATTCTAATGTTTGGTAACTTCTTCTTTATTATTCAATGTAGTTTATGTTCATGATTCATGATGATTCCTGTGTTTAGTGATATTGTGAATGTGTTGATGCTTGTATTGTTCATATGTAACTTGTGATATATCGATGTTTGGATATTATTAGTGCTTGTCACTGGATTATGGTGATAACATTATATTTGGTTGAATTGGAACTTTTTCTTGTTTGTCAATTTGGTTAATCATTGTTGAGTCTATAATGTCGGAATTTATTCTCAATATGGTTGATTTCAATTCGTTAACCGACTAATGATTTGGTCTTGTGCTTGTGAAGATTGTGCAAGAGATTTAATAAACATAACAAGTAATGGTTTAATCTAGATTATAGGTCGAAAGGAGTCTTTTGAATATATTGTTTTAGTCATCTTTCAAGTAAATGAAACTTATCAAATTGATAACCAAGTCTATGGGTTGAGATAATTCTTGTTGTTATTGGTTTAGGCATAAGGCTCATGAGTGACCACTTGATTGAGACTTATGTATACTTGATTTATAAAGCACTAGTGTCTTATTATTGGTTCTATAGGTCGAAAGGATTACCTTTAATATGTTTTTCCAAACTAATCATCCATATGTCCATGTGATCATTTAACCATACATGTATGTCTTTTGTGTGTTCCTTTAACGATTCTCATGGTGGTGTGATCGTGACAATCATACTATCCATTGTTACAAACAACTACACTTGAGTATAACCAAGTCCATGGGACAACCTTGACTTACCAACCTAATTGCAACATGACTAGAGTATACTTGTTCGAATTTGTGTTCCTAATTATTATCGGTAATTCTTCTTTATAAATTTAAAACCCAATGTGTGGAAAGATCGCATATCAAGTTTTTGACTTCTTGTCGGGGGTTTGTAATTGCATACTTTTAATATACCTAGCGTACGAGCACATCAAGTTTTTGGCACCACTGTCGGGGACTTGCTAGTTCATACTCTTGTGTTTGGTTGTTTGTTTCTTTGTTAGTTGGAATCGTTATCTTGTTGATTGCTTGCTTGCTTGTGTCCTTGTTTCTTGAATCGTTTGTGTTACCAATTTCTACATAACCCGAAAGAGTTGTTATACCCATTTACCCGCATAGGGGGGGACGAATTTCGCATAGGAGGAATTTGGTTGGTGGTTGATTACTCAATTGGAGGCTTTTAATTGCTCTAAATTCCGTTCTTAGTTTGTTGCTCTTGAATGATTGCTCTGGCCCTTGACAAAGGTTAGAGCACCCTTTTCTCAAAAGCTCTTAATTCTCATAAATTACTTAAATGATCTTGGCACCAAATTCATGCTTTTGGTGTTGGGATTTCCTCTCTTGTGTTCTCAAATTGCTTGTTTCAATGATTGATTCCTAAATGTGTCCCAAAGTGCTTGTTTTAAAAACCCAAAACCTTGTCCCGAATCACTCTAGTCGATGGCTAGAATTACTTGACCACATGAATTTTAGTTTGTTTGTGTTTTTCTTGTTTTGTGAGTTTGTGTCTTGTTATGTGTCATGTGTATATGTGTTTATGTTCTTGCGTGCTTGTATGCTTGTGTGCTTGCTTGTTGCATTTCTCATTGTATGCATTTTGTGTTTTTCCTAGTTTAAGGGGGCGTTTGGATTTATCATTTTTTAACAATTTTGATCATTTCAAAAATTCTCCTTTAGTAAAAATAAATGGTATGTGATACCTTTAGTCATATGTGTTAAAATAGAAAATCAAAAAAATTGTTTTGAAAATAAATGGAAAATACATGAAAAAAAAAGTTAGGAATCTAGTTTTTTGTCATTTGTTTCATGTTATGTGTTAGATGTGCATTGTGTTGTGTCTT
Source organism: Glebionis coronaria (assembly GCA_025667525.1). NCBI lineage: Eukaryota > Viridiplantae > Streptophyta > Magnoliopsida > Asterales > Asteraceae > Glebionis > Glebionis coronaria. Next base: position 81,947 of record JANFOE010001008.1, read on the forward strand.
ATTTTGTTTTTATAATGTGATGTGCTAAATGGTTTTACATGTCTTGCTAGCTTATTAGTCTCTTCTTTTCTTTTTGTGCTTATTTTCCTTGTTTCATGCATAAGGTGCCTTATTAATCTTAAGGGTGAGTTTGGATTAAGTTTTTTTCTTATATGTTTTAATGGTTTTAATAAAAGTGTCTTTACAAAAATTCTTTGTTTTCAAGTTATAAGAAAGTTTATGTTCAAAAAAAAAAAAAATTTGCTGCACTGGAGCAGTTGCCACTGGCACCACATGGTTGCCGGCCGTCAAAAGCCCCACTGTTTCACCTTGCCGCCGGCAACACCCCCATGCCGGCCGACAAGTTTGTCAGACCTAAAAAAATAAAAAAAATAAAAAAAAATTGCGTTTCCGGCGGCAAATGCCCCTTGCCGGGAGGCAAATCATATTCTGTTATCACGTTGCCGGCAACAACTATGCCTTGCCGGTGGCAACTGGAATTTTCTGAAAAGAAATTTTTTTTTCTTTTTATCTTCTTTTATTTGAAGTAGGCCTTCACCAAAACCATTCCTAATTGTGTTTTACACTTGTTTAACATCCGTTAATCGATTTTTGAACCAATTATTAATAGAGCTTATATCCCGCCCAACCACCCCGTTTTAGTCATTTTATGGCTTGTTCGTATTTCTATTCGCCCCGGTTAATTCCCAAACTCCGTGGATAGAACCCAAAGTCTAGAAAACCATCCGGTTTAATAGATTTGGTACAAAAACCTCTATTATATGTTTTTTTTCATTTAGCTAAAAAAAAAGTTTAGTTTTTCTTGTTAGTTTTTGTTGAGTCGTGTTATGTTTTTAACTGTTTAGATTGTTTTTATTTGTCATATGTGTGATGTTTATATGCATAATGTTTGTTCTTGTTTGTGTTTGTTGTCTTGTGTGTTTGTTTATTTTTGTTTGCATGCATACGTGTTTGTGTTTGTGTTTGTTTGAGTTCATGTGGTTAATGTATGAACTTTGTGGGTGTGTTCGCTGGAAACCCTCACGAGACTACAACTCGTCCACTCGGGATACCGAGGGGTTTAAAGGCTTGTTGCATATGATAAATGCAATCGTGTTTCCTACGAAAGTGTGCTTAATAAATTTAAGTGTTTTGTAGTTTAGTTTATTTTGTAGGTTCAATAAAGCTTATGGAAGATGGATTGATCGTGTTGATGGATTGTATTTGTATATGCTAATTGGAGATGAAATCGCTTGATCTTCCTTATTTGTCATCTTATCGTATGGAGATCAATTGCAATTTCATAGCCCGAGAAGTTTCGTTTCTCTTGGACTATTTATTTATTTTCCTCACTTTTCACGCTTTGAAGTTCATTTTTAGCATTGACTCCAATCCAAAACTTAAGTGTGAGGGGAAATAAATGAGAAACGAAACCAATTTTAGTATCTAAATTTTTTGGGGCTAAAAAAAATATATAAAAAAATAAAGAAAAAAGTTATAAAAAAGAGGGAAAGTTGTATACTTGTTTGCCCTTAGGATTTAAATGTTTTCACACATTTGTATGTAGATATATTTCAATAATCATCCACATGGTGTAAAAAAAAAATTAAAAGTAAAATAAAATATAAAATAAGTTTTAGTGAGATCACACTTGTGTGATATAAGTGTATATGCGTGATAAAGAGGCAACCTTAGGAATAAAACCCAAATAGTTTTTTCCAATTTTCTCTTTAGCTAGTTTCATTGATTAGCTAATCTCCCATATCCTCTTGTTAGCACTCTCGTTTAGTGCTAGCTACCCTTAGAACACCCGTTGAGCCATTCTTTTCATTTTTGTTAAATCCAATAAAAAGAAAAAAAAAATATCTAACCTTAAACCTTAGCCTAACCCTTGTCGAAGTCTAAATGGTGGGTTGCTAGTTTCTCGGTATGGTGGATCGTTTTTTATGATTATTAGTTGTCACACTTTGCTATGTGTGTGTGCCATTTCAACAAAGATGAAGTAGGCCGCTTCTTATTTGTATTTTTTGTGGTGTGTGCTTAAGCGAAGTGGTGAGGGGAGCATGTGATGTTTGTTGAAAAAAAAGAGGAGGATGAGAAAAGGTGAAAAAGAAAGAAAAAGAAAATAAGTCATCGAAAAAAAAAGTTGATGATGACAAAAATAGCCAATGAGATATATTATGAAGATAAAGGAAGACGAAGTATGTTTAGATATCGATTAGCCAATGTGCTAAGACGTGATATGTGTATGTGTTGATCGATATGTGATGAATAAAGCTCGTAGATATGATCATTTTTGGGCTTGTGATATGTCCGGTAACTAACAACATGGGACTTAGACTTTTAACTTGTATATTCGTGACACCTCTTATAAATATCCCATGTCTTATCCACACCCATTAACCCAAATCCTTAGCCTTAACCCAATAAAAGTCCTCTTTAGATGTGTACACTTGGTACTCATGCCATTCGGTTTAGTCTTGTTTGTACTTGGTAGATTTTCATCTTATTTTTCTAAACCATTTTCATGCACCCTGGTGGAAAGTATTTTTATTTTACTTGCTTGAGGACAAGCAACCTATTAAGTGTGAGGGGGTTTGCACCTTTAGCGATTTCATATAAAAAAAACCCCAAAAATAATTTTATTTTACTTGCTTGAGGATAAGCAACCTCTTAAGTGTGAGGGGGTTTGCACCTTTAGCCATTTCTTATAAAAATCAAAAAGATTTTCAATTTTTCATAGATTTTTCAATTTTTCATAGAATTTTAAAATTTTGTTTTCTTTTAGAACATAGTTATTTTGTTCAACTTTAAATTTATTTTATTTGCTTGAGGGCAAGCAAAGTTTTTCTTTTCCTTGCTCGAGGACGAGCAAAACTTAAGTGTGAGGATATTTGATAACGCTCAAATATAACATATTTATATGAGCGTATTCGTGGTGTTTATGCATGTATTTATGTGATTATTATGAACATATGATACTTAATGAAGCTTATTTGCTATTGTAGGTTCATCAATGGTTACATCACGATAAATGAAGAAAAGACGTCAATTGGAGGTGAAAAGATGAACGAGACATGAAAGTGTAGCTCTCGTATGATAGATAATACAAAGATGAAGAGTCTTGGAATGTTTGGAAGAAAGAAAGGTGGAAGAAACAAAGAAAAAGGACTAGAAGTAAAAGTATGGAAAATGGCTCAGTTGCCACCAGCAACACTTAGCTTGCCTCCATGAAATCAACCTTCATTTGCCACCAATATCAAAGTAGCATTCAGTTGCCACCAGCAAGCAAGTCCGTGCCATCGGCAAATCCACCATCACTTGCCACCAACATTTCAACTGCAGCCACTTTTCCAAGAAAACTTAGACACCTCCATTACTTCACCTTGCTCACCAAGTTCAGCCATAACTCTATTGTAACTCCTCCAAGCTTCATTACACTCATTATTACACATCTTTGGATCCAAGAAAAGTGCTTGGTGGCCAAGGCTAATTCACCTATAAATAAGACCCATGGGGTAGTGTTTATATCATCGCTTGAATAATCCATCTTTTATCTTGTTCTATACCATCTCCATCATATTTCTGTGATTTTGATATCACCCCTCACCCAAGTGGTGAGGGGTGGTGGATTTGGTAGCCATGTACATGTTATAAGACATGTAAGTAGTAGGGAAGAAAACCATACACCATAAACAACTCAATCTCCAACAATCCTTATTCCCAAACACCCCAAAAGGCTCTATACTCGCACCAAGAGGTTGATGTCCAAGAAGGATATGGGTAGAATGCATTGTACTATGGTTGTTATATTGGCTAGAATCATTTGGATACTTTGTAGCTATGGATTCTAATGTTTGGTAACTTCTTCTTTATTATTCAATGTAGTTTATGTTCATGATTCATGATGATTCTTGTGTTTAATAATATCGTGAATGTGTTGATGCTTGTATTGTTCATATGTAACTTGTGATATATGGATGTTTGGATATTATTAGTGCTTGTCATTGGATTATGGTGATAACATTATATTTGGTTGAATTGGAACTTGTTCTTGTTTGTTAATTTGGTTAATCATTGTTGAGTCTATAATGTCGGAATTTATTCTCAATATGGTTGATTTCAATTTGTTAACTGACTAATGATTTGGTCTTGTGCTTGTGAAGATTGTTCAAGAGATTTAATAAACATAACAAGTAATGGTTTAATCTAGATTATAGGTCGAAAGGAGTCTTTTGAATATATTGTTTTAATCATCTTTCAAGTAAATGGAACTTATCAAATCGATAACCAAGTCTATGGGTCGAAAGAATTCTTGTTGTTATTGGTTTAGGCATAAGGCTCATGAGTGACCACTTGATTGAGACTTATGTATACTTGATTTATAAAGCACTAGTGTCTTATTATTGGTTTTATAGGTCGAAAGGATTACCTTTAATATGTTTTTCCAAACTAATCATCCATATGTCCATGTGATCATTTAACCATACATGTATGTCTTTTCTGTGTGCCTTTAACGATTCTCATGGTGGTGTGATCGTGACAATCATGCTTACCATTGTTACAAACAACTACACTTGAGTATAACCAAGTCCCATGGGACAACCTTGACTTACCAACCTAATTGCAACATGACTAGAGTATACTTGCTCGAATTTGTGTTCCTAATTATTATCGGTAATTCTTGTTTGTAAATTTAAAACCCAATGTGTGGAAAGATCGCATATCAAGTTTTTGACTTCTTGTCGGGGGTTTGTAATTGCATTCTTTTAATATACCTAGCGTACGAGCACATCAGGTGTGGGTAAGTGTATGTCACCATGAAATCCATTGTAATATCCAAATCCATTTTTCTCCACCTTAACATATGCCACGATATTCGAAAACATTTCGCATATGTAGGAATGAGCCAGCACATTAAGTCAAACCATTATTGATCTCTATATAAAATCACATTTTCTCCCCCATATTGAAAATATTAACCCAGTCGACGTTTTTAATAACAATTGATTTAATGAAATTTTAAGAAATTTTGGAAAGAAAAATGCAAATCCAATTATCTTCATGATTTTCACAAGCTCCCACTCAAATTAATGAGGGTGTACTTGATTATGAAAATAAAAATATTCACGAGCAAAGATCATATATGATCATGTATTCACAAGATTATAAATTTACGAGGTTGGACCTGAATGATGAGAACATCATATGATAGAAACACATGATGCTTGTTGATGAATGTTGGTCTCCCCCGTAACGTCTGAAGTTATCTCTTGACACCACATGTATGATTGGTATCATTGTCTTGACATCAATTTGTGAACTTGGCACTTTTGGTATCTAAGATTCTGAATGCTTGACAATAGCTCCCCTTCAATTGTTGACCCGCGTTCTATTGAAAGAGTTGTAATCGTCGTTTGAGTAGTCGCATCGTCGAGTATGTAGATATCAATCGTAAATTGCTACGGCTTGTGGAGATGAGAACTTCGTAAAAACAAGATTTCTCTCGTTTTAACAAAAAAATGCACTGATGCGTACATATATTTGTGTTAGATTGTGTTATACGTAAACACAATCCCTTACATTGTTATAAAGTAAACCATGCCCGAGAAAATTAATTCTCGTTGTTGAGTCAAAGCTTTTTGTTTAAATTCTTGACTTGAATATGAAAGACGGGTTACTATAAGCAATAATAGCAAACCATATTAAGCATGTTTTAAATCATTTAAACTTCTGCTCGAACTTTATTTACAACATCGTGTCATTATTGAACGACATTTCTAGGATCGTAAATATTATCGATTCCAGAAGACATGCTCTTTTTATCTAAACATTGTTGAACACAGAATTTTGAAAGATTTCGAGAAATCTTTTGAAAAATTATTGAAAAATTGTGTTCAACGATTTTGAAAAACCAATTACTTGAGCTTAAGATTTTGAATATCTTACTAAACGAGATCAAGTCCGAGAAGTTGTAAGCTTCCCGTTGTGAGGATAAGTTGTCATTAAAGATACACTTTCCTGTTAACTGAACGATTTCTAAGCTGACATTTACTTAGAAGTCGTTTTTATGAGCTTGAAAACTTTGGAATGTTTTAACGGAAAGCTCATGACCGAGAAAGATGAATTTCTCGTTATGAGAAACATTTCTCTTATTTAAAAGATACACTTTCCTTTATGAGCTTAAAACTTGGAATGTTTTAATACAAGCTCATGACCGAGAAAATTTAATTTCTTGTTGCTAAGGATAAGTTATCGTTCTTGATAAACATTCTTTTAATTGAAGTCCGCGTTACAGTATGATATTTAACTGTAAGTCATTGTGCATGAGCTTAAAAACTTTGAATGTTTTTAATATAAGCTCATGCCCGTGAAAAATTAATTTCTCGTTGTGAGGATAAGTTTATCATAGGCGATAAACTTTCCTTTCTTTGAAGTCCGGGTCACAATCTGTAATATGACTGCGAGCCATATACACGAGCTTAAAACTTTTGAATAGTTTTAATGTAAGCTCGTGTCCAAGAAAATTTAATTTCTCGTTTTAAGGGTAAGCTATTGTTGCATAGATAAACTTCCCTTTCTTTGAAGCTCCGGTTACAATCGGTCATGTGACTGCAAACCGTCATTGTACGCTTAACTGCAAATCCATGAGACACTTGTTTCTCTGATATCTGCTTCTTCAGTAACCAAACTATGAGAGTGTCCTTAGTTAAACGGTATACAATAATTGGACCGCTTTGTTCTTGTTGAACGTTTACTTTGGTACCTGCATTCTCATTTGAAGTTTGTACGCTTTTATATGGGTTAGGGATATCTATTTTAGAACCATGTTGGAGTTCACGGTTTGCTTTACTTGTGCCAGAGGTGACATGAATAGATGATTCACTTGTCAAAAGTTTCCTTTTATAGATGAACTTAATCTCAGGCTTAAGTGATGTGTCATCTTTTTTAATATCCTCCCTAGTAGTCTTAGTAGGAGTGGAGACTATCTTAGTTAAAGGGCACTCGTTTCCTACAAGAGTGAAAGTTCTACCAGTGGGGCGCCAAACTTTACCAATGGGTTTGATTCTAGCTAACCACTTGGATTTAACTCTAGCACGGGAGTTTACCTCATTAAGGAATTTCTTGACACAAGAGTCAAGATTTGCCTTAAAGACACATTTCCTACATGTTTTACAAGTAGCATTTTTAAAGTCCGAGTAAGATCTTGAATTCCTAGATGATTGATTGATGCTACTAGGATATGTCATGCTATGGTTCGCAGTGTTGGGTAATATATAAGGCATCTGACTAGGTTTGAAATTTCTATTTCTTACTTGTGTCTTTTACTTAGCTTACCTTAGACCAAATTTATGGCAAGCGTCATTTGAACTAGTTCGACACATGTTCTTTGAACTATGTCTATGGAGGCTAGATGTAATCATGTGATTAGGTCTTGTAAAAGCTGATTTAGTCACATTGGACCTAGTTGGTGGAGTAACCGGTTTAGAAACATGAACCATATCAACTTGGGAGGCAAACCGCAGTCTCGAGGATTTCGGTCGCTCGGATCTAAATGCAGTCGGTTGTCTAATAGACTGATTTTGAGGCGGTTTCCCCAAGATTGATGGTTTTTCAAGCTTAGTGTCCACACTAGTTCCTATAGTTTTCCTCAATTCATTTTTTAATGCAACTATAGCAAAAACCTTTTCCTGAACCCAGGCCTTTAAACTCTCATTCTCTTTCTGTAATTTATCTTAGGATGCCAACTTAGATTCTAGCAACTTAATTTGTTTCAAAAATTATCCTTTTCAGCTTTAGAATCTAGAATTTTTTTATCTAATTTTCGTTCAAGAACAACGTTTGACTTTTCAAGTTTTTCAAAATATGTTTCAAACTTGTCAGTTCTCTTAAAAAATTATAATTTGGCATCCTCAAGATCTTTAGATTGCTGAGCTAAAATTGTTTCAAGCTCTATAATCTTGGAATCAGAATTCGTTAATGAAGTAGTCATAAAGCATTTATCATGATTTACTATAGCATTCTGAACAATCTCTCCCCCACTATGACTCACATCGGATGAATTAGAAGTGGTATAATTATCACCATTTTCCATCCCATGTTTGTCATAAATAAGTTCAGAATCCTCAACATACTGTATATCATTGATATATTCATCAGATACAACATTATGATGTACCGTATTTGTAGGCTCTTCGTCATATAGGGGTATGGTATCATCATAAGAGATGTCTATACCATTCCCTGACATGCTGCTTGTATCATGCTTTCCTCCTGATTCCATGCTCTTGCAATATTTAGTCTCCCAATTGTCAACCGTATGACCATTCTCCTCTTGCATCTGCATCGTTGATTCTTGAACTCTACTATCATATGCTAGTTGAATTTGTGATCTTCTATAAATCAAATACGACACCGATGTCATGTATTTTAACAGTGAACCATGGAAATCTTGAACCTCGCTATGTGTGTCTTGAAGAAACGACTGGCAGATCTCAATATCTTCATATTTAATGATGTTGAATCGTATGAAGTGCGTAAATTGTCTCACGAGGACTTTATAAGCAAGTGACGATGCAGAGTGATTAAATTCGTCTTTGAAGAGGTGCTCTAGTAGTTGGTTCAAGTTGAGAAACATTAAATCGATAAATGCGTTATGATCTTGACCAAAGAGTGCCACAAATTCTCGTCCGACCTTGAGCTTTATAGTATTCATAAGATGAAATTTTAGTAGACCAAATGAATTTTTGCCACTTTCTCTACCGTTGTATTGCATTGGATGCAATTCTCCCTCTTGAGATGTCGAATTCAACGGTTTCACTGAAGTTCGATGAAGGTAAGGATTACTTATCGATCGAGAAATTAAAGAAAGTAATTGTGTGTGTTGTTGTCGAAAGAACAATACAGAGTTTTAGGATTCGTGGAGAAACCAAAAAATAAATTCACAGGATTTTACAAACCACCGAATAAACCGTAAATGTTCTTGATTCCTTGATAAGTGAAGAAAAGTTGATTAAATCCCCTAAATATGTGTTCTTGAGAACCCAAAAAATTCCAAGACCAAAAAATCACTTATTTTGAAAATCTTGGAATATTTGAAAAGATTTTGCAATATCTATGATCTCGGAATAATCTACCCTTGAAAATGTCTCGGAATAACTACTTGTATACCATCTCGGAATATTCTTACCTTGACAAGATCTCGGAATAACAACTTGTCAAGATCTCGGAATAATTCCCTTGACAAGATCTCGGAATAACGTCTTATCAAGATCTCAGAATAATTCCCTGAATAATAATCTCGCAAAAAGATTCCGGAATTTTTTTTCGTAAAAACCAAAGATCTCGGAATAATGAGAACATTGCGAGATTATGGAAAGATTTCAGAATAATCGAAATATTGCGAGATTAGGAAAGATCTCGGAATAATACCAATATTGCGAGATTAGGAAAGATCTCGGAATAATACCAATATTGCGAGATTAGGAAAGATCTCGAAATAAAATAGGCAAATCCCACAATAATTAGGGTTTATAAACCCGGAATAATGTAGATTATTGCAAGATTTTGGCAGATTTCCTAAAAAAGTGGATCTTGGATGAAAGTACACTTTTTTCGAGTTTTAGATCCAAAATCAAGGCAAAATATGTTTTTGACCCAAATCAATATCCCAAATCACTACCACAACTATGTAGATGATTTCTATGAAGATTAAACCACAAAAAAATGGATCGAGGGTTTTTAGATAAAAAAATACGAAAAACAAGATAACAAACATAAGAACAAACCAATCATCCCATTGCTCTTGATACCATTTGTAGGTCTACGTAATCCTTGGATTATACTAACCTTGGGATTTTCTAAAGAGAGAGAGAGAGAGATAAAGATCTAGAGAGAGAAAGTAGAGAGAGGTTGGAGAGAATAAGAGAATATTAGATTAATGAATGTGTAAATGTGAGAACCAACCCCTCCTAACATGCTAGGAGGGGGTATATATAGCTCACCCTACATATGGGCTTGATGGGTTATATAGTTACATTACTAGATCACGAGCCCATACTAGTTACATCCAAGGGGAAGGGATACTCCTTCCTAATCGCTCCCCTAGCCATCAAGCTGGCGGACCAAACAACTGAAGTGGTCTTCAATCCATGGGGGTGACAAGCACGTTCTCCATGACCCCACCACCTACTTCAACCTTGGACAATCCTGATCCAGGGAGTACGCCCAATCCCCCTAATAAGGAGCCGCGCAGACCGTCGACCGAGGAAGAAGTAGAGGTCGAACCACTCAGCGAGGAAGATCTTACTCGAGTTCTCACACAGAAATTTGAGAGGATCGTCCCAGGGATTGCATCAAGGTTGAATCTAGGAAGGGACCTCCAATCTAGACTCAGCTTTGGCAATGCCGGGCCAAGCACCTCTTCTCAAACTCAGAGGAAGAGAAGGACACGACCTCAGGAGCGGAGCCTCTTTGAGGAAACTCCCCAACCCAGGAATGTGTTCGAACGCATAGGGGATCGTCTCATGCAGGAACTAATACAGTCCAGAGAAGAGGGAGAGAAGTCCGACGGTTCACCCGAACGACCAGATCTGGAACTGACCAGAACCAGTCGCCGCACAAGCGTGTGGGATAGGATGAATACCAGGAAGAAGGCTCCTGGCTCTTTTCACAAGAGCGGCCCTCACCCAAAATATGGGGCACCACCTCCTTCTCCCGGTCCATCAGGAGAGGACTCGGATGACCATCCGCCCAAGCGTCGCCGACCTAGGCGTACTAATCCACCACCACCAGACAACGAGGAGTACTATGGCGGCCCCTATTACCGAGAGACGGAAGCAGAAGATCTTTCCCGTCCGTGGTGTGACCCTAGTCTCACCCGTCCATGGGCAGATCCGAGGGAAGATCCTTTTACTCTCCGCATACGGAATTACTCCGAGGATACAAAACGTCGCATGCCGGCGTGTGTCAAGACTTATGATGGAACTGGTGATCTGGATGATCACCTCATAATATTTGATACGAAGGCGAAAATTGAGCGATGGCCCATGCCTATATGGTGCCAAATGTTCAATTCAACCTTGATCGGCAATGCTCGTGACTGGTTTGAGGGACTTCCTCCGCGAAGCATTGATAGCTTCACTGAATTACGCACTGCATTCTAGAATAATTATACTCAGTGGAAGAAGTATAATAGGGACCCGGTCTCATTCGCAACCGTCAAGCAACAGCCGGGGGAGTCTACGGAAGCCTTCACTCAACGCTTCAATGACGAGTGCACACGCACAAAGACAATTCCGGAACTCCTGAAAATTTCCGACTATATGCACGCTATAACAGACAGGGAATTAATCAGACGTCTCAATGACAAACGTCCGGAGAGGTATGATGACCTCATGGAAAGGGTCAGAAACTTCATAGAGGGAGAAACCGCGGTAGCCGTGGCCTATCCTTCAAAAGGAAACAGCTACCGATCGAACGACCAGTCCAGGAGACAGTCGGGCGGTCAAAACAACCAGAACAATGGGAGGGGCTCAGATTACAAGAGCCAAAACAAAGGAGGACGGCCGGACGATAAGTTTACCCCTCTAAAGATGTCCTACCGGGAGATCTTGCTGACGGAAGGGGCCAATTTCCCGAGACCTCCCCCAATGACGACTCCGCTGGACCGTCGCCAAGGAAATCGTATTTGCGAATTCCATAACGACAAGGGCCATGGTACGGAGGAATGTATCCAGCTCAAGAAGCACATTGAGTCACTGATCAAGTCAGGTAAACTCAAGCATTTGGTCAAGGATTGGAAGGATGGAAAAGACAACAAGAAGTATGACAAGAAGGATCCCCAAAAGGACAAACCTTCAACTATATATATGATCCGATCCAGACAGCGCCGCACGAGGCAGAAAATTAGTCAAAAATTTTCACGCGGCAGAGAAATCTCATTCCCTCCCATCACAGCAAACGATGTGATTGATGCGCCTCTCACTATTGAGATAAGCATTGGAATACACAATATTCGTCGTATGTATGTGGATGGAGGGTCATCAGCAGAAGTATTGTACGAACACTGTTTCGTACAGTTACGACCAGAAATAAGAAGCTAATTAGTACCAGCCACGGCGCCGCTCATCGGTTTTAGTGGAGACACCATCTGGCCAATAGGACAGCTGCGTCTACTTGTAACCATTGGGAATGAAGAGCACTCCACCACGACGTGGATGAACTTTATGGTGATACGCTCACACTCTCCATACAATGGGATCATAGGCAGACCAGGTATCCTGGCCATACGGGCGGTACCCTCCACGGCACACGGGATGATCAAATTCCCTGTGGAAGGAGGAATTGTCACAATCTATAACAGAATCGTACCAGCATCCGAGTGTCATGCCGTGACAACACCGGCTCCACCTGTCTCCCCCAAGGACGGATTACCACCTCCCAATTGGAAGGTGGCAATCCATCCCGATTACCCAGAACAAGAGGTGTCCATAGGGGGGACACTCTCGGATGGCGGCAAGAGGGCCATGTGCTCTCTCCTGAAGGCAAAATTAGATGTATTCGCATGGGAGCCCAAGCATATGACGGGCGTACCACGCGCGATAGTAGAACATAAGCTCCAGATCCGCCAGGGATATCCTCCCGTCAAGCAAAAGAAGCGCGGTCAGGCACCTGAACGCAGCCAAGTGATATTGGATGAGGTACGGAAACTAGTGGATGCGGGTATCATGCGCGAGGTATACTACCACGAGTAGTTATAAAACCCAGTCATGGTCAAAAAGCATGACGGAAGCTGGTGCATGTGCGTGGATTTCACGGATCTGAACAAAGCCTGTCCACAGGATTGTTACCCGTTATCGGAAATTGACTGGAAGGTGGAATCTCTATGTGGATATCCCTTTAAGTGCTTCTTAGATGCATATAAAGGATATCACCAGATCCAGATGGCGGAAGAGGACGCAGAGAAGATGACGTTCCATACTAGTCAAGGCGTATACTGTTATACAAAAATGCCATTCGGACTAAAGAACGCCGGGGCAACATATCAGCGGCTTGTTGACAAAGCCTTCGACTCACAGATAGGCCGCAACCTGGAGGTCTATGTGGATGACTTAGTCATCAAAAGTCATACGGAGGATGCACTCATCCGAGACGTCCAAGAGACATTTGGCACATTGAGGAGGATTAATATGAAGCTAAATCCAAAGAAATGCACGTTCGGGGCGACGGAAGGAATGTTCCTTGGATATATGATTGATCCAAATGGCATTAAGCCTTGCCCAGAAAAAAGGGACGCAGTAATACAGCTACCATCCCCTTAGACATGGAAAGAGGTGCAGTCCTTAAATGGGAAGCTGGCCAGGCTAAACAGGTTCTTATCAAAGTCCGCAGATAAGACACTTCCCCTATTCAAAACACTCAAGAAGTACATTAAGAAGGGAGACTTCCGGTGGACAAAGGAAGCGGAAGAAGCCTTTGGTCAACTCAAGCAACACCTCGCATCTCTCCCCATGCTAGTAGCTCCCCGGCCAAAGGAGGAGCTCATTATGTACCTATCAGCCACGCATGGAGCAATCAGTGCGGTACTCATGACGGATAGGGACACGGTCCAAACTCCGGTCTACTTCATAAGTAGAACACTACAAGGGCCGGAGTTGAAATACTCCTCTATGGAAAAATTGGTTTTGGCACTAGTGTTTGCTACAAAACGGTTGCGCTGATACTTTCAGGCGCACCCAATTGTAGTCATTACTGACCAACCGATAAAACACGTCATCTCTAGACTGGATGTGGCAGGTAGGCTACAAAAGTGGAGCATTTTATTGGGAGAACACAACATATCTTATAGACCAAGGACGGCTGTTAAAGGCCAAATCTTGGCAGATTTCTTGATAGAGAAGTCGGATGAAGAGGGATCAATCGTACATCAAGACGAAACTCCTGCAGAACCATGGATATTATTTACGGATGGATCTTCGTGTACGAATGGGTCAGGAGCTGGTCTCATCCTTACGAATCCGGAAGGAATGGAGTTTACGTACGCCCTTCGCTTTGAGTTCACAGCCACCAATAATGAGGCAAAATATGAAGCGTTAATTGCGGGTTTAAAAATCGCCGCTAGAATGGGAGTCCGCAACCTTGAGGCCTACGTGGACTCACGGCTTGTCGCGAACCATATTCTGGGAGAATACGTAGCTAAGGAGGATAACATGGTTCGATACTTGGAAAAAGTCAAATCACTCATTGCGGCTTTCAGCAAGTTTTCTATCAAGCAGGTACCGAGAGGTGAAAACAAGAAGGCGGACTCTCTTAGCAAGATCGCGTCTACGAGTTTCGCCCACTTATCCAAGCAAGTCTTGGTGGAAATACTTAAGGAAAAGTCTATAACAGAAGGGAAGTCGCAGCCATAGTTGAGGAGGACGGACCTACATGGATGACCCCGATCGTCAACTATTTGACTAATGAAACCCTTCCGGACGAGGAAAAGGCGGCACGGCGCATCAGAAGGAAGTCGCAGCACTTCGAGCTTAGAGAAGGTATTCTTTACAAGCGTTCTTTCTTGCAGTCGTGGTTGCGGTTTGTTGGGCCACGCAAGGCTACTTACGTGATCAGTGAGATACATGAAGGGTTATGCAGCATGCACGCGGGTCCCCGATCCATAGTGGCTCGAGCCCTACGCACAGGATATTATTCGCCTACTATGCATAGGGACGCACGCGACATGATTCGCAAGTGCAGTGATTGCCAAGTGCATAGACCAGTACCACGACATCCGCAGCAGGAACTTACACCTATTACATCCCCATGGCCATTCTATAAGTGGGGGATCGAAATTGCAGGACCTTTCCCCGTAGCTGCGGGGGGAGTTAATTTCTTGATTGTCGCGATGGACTACTTCACACGCTGGATAGAGGCCAAGGCAGTCAAATCCATCACAGGCAAACAAGTTAAAAAGTTTGTTTGGGAAATCATTGTGTGCCGTTTTGGCTTACCAGGAGAAATCATCTCGGACAATGGGAAGCAATTCGCGGATAATCCATTCAAGGACTGGTGCGCGGCATCGAATATCAAACGGCGCTTCGCATCTGTTAAACACCCGCAGACAAATGGTCTTGTGGAGCGAGCAAATAGAAGCTTGGGTGAAGGCATCAAGGCACGCCTGGAGGAACGAAGTGCCAAATGGGTGGACGAACTGCCACATGTTCTATGGGCACATAGGACTATGATCAAAATAGCCAACGGGGACACCCCATTCGCATTGGCCTACGACACTGAAGCTGTTATACCAGCAGAAATAGGAATGCCTACCATCCGCACGGCGGAGGTTAATGTCGTCACAAACGACGAGCAACTCCGGATCAATCTGGATATGTTTGAGGAAAAAAGGGAGATAGCGGCTATCAATGAGGCTAAGTCCAAGGCTCGGATGAAGGCTTATTATGACGCCAAGGTTAAAGGTGTTTCTTTTCGACCGAGAGATTATGTCTATCGTGCTAACGAAATAAGTCGAGCAGAGAATACAGGAAAGCTGGGCCCTAAGTGGGAAGGACCGTATGAGGTCACGGAAGCCTTAGGACGGGGCGCATATAAGTTACGTGACATGGATGGCCGCGATCTGGAACGCACATGGAATATATCCAATCTCAAAAGGTGCTATCTTTGAAAGCTACGGCTTCCGCATGGACACTTCGCTATATCTGGCTTTAATGAAGATCCATGTGTTCTCTTTGTTTTGTTTCTTATGCTTTTATAGGTTCTTTTTGTTTTTAGGCCTCTAATCAAAAAATGTAAACGTTCTAATAATGCCGTGGTGCCTAGCTAGCTCCATGGCTAGTTTTTCGTGCAAATTGTTTGGTTATTATTTAGATTCTATTAGTCATATGGATTTAGTTGTTATTATTGTAGTATGCCATGTCTCATTCATATGTATTTATTCAATAACCGTACATGTACTATACGCCTCCAGGCGGGGTAAGAGGATTAAGTGAACCTAATAATTCAACTTGTCGCATAAGAGGGATGCAACCCCAGCGACGCGGGTCATGTATCCTTGCTAGACACCTTACTCACGAGACGTTGTGATAAGTTTCCATATGTTGCACTCACGCAGTGCTTTGCATAGTAAAGACGCACGCCGCACATATAGTAAAATATAGACTTGATTGTATTCTTTTGAGTAAGACGTGACATGTCATGTAGTGTAGGTATATGATATCCAACAAAAAATACACAAGTTTCAAATTCATAGCAAAATAGCCGTGGTTATCACGGACTTACATATGACAAGTTACTTCAAACATCAGTCTTAGCCGTATACATACACGGACGAATAAAAGATACAAATGTTTACACGGTAAATTACAACGGAGGTAGGAACTCCCCTATATCTTTTTTTCCTTCTTCGATCATGGCGCGGAGGGCCTCCCCGCGAGCATTCTTCCCATCCTGTGCCTTGATCATATTCGCGTCCAACGCCTCGGCAAGTAGTTCTTCACCTTTCATTACCTTCGACACGGAGTCATAGGTAGGCAAGGTCAGTTGGATAGGATCGGCAGTAAGCTTGGACATTATTACCTCGTTAGGAGCATCTTTTAGCGCTTCTAGCTTGTCCAAGAGAGGATGTTGGATTTCAGCGAGAGCATCCATCGACGCAGTCATCTTGTCCACGGCTAAAGGGTTGTGGTAGGCGTGTTGGGTAATATCTTCCTTCTTACCTATTAGCTCCGCAGCTTGGACCAGGCCTTCGTGCCTACCATGGTCAATCCCATCCGATACGACGCCTGCGAATGCCTACAGCAGGTAAGGAGCTTCCATAACCTTGCTCACGGCAAGGCGCATTACCTGACCAATCATCCACCTACGCCCAGCTATGGCTGTTAGTAAAGGAGGACACATCCTTTCAGCATAATCCATGGCCATCTTGCTTAGCTCCCCCTCAGCTGTCGCAGCTTGCTCATCCAAAGTAATCCGTGCTTGGGTAAGCTCATCCTTTAGCACGTCGCGCTCTTGTGCGATGTTGAATGCTTGTACGGTTACGGATTTGGTGGAGGCTTCGACTGCGGACACCTATATATGACACTTAGAGTTATCACAGGGATAATGTGGTTTTTTTTCTTGTATAGAAATAAACATTCATATTGAAAGCATACCTTCTCGTTGGATGCGGCTACAAGGGCCTCCAGCTCGGCGATACGTTTCTCCCGAGTATTGGCGTGATGGGCCTGCTCCTTCACGGTGGACTCTGCTACAACCAACGTCGACTGCAAGGATGTGATGGTTTTCTTGTGCTTCACAACTAGTGCTTCACGACGAGCTATCTTTTTGTCCGCGCACTTCACATTAGCCAAGGCCTTGATCAGACGGCGTCTTAAGGCTGCACCCACTGTCACTTGGTGTGCGGATGACACATCGAACTGCTCCAGCAATGACTCATGGTCTAGTTCGTCCAAGTCTTGTGCCAGGGCCGGAGGAGTGATGTGTTCGATAAATTCCGTGCACTCAGACTCTGCCTCTAACCTTGTTAAGTTGGATAGATTCCATGCTAGGCGTAGGCTAGTGTCCGGCCCTTCAGAAAGTGGCTCCTCGACATGTGTCACAGGAGGGGATGGAGGTCTCATTGATGTAGTGGGTGAAGGTTCCCTTTCCACCTCTTCCTCTTGGGCTACCGTCGACGGGTCCGCCCTGTTATTAACAAATTAATTTTGTTTATGCATTCTATCCTTAAAACAAAAAAAACAAAAAAAAGGATAAAGAACGAGAAGGTACTTACGTGGTACCAGTTGCAGGTTCCGCCACGGTAGGAGCTACGGAATTCACGGGGGTAGCCATCCAGACTTGTTCGTCTACGTGCGGTGTAGGGTTGATCTGGGCTGTCGCAGTACCGCTTCCTTCCTGGTATTGAGGATGGTCCTTCCTTAGTTTCTTTGGGGGAGCGTTAGAGGCCCCCGCCCCATTCCCTAGTGTCTTTGCCACCCTCCTGGTGGTCTTTCTCTTTCTGGATACGGGCTTGGGGGACCCAGAGGCTTGGGTAATTTCTTCATCCTCACCAGTCAGGTTGGTGAAATCTTCTTCTGCATCCTCCTGGTGCGGCACGGCATCCTCCAGCAACAACTCTCCACCATCTTTATTATGGAAGTCAAGAGGGGACTTCTCGATAATAGGCTCTCCCTCATCGGATCTTTGCTCGGAGGTTTCTTCAAGCGGAATGGTTCGGTCTGCGGTCGCGTCAAGAAGAGGGAGTTCATTCTCTTTCAGAGGGCGGAATCCTTCAGGCACTTTCATTGGGTCGCCCTGGCGCAATATTCCATGTAGGTTCATCTCTGCGGACATTTTCAATTACACGGATTAGTAAGGTCCCAACATGCAAATGACATTTATCATATCTACAAGTATTAGTAAACCTACCCTGCCTACGTTCCGTCAGAAAGCACGAATACATGTCCTCCCTCCCATAGTAATGGCGGCTTAATCTTACTAAGCACAGAGAATGCTCCGGCAACCCCCTATGGAATTCTGTGCGGTGGGTATCTAGTATTTTCAAGTCTTTGCTGCTATAATCTTTGGATTTGGGCGGAAAATCTTTGGGTACTCTGGTTTTAAGGACGAAAGGGGTAGGGAATACTTTCTCATCAACGAAAAAGTAATGATCGTACCAGCTCTTAAGGGAGTCTAAGGGCTTCATATATGTCATGGGGGCGTTCCCGGATAGTTTTTTGAACGACAGCCACCCATTTACTAGTTGGGGGGGGAGTAAAAGACCCTAAATAGGTTTACGGTTGGGGTTACTCTGCATGTATGGCATGTAATCTCAAATTGATTAATTTTACACGCCCCTATGCAGTGCAGCTGGGTTATGTGGAAATCATAGTACAAAAGCAGATCTACCAAGAACTTGGATAAGGGGATGCGGTAGTTAGCCGAATCGAATAGGCGCGTATATACTCCTATCTTTCCCCTCGGTGCATCCGTAATTGCTTCACCGTCACCTGGATAGGTTGGGTATACGCTTTCGTGGATGTAATACTTAGACAAAAAGTCTATGTATTTTTTCGCAGACATCATATTTAGGACATCCGTAATAACGGGATTGTCCTTTACCATGTTTTATAAAAAGGGTTTGAAAGGCGTGATGATCTAACCTGCGGTGATGGAAATCCGTGGAATAAGAGGCAAAAGATGGAAGGGAGAAGCTTGGGAATAACAATGGCGGAATGACTGTGAAACTGTGTGTGTAACAGTATCACATACCAACTCTTATATAGGGTTGCCTCGATTTCCGAGGTAACGTGGATGTTTGTCACGTGTAAACCACTACGCCCATCCAATGGGTGGGATTTCTGACACTTCTGAAAACATCAGAAGGGACCCATGGGTCACTTCTTAACAATTTTACGTGGCTCAATGATGGGCATTAATGGTGCACTTTTGCAGGTATGTGACTGATTAGTTGACTACCATTAATACATTCATTCTTGTGTCGAGTTATGCGGTCATACGTAAGACTATATTCAATGTTGTATTTATTTTGTCTCGGACGTCACGTACGGCTGGGGGAATTCAGTCCATGTAAGGTTGCCATGTGCGGCCGGAACAAAATTTTCAATGTTTATCAATCCCTAGAGGATCTTTCTTGGTACGTCTGGGGAGCATCTTGATAGTCTAGAGGTTACGCCTACGGCTGTAACAACTAGACTGGGGGGACATGATGACTATAGTCCCCAGCCGGGTCATGAACCCGGCCCACGGGTACTACCCGTATCCGGCCCATCACATATGGGTGGGAATAATGTTATTTGAGCTTATGGGCTTGGATGAATAGTAACTGCACACACGTGTGCGGCCCACGAACCGGCATGCCCGGTGCAGGGTCATACAGAATCATACTCTTACTATGATTAGGATTTATCCCAAAGGAGAGGATATTCACTCACCATAATTAGAAGATAACAATCAATCTAAATATGGTGATTATCCTTGCCTTGGGGCCGAAGCATCAGTGACAGCCCATTAGGGTTTCACTGCCTATAAAAGGAACCCCCAAGGGTTCCATAAAGGTATTACATTCTACACACTCTCAACTCTCATCCGATTCCTATAACCCTAACCGATTACTTACTCTCGCGCCGGAGTCTAATCGTGGGAAAATTCCCACGGTAAGCCTAACGCGTGTTGTTTAGTGTGCATGATCCCAACCATACGATTCACTTGGTGCAGGAGCCGGAGTCCAGCCAACCCGAATTAAGCCTAATTCGGGTCAGCAAGGATCACCCAACTTTTGTATCAACACCTTACATGTGGGCTTGATGGGTTATATAGTTACATTACTAGATCACGAGCCCATACTAGATGTATCTCGTTGGAGTGACCGATCCTTTCTAAATATGTAAAAACATATTTCCAACAACCTTGTTATTTGAACACAAAATTATGGCATTGTGAGCTTTCTTGTCAAATTTCTCGATGTAAAATTTGTACTCCTCTCCCCATTAACCTCTCGCAGCTTCCCTATTCGCGAGTAAAACCTCCTGAGCTGCTTCAAAACAAAGCACGCATCTTGATTCTCGATAACCCAAAATCACCAGTCCCATCAAAATCTCGATGTAAAACTTGGCTCCCATTATTCTTTATCCTTTTATTAATTTGCTAAACCTTGCGAAAAAAAACCTCATAATCACAAATCAATAAAAACCCCTTGTGAAAATACTACAAAGTAATAATAATCCAATCCTTGGTCCAATATATATATTTTTAAACCTAGACTAGTTAAACTTAAACTAGCCCAATATAATATTTGACCAATAAGGAATAATAAAACCCTTCGTAGTATTTGTGTAAAACACCAGCCATCTTTTTCTTGTCTCTGCTTCTTCACCATACTATCAAGATAGAAAAAATGGCAGCCACAAACACCTCCTTCGATCTTCGATGAATCGAAAACCAAAAAACCTTTAATGTCGGTTTCTCGCTGCTTCTTTGTCGATCTAAACGCGATAAAAAAGAACACCTACTTCACGATCGCTCCTAGATAATAAGCCACTCGAGAGCCGAGCTCTGATACCACTTGTATAGATTCTATCGCTACAACCCGATTACTAGACGCAGAAACCACGATTCTATGAAGCTATCGAGAGAAGAGACGACACACGATGTATGTATCGTTAATCGGTAGATTAGTTTATTGAAATAATGCATGAATATAATCCTCTCCTCTCGCCTTATTTTATAGAGATGAGGGACAGGTAACCAACTCTTACAAGTTGGTAAGCGGTTTTGATAAAAGAAAACATAAGTTGGGCTTGAGACACAAACATAACCAACTGACTCATAAACTTCTTGTACTTAACTTAGACTAAGAAAGAACAAAGTATAACACTTTTCAACTTAACCGCGAGACATACACACTCGCACTACATATATATAGCAGAAAAGAAACATATATTTCTCATGCATCGACTATTTTGATTGGTTTTACATGGTAACAAATCACTTATAAAAATTAGTGAACTAGCATTTTATGCCTAAATCGCTTCTAATAGTTGTAATGATGCAAAACATAGACATTAAAAAGACTAAAAAAAGTAGAAAATTTTAATATCTCATTCTTTATAATTAATAACTTAGATGTGTTACGACATCGTTTCCTTCGGTATTTAATATATATTATAATAACTTTCTGATCTGTTCAAAGACTTTAATAGAATAAATCTCTGAACCATAGAACCATGAAAGAGTTACAGTAGATACCTTGCTTGAGGACTCAACTAGTCGTACAAAAATTAGTACAAGACTTTGACTTGCATTCACCAGGCGATTGTAACACCCCAATGATGGTCAAATGCAGCGGAATAGTACTTGGGGTTTTACTTGGGTGGATCGATAGCACACAGTATATAGAGCAATTATCATATTAGTCATTTAAAACATATTACATGAATTAATTGTACACACTTAGTATCTTGTCTGTAAAACCACATTTATTATAATACTGAAGTAAATATCCCATCCCGATGGTAAACATGATGCTTCCTATAATGCTAGAATCCAATGCATGAACCTGCTAAACATATAGAGTAAAATGTGGGGGTCAACACGAAGTTGGTGAATTCATAGGTTTACTTAAATAAGTAAATTACTAATATGCCAAACACCACGATCATAGTAGGACAATCACAGCCCAATACTATAGTAGTTCCTACTGCCCTATAATAGAAGCTAGACAATGATGCTCAGTACGCCCATTTGGGTCTATCCTGATGATGTTCCCTCAGTCCGACAATGAAATAAACCTGTTGCTTGGCCTAAGCCTTTCGTGATAGCAAGTCACGCAGCCCGGGTGTTGTCAATACCCGAATAGATCTATTCATACATTTCGCGCTACAATATTAACAATTACAGCCACGGGAATGGGGCAAACAATAGGCAATAAATTGTTGTTGTTATCAGTGTGTGTTTGCATATTTAAATATGTATAGTTTTAGTATGGTTTCTCCCCCAGTTATAAAACAGTAAAGATGGGGCCATGAACTCCCCTTAGTAGTAATGATGTAGGGATGATGTCACTGAATAAACTGGCACAGTATGATCACGAACTGGAGAAATTACCTAAGTAATTTAAATGCCTTAGTAAATGCAAAATAACAATGCATGATGAATGTACGGATGAAAATGCATGATCACGAATTAATAAGTTATTACGATTGTTCAAGTGTTTACACTTATAGTGAGTTGTAATATATATATTTTTAGCTTCTAAATATATATATATAAATTGTCTAGTAAATAGGGGTAATAAATTAAATAAATAGATTTTTATTTCATTTATTTAATTGTAAGAAAATAAAATGCTATTTAATTTTCTTAAGGCTTCAAAAATATAATTAACGTGATTTGTCGGTTTATAAGGTTTCGTGAATAAACTTAATAATTTATTTAATTATCCAAATGACCAAGTTAAATCATCAACAAAATAATTTATTAATATTTTTAATTAAATTAAATTTACACTTGGGTCCTTGTTAGTATAATAATTTACAAAAATAACCTTTAAGGTTTCGTTCGTTAAGTATATCGCGTCGTTATTCCTTGTCCGTTTTATTTATTTTCAAAATCGCCCCTAGGGCTTATAAAACTTTGGGGAAATGACAAAACACCCCCATATGTCTTGGAAATAATTAAATAAAGGGTTAGGGTTTGTTTTAAGTTTCCAAAGTGACACTTTTAGTCCTTAGAGTCTCGAAATATTTAAATATAAAGTTAGGGTTTGTATTAAGTTTCCAAAAGTGGCAATAATAACCCTTGAAGTGTCGAAATGTTTAAAAGGGAAAACTAGGGCTTATATTAAGTTCCAATAATGGCATAATTAGTCCTTGTGGTTTTCTTTAGCTCACGGCTTCAACACACACGCATCCTATACTTTCAAAATTGGCAGTTTTGGTCCTCTTACTTCTTAAAAGTCACGAAGTATATATATAAGTTTTGTTAAGTTACATATTTGACCCTAACTTTCACCAATTGGCTATAAATGCACAGAAAGTCTCCAACAATAAGTTTTAGGCTTGGTTGGCCCAATAGGGTCCCGGCTTGGATTATATGGGCCTAGTGGGCTTGTTTAATTAACTTAATAAATTTTACTAAGTGAACTAGTAATTATAATTTACTTTTTGGGCTTATAGCTTAAGTTTTACTTGGCTTATAATTAAGTTTATGGCTTATTCCCATTCGGCTTACATCCAAGTTTATGGTTTATTTATTAGGTTTATAGGTGCTTATATGACTCGGCTTATTTAATGTTCTTAGGGCTTATATGAGCTAGCTTATACAAGTTTCTAGGTCTCGGCTTATATAAGATTTTAGGGTTTCAATGACTTGGCTTATACAAGCCTCTAGGTCTCGGCTTATATAAGGTTTTAGGGTTTCAATGACTTGGCTTATACAAGCCTCTAGGTCTCGGCTTATATAAGGTCTTAGGGCTTTAATGACTAGCTTATATAGATCTATGCTTATATGATTTATGGGCTTATATATGCTATATGTTTCGGCTTATATATGATTTTATAGGCTTTTATGACTAGGTTAACTACCTAGGGCTCATACTATGCTCTATATGCATGTTCTTACTAATCCCTAATGTTTTGAAGCAAGATTATCCATGAACATCATATAAGCCGTGGGCTTATATGTTGTTAATGACTTGTCTAACAGTATTATACGTATGCATGTACTCCTAGTTTCATTTCCATAGATTTCATGCATGACAAGTAAAATGAGTAAGGAAAAGGTTTAGGGAGGTCTCACACTTACTTGTTTCAAGAAAACGTGGTAATGACTATGGATTACGACTTCTAGGCGTCAGGCTCTTCTTATACGTGACCTAAGGAGATCTTGGTTCGTCTTGAATGCTAAGTATCTTGTAAAACATACACTAAATGCTTTGTGAAGACCAAGAATATGTAGAAGTAAATGCTTGATCTCATCTAGGTGTTTTGTTGAGGGTATATCCGAATGTGGAAATGTAAGTGGTATGTGAAGTTCACTTGCTTAGCTAAATATCAAAAGGGAAAATGTATGTGTGGCTTAGGGGATTGCCACGGCAAGAGAGAGTGTTCCCAAGATGTGACAATCTAACAAAGAACTAACATATCTAGTTCATAGGATTTGAGGTACAAGGTTTTAATTACCAACATTGTACACTTGACCCCAAATGCCTTCATGACATCGCATAATAGTATGTCAAGGGGACACGTTATGTTTGTATAGTGTTAGTAATTAATAGAAATGTTGTACAAGGCAAATGGATGTGTGGTTTGGTTCTCTCATACGTCTAAGGTAAAAGAGAGTGTGCTAGGTGTCTTGATTTCCAAATACTTGCATAACTAAGCCTTAACATTGTTAGTACATTCCTTTAATGCTAAAAATATACATGGGTTCTTGGTTTTGGTATCTAGCCGGCGGTTTTGGCTTAGTCAAAGGAAAGGAGAGTGCTCAAATAGTGTATGGTTTAATGTAGTGTGTTGTACCAAGTCTAGAAAGTCAAATGTATATTTGGTAAAGGTTTTAGGTATGTAATGTTATGCATGTTATATATATTCGGCTAATAAGTGGGTCTAAGGTAGTTTTATGTTTAGATCTTATGTCTAAGTATAGTTACTAGGTGTGTAGGTATAGTATTGTGTGAGTAGGTTTAAGTCTAGGTTGATTCTGGTTAAGTTTGGGATCCATGGCGAAAGTATGGTCATAATTAAATGAGAGTATAATTTACTTTATAAAAAGTGAAACAACTTAGTTTAAATAAGTTAGGATGGTTATAGGTAATGTTTAATAATAAAAACAGTTGAGGTCGTATCGTAGTATCATTCATGAGGTGAGGAATATATATATATATATATATATATATATATATATATATATATATATATATATATATATATATATATATATATATATATATATATATATATATATATATATATATATATATATATATATATATATATATATATATATATATATATTAAAGCTTAAAATAGTTCTTAGGTAAATGTTATTAATTGTGACCATGAGTTTGGATTTTTTTTATAAATCAATATGATGAATGCTTAGGATCATAAGTTCAGGTGACTTAAATGTCCTAAAAGAAGTGATTGTTTACTTTCCCGCATGCCCATATAATGTAGTCATTCAAATGTGGTTGTGTCCTTATGATTAAATACTCATAATCATAATGTAATGCTAGGTGATCAAATGTTTCCATGTTCTGATGATTAAAATAATGTATGCTCATGTATGATGCATATGATTGCTCAAAAGTTTTCATGCAAAGGTGGTAATATATACAGATATCATGAGGTGACGTGTACAATGATGACATAGTCAAAACCTGAAATTTATAGGTTTTACAGCATTAACCCGTTATTTTAACTTTGTCCTCAAATCTTAAGATGACGTTACTGCTCAGGTGAACAGGTATGGGTACTTAGCTATAAATGAGCCTTCGCGTTCCCAAGTGAACTCAGGACCTTTCCTAGAGTTCCGTCGTATCTTAACTAACGGGATTTGGCTTCTCTTTTGCTTCTTGACTACTCTCTCCATGACTTCTACCGGCTCTTCTATGAATTGAAGTTTGTCATCAAAATGGAATCCCTCCAATGGCATGGCTAGCGGTTCATCCGCGTAGCATTTCTTCAGGTTCGAGACATGGAATTTAGAGTGTACCCGGCTCAACTGCTGGGGCAACTCTAAACGATAAGCGACTTCACCGATTCTGGCAATCACTTTGAAAGGTCCTACGTAATGTGGATTTAATTTCCCACGTTTCCCAAATCGTACAACGCCCTTCCAAGGTGATACCTTTAGCATAACATGGTCACCTACTGCAAATTCCATAGGTTTATGTTTCCTGTCTGCATATCTCTTCTGTCTATCATGGGCAGCCTGAATTCATTGTTTGATGAGAGTGATCTTCTCAGTAGTATCTTGGATTAATTCGGGTCCAGTCAGCTGAAATTCCCCCACCTCTGCCCAGCATACGGGTGATCTACACTTGCGGCCATAGAGGGCCTCAAATGGTGCTGCTTTGATGCTGGCATGGTAGTTGTTGTTGTAGGATAATTCAAGTAACGGTATATGTTCGACCCATCCTTTCCCAAAGTCGATCACGCATGCCCTTAGCATGTCTTCCAGGGTTTAGATTGTTCGTTCACTCTAACCGTCAGTCTGCGGATGATATGCGGTGCTCATGTCCAAGTTTGTTCCTAAACTTCTTTGAAAAGCCTTCCAAACGTTTGACGTAAATCTACCATCTCGATCACAAATGATTGAGACTGGTATACCATGTCTAGTCACAATTTCCTTCTGTTACAGCTTGGCTAACTTGTTCAGAGAGTCATTTTCTATGATGGGCAGGAAATGAGCTGATTTTGTGAGTCGATCAACGATTACCTAAATTGCATCGTAACCGTGAGATGAAGTAGGAAGTTTGGTAATGAAGTCCATGGTGATGTTGTCCCATTTCCATTTTTGTATTTCGGGTTGGACTAACAAACCGGATGGCCTCTGATGTTCTGTCTTCACTTTGTCACAAGTCAGACATTTCTTCACGTATGTGGTAATGTCTGCTTTCATGTTTTTCCACAAATATAATTTCTTCACGTCCTGATACATCTTTTCAGATCTGGGATGTATGGAGTACTTGGACTTATGAGATTCGTGCATGATCACGTTTCTCAAGTCTCCGTAACATGGTAACCAACTTCTTCCGTGCAAACATAACGTTCCGTCTGCTCTAGCTTCTAACTACTCCTTGCTTAGGTCAGTCCTAAGCATTTCTCCTGTGTCTTCCTTTTCGATGTTTTCAGGCTTCTGTGCTTGGAGTTGAGCCTCTAATATCTGCTTGGGTAGGTCTAAGCTAATGGTCATAACTAGGGCTCGAACTCTCATGGGAGGATCAGTTCCTTTTCGGCTTAGTGCATCTGCAACTACGTTGACTTTACCTGGGTGGTATTTGATGTCGCAGTCGTAGTCACTGAGCAACTCTATCCAACAACGTTGCCTCATGTTCAGCTCCTTCTGGTCTAGGATATGTTGCAAACTCTTGTGATCGGTATGCACTATGCACTTTGTTCCATATAGGTAGTGTTTCCAAATTTTCAAGGCAAAAACTACAGATCCAAGATCTAGATCATGAGTAGTGTATTCTGCTCGTGCTTCTTCAATTGTCTTAAAGCATAGGCAATAACTTTATGTCTCTGCATTAATACGCTCCCAAGCCTTTGTGTGAGGCGTCACAGTAGACAACGAAGTCTTTGTTGCCTTCTGGTATGGCTAAAATGGGTGCACTGCACAATTTCTGCTTAATGGTTTGGAATGCAACCTCTTCTTTTTCTCCCCAATCAAATTTTATGCCTTTCTGAGTAAGCTTCGTCATAGATTTAGCTATCTTAGAAAATCCTTCTATAAATCTCCAGTAGTAACCGGCAAGACCTAAGAATTGTGGAATCTCCTTTGGTGAAGTGGGTGATCCCCAATCCTTCACGGATTCGACTTTCGCGGGGTCCACTTGAATTCCTTTGTTATCGATCACATGACCAAGGAAATGCACTTTAGGAATCCAAAAATCACACTTTGAGAATTTTGCGTACAACTTTTCTTCCTTAAGTAATTTTAGTACTTGAGCAAGATGTTCTATGTGCTCTTGCTCATTCTTGGAATAGATGAGTATGTCGTCGATAAACACGATCACAAACTTATCCAGATAAGGTCTGCACACTCGATTCATGAGGTCCATGAATATGGCTGGAGCGTTTGTCAGTCCAAATGGCATGACTTGAAATTTATAATGACCGTAACGAGTTCTAAAAGTTGTTTTCGGTATGTCCTCTTCTCTGACCCTCAACTGGTGATACCCGGATCGTAGGTCGATCTTGGAGTATACACTTGATCCTTGTAACTGATCAAATAGGTCGTCGATTTGTGGTAGTGGGTAACGATTTTTCATAGTCAACTTATTCAGTTCTCTGTAATCGATACACATTCGGAAAGATCCATATTTCTTTTTGACAAAAAGCACTAGAGCTCCCCAAGGTGAGGAACTGGGTCTGATAAAACCTTTGTCTGACAGTTCTTAAAGTTGTTCAGCGAGTTCTTTCATCTCGGTTGGTGCTAATCGGTATGGTGCTTTAGCTACAGGTGCAGCTCCTGGTATCAAGTCGATTTGAAATTCCACTTGACGAGTTGGAGGTAACCCAGGTAAGTCGTCTGGGAAAACTTCGGGATAATCACGGACAATTGGTACGTCCTTGATTTGTTTCTTCTCTGGTTCCTCTTCTTTGTCGGTTTTTGAAATATGTGCTAAAAAGATAGGGCATCCTTTTAATATATACTTCTAGACTTTAGTGCATGAGATAACACTCAGTCTGGTGTCAGTTCTATCTGAATTTCCTTCTCCTCGGACAATTAGATTTTCTTTTCTCCATGGTATACGGACTAGCTTTTTTTTGCACACAATGGTTGCGTGATATTTAGCTAACCAGTCCATACCAATGATGACGTCGAAACTACCCAAATTTACAGGTATCAAATGAATATCGAATGGATGATTTAGAAGATTTAAGGTACAACCTCTTAAAATAGTGTTAGTTTCAATGATTTTACCGTCTGCTAACTCGACTCTGTAACAGTTATCTAATTGTGTAGGTGTGATGTCTAGCAAGCTACTAAATTCTATGGATATGAAACTCCTATCGGCTCCCGTATCAAATAAAATAATTGCATAGCAATTGTTTAGAAGGAACGTATCGGTAACCACATTCGAGTCGGGGTTGGTCTTGGTGTCTCCTATAACATAGACTTTAGACGGTGCTCCTCCTCTTTTCTCGTTCCTAACTGCTCGCTTTGGGCAATCAGGCTTGATGTGTCCGACTTCCCCGCAACCATAGCAATGAACTTCCCTACGAGCCATGCTACCACTGCCAGTGTGCTGGCGGTTTCCCTGCTGTCCATTTCCGCGGAAGTTCTGACTGTTGTCATTGTGGGGCCTGTAGTTGGTACTGGAGTTGTTCCAGATGGCTGGAGCATGGGAGTTGCCCTGTCCGGGTCTTTGGCATTCAGCAGTAGAGTAATGATGGAAATTGCACTTGGAGCACTTTGGCTTGTTGCCTGCATATGGTGGTGGTGCTGAGGAAACAGCACTACATATCTGACCCAAGTTTTGTCTCTTTGGTGGCTGGGCCTAGTGATGACTACGGTAGTTCTCCTCAACTTTTTTCTTGTACTCTGACTGTCTAAGCACATGATCACGTCCCCGTTTGTTCATCAACTCTGTGGCAAATTCTATGGCACTCTCAACCGTAGTGGGTCGGGATGCGAGTACACTATCATGAACAGAATCAGGAAGTCCACTGACGTGCTTTTCTATCTTGTCCTTCACGTCAGGGAACATCCGAGTACACATCAAAGTTAGCTCCTGAAATATCTTATTGTAAGTTGTGATGTCATGATTTGAGCATTTGAGGTTCCACAAGTCAATCTCTAGTTTCTTGATTTCACCACGAGGACAGTATTTCGTGGTAAGTCTTTCTTTAAATGCATTTCAGGTCATCCCATAGGCTTCATCATGCCCAAGGGTAGCAACTAGAGAGTTCCACCAAGTGAGAGCATGTTCCAAGAGAGTACAGGTGACAAATTTCACCTTGTTTTCTCTGGTACAATCACTAATGCGAAAGACTGTCTCGGTCCTTTCGAACCATTGCATGAGTTCTACTACCCCTTCCTTGCCCTTGAAGTAACTGGGCTTGCATTTTAGGAAGTCGGGATAGGTACACCCTCTGGCATTTCGATCTTTGGCATTTGAGTTTTGACTGTCGCCCTGATTTCCGCTGGGGTGTGTTTCCCTGGCGGCTAGGGCATCAGCAATGCCTTGACCGATAAGCATTCTAAGTTGTGCTTATGAGATAGTTGCTGAGGGAGTAGCGTCAGGATTCTGTCGAGTGACTCTCTGTGCCATCGTTCTATCATACACAAAGATGAGATTTATTAGTTGGTCAGTAGGATTTTTATATTAAGCTGCATGAAAATGGGTATGCATAGAATTCACAACAAATTGGATAACCTATCAAGAGTTCATAATAATATAAATTCAAACAAACAAGTAAGTGATAATATCAATACTGGTGAACATCAATATGATACAAATACAACCAATCTAAGACAGAGATACAACAATCCTGTCTGAGATAGTGGTACACATGTTTGTAGTACAACACAAGATAACCTACCTACTAAGGTTAGGTGCTACGATACGGATACAACTGAAATGAAAATACAAGTACAAAAGACCTAAATCATGTGAGCTGAGATCAAACTCAGTGCTTGCCATGATGTACAAAGGAATCTAGCCTACAATAGTGTGGTTGTCTGCAGGTGCGGGTGGTCCAGCTGGTGATGTGGGTGCACGATCATCCTGCATGCGAATCATCGCTCTCCTGGTCTCTCGGGAGAATCTCATGGTCTCGAGCAACTGGTGCTAGCGTGCAGTATCGGCACTCCGTAGAAAATCCGTCTCTGCAGTGACTCCCTGGTGGCGAAGATCTGCCAGGTCTATGAAAGTCCGAAAGGTCTCCTCCTGCGTGAGGATGGCATCCTGGGTCTCATACGAGTGACCCTCCAGTGAAGCTAGCCGATAACGGAGGTAAGCAACCTCATCCAACAACCACTGTATGGTTCCCTGGGTCATACCCAAAGAACTCTGAATAGTGTGTGACTCACCAGCCACAGTCCAGTAGAAAGAACTAAATCTCTCTTGAAGTACTGCGCGACCCTGCTGGTCCGCCTGTAGTAGGGCATGAATAAGTGCAGTATCCTGCGCCTGTCGGGCCACAAGTGCGTCGACCTGTGCCTGTAAGGCGCCAAGACTAGCCTGTCCAGCTCCTGATCCCTCTCCTATCTCGAAGGTCGAGTCGGGAATAGAGTCACGCCTCCTCTTGCGAGGTGGCAAAGCACTGGTGGGGTAAGAGCAAAGTGTAGAAGGTGGTGAAGATGGTGCAACATGATCCATCTCCCTAGAAGGAGATGTAGGTACGACTAGCAGTGGTGAAGTAGGAGGTACAGTAGGTGGTGATGGGGTAGGAGAATCCGAAAGTATAATGACTCCATCTGGATGGTCATCTCTAGACTCTGTGTTGGATGCAGGTCCAGCAAGTACCGATGTCAGCGATAATGGTGCGATGGTAGGAGCCATGAGCTCCTCGAAGGTAGTCACAATGGTAGGTGTCGTCATGATATCTGAAAATAGCATTTCAAAGTTGAGTAAGTTTTTAGCTTACATAATTCAAAAAGTTTTCAAAATGCATATGCGATGCGATTTATGTCTTTTAACTATGCTCGTTAAAAGTATGAGTGGATACTTAGGTGATTTATTAACTCAAAGGTTATAAATCGGCGTGAGGTTAGTTCACATAATATGCACGCTCTATATGCTATTTGCCTAACTTATAGGGTTCCCCAAAATCAATTTTCTTTTTATTTCATTGATTTTAAAATTTCAGTTATAGTCCAGTTTAAAAATTTTATTATATTTTAAATTTTTTATTATCGATCTGGTTCTCTATAACTATGCGCTCTGATACCATTTCTATAACACCCCCATGATGGTCAAATGCAGCGGAATAGTACTTGGGGTATTACTTGGGTGGATCGATAACACACAGTATATAGAGCAATAATCATATTAGTCATTTAAAACATATTACATGAATTAATTATACACACTTAGTATCTTGTCTGTAAAACCATATTTATTATAAAATTGAAGTAAATATCCCAGCCCGATGGTAAACATGATGCTTCCTATAATGCTGGAATCCAGTGCATGAACCTGCTTTATTTTCCTGAGAAAACATATAGAGTAAAATGTGGGGGTCAACACGAAGTTGGTGAATTCATAGGTTTAATTAAATAAGTAAATTACTAATATGCCAAACACCACGATTATAGTAGGACAATCACAGCCCAATACTATAGTAGTTCCTACTGCTCTGTAATAGAAGCTAGACAATGATGCTCAGTACGCCCATTTGAGTCTGTCCTGATGATGTTCCCTCAGTCCGACAATGAAATAAACTACTGCTTGGCCTAAGCATTTCGTGATAGCAAGTCACGCAGGCCGGGTGTTGTCAATACCCGAATAGATCTATTCATACATTTCGCGCTACACTATTAACTATTACAGTCCACAGGAATGAGGCAAACAATAGGTAATAAATTGTTGTTGTTATCAGTGCGTGTTTGTATATTTAAATATATATAGTTTTTGTATGTTTTCTTCCCCAGTTATAAAACAGTAAAGATGGGGCCATGAACTCACCTTAGTGGTAATGATGTAGGGATGATGTCACTGAATAAACTAGCATAGTATGATCACGAACTAGAGAGATTACCTAAGTAATTTAAATTCCTTATGCAAAATAACAATGCATGATGAATGTACGAATGAAAATGCATGATCACGAATTAATAAGTTATTACGATTGTTCAAGTGTTTACACTTATAGTGAGTTGCAATATATATATATTTTAGTTTCTAAAAATAAATATAAATTGTTTAGTAAAAAGGAGTAATAAATTAAATAAATAGATTTTTATTTCATTTAATTAATTGTAAGAAAATAAAATACTATTTAATTTTCTTAAGGCTTCAAAAATATAATTAACGTGATTTGTCAGTTTATAAGGTTTCGTGAATAAACTTAGTAATTTATTTAATCATCCAAATGACCAAGTTAAATCATCAACAAAATAACTTATTAATATTTTTAATTAAATTAAATTTACACTTGGGTCCTTGTTAGTATAATAATTTACAAAAATAACATTTAAGGTTTCGTTCGTTAAGTATATCGCGTCGTTAGTCCTTGTTCGTTTTATTTATTTTCAAAAACGCCCCTAGGGCTTATAAAACTTTGGGCAAATGACAAAACACCCCCCTATATCTCGAAAATAATTAAATAAAGGGTTAGGGTTTGTTTTAAGTTTCCAAAGTGACACTTTTAGTCCTTAGAGTCTCGAAATATTTAAATATAAAGTTAGGGTTTGTATTAACTTTCCAAAAGTGGCAATAATAACCCTTGAAGTCTCGAAATGTTTAAAAGGGAAAACTAGTGCTTATATTAAGTTCCAATAATGGCATAATTAGTCCTTGTGGTTTTGTTTAGCTCACGACTTCAACACACACGCATCCTATACTTTCAAAATTGGCAGTTTTGGTCCTCTTACTTCTTAAAAGTCACGAAGTATATATATAAGTTTTGTTAAGTTACATATTTGACCCTAACTTTCACCAATTGGCTATAAATGCACGAAAAGTCTCCAACAATAAGTTTTGGGCTTGGTTGGCCCAATAGGGTCTCGGCTTGGATTATATGGGCCTAGTGGGCTTGTTTAATTAACTTAATAAATTTTACTTAGTGAGCTAGTAATTATAATTTACTTTTTGGGATTATAGCTTAAGTTTTACATGGGTTATAATTAAGTTTATGGCTTATTCCCGTTCGGCTTACATCCAAGTTTATGGCTTATTTATTAGGCTTATAGGTGCTTATATGACTCGGCTTATTTAATGTTCTTAGGGCTTATATGAGCTAGCTTATACAAGTTTCTAGGTCTCGGCTTATATAATATTTTAGGGTTTCAATAACTTGGCTTATACAAGCCTCTAGGTCTCGGCTTATATAAGGTTTTAGAGTTTCAATGACTTGGCTTATACAAGCCTCTAGGTCTCGGCTTATATAAGGTCTTAGGGCTTTAATGACTAGCTTATATAGATCTATACTTAGATGATTTATGGGCTTATATAGGCTTATATGTTTCGGCTTATATAAGATTTTATAAGCTTTTATGACTAGGTTAACTACCTAGGGCTCATACTATGTTCTATATGCATGTTCTTACTAATCCCTAGTGTTTTGAAGCAAGATTGTCCATGAACATCATATAATCCGTGGGCTTATATGTTGTTAATGACTTGTCTAAGAGTATTATACGTATGCATGTACTCCTAGTTTCATGTCTATAGCTTTTACATGCATGACAAGTAAAATGAGTAAGGGAAAGGCTTAGGGAGGTCTCACACTTACTTGTTTCAGGAAAACGTGGTAATAACTATGGATTAGGACTTCTAGGCGTCGGACTCTTCTTATACGTGACCTAAGGAGATCTTGGTTCGTCTTGAATGCTAAGTATCTTTTATAACATGCACTAAATGCTTTGTAAAGACCAAGAATATGTAGAAGTAAATGCTTGATCTCGTCTAGGTGTTTTGTTGAGGGGATATCCGAATGTGGAAGTGTAAGTGGTATGTGAAGTTCACTTGCTTAGCTAAATATCAAAAGGGAAAATGTATGTGTGGCTTAGGGGATTGCCACGGCAAGAGAGAGTGTTCCCAAGATGTGACAATATAACAAAGTACTAACATATCTAGTTTCTAGGATTTGAGGTACAAGGTTTTAATTACTAACATTGTACACTTGACCCCAGATGCCTTCATGCCGTCGCATAATAGCATGTCAAGGGGACAAGTTGTGTTTGTATAGTGTTAGTAATTAATAGAAATGTTGTACAAGGCAAATGGATGTGTGGTTTGATTCTCTCACATGTCTAAGGTAAAAGAGAGTGTGCTAGGTGTCTTGATTTCCAAATACTTGCATAACTAAGCCTTAACATTGTTAGTAAATTCCTTTAATGCTAAAAATGTACACGGGGTCTTGGTTTTGGTATATAGCCGGCGGTTTTGGCTTAGTCAAAGGAAAGGAGAGTGCTCAAATAGTGTATGGTTCAATGTAGTGTGTTGTACCAAGTCTAGAAAGTCAAATGTATATTTGGTAAAGGTTTTAGGTATGTAATGTTATGCATGTTATATATATTCGGCTAATAAGTGAGTCTAAGGTAGTTTTATGTTTAAATCTTATGTCTAAGTATAGTTACTAGGTGTGTAGGTATAGTATTGTGTGAGTAGGTTTAAGTCTAGGTTGATTTTGGTTAAGTTTGGGATCCTTGGTGAAAGTATGGTCATAATTAAATGAGAGTATAATTTACTTTATAAAAAGAGAAACAACTTAGTTTAAATAAGTTAGGATGGTTATAGGTGATGTTTAATAATAAAAACAGTTGAGGTCGTATCGTAGTACCATTCATGAGGTGAGGATATATATATATATATATATATATATATATATATATATATATATATATATATATATATATATATATATATATATATATATATATATATATATATATATATATATATATGTATATATATATATATATATATATATATATATATATATATATATATATATATATATATATATATATGTATATATATATATATATATATATATATATATATATACATATATATATATATATATATATATATATATATATATATATATATATATATATATATATACATATATATATATATATATATATATATATATATATATATATATATATATATATATATATATATATATATATATATATATATATATATATATATATATATATATATATATATATATATATATATATATATATATATATATATATATATATATATATATATATATATATATATATATATATATATATATATATATATATATATATATATATATATATATATATATATATATATATATATATATATATATATATATATATATATATATATATATATTAAAGCTTAAAATAGTTCTTAGGTAAATGTTATTAATTGTGATCATGAGTTTGGATTTTTTTATAAATCAACATTATGAATGCTTAGAATCATAAGTTCAGGTGACTTAAATGTCCCAAAAGTAGTGATTGTTTACTGTCCCGCATGCCCATATAATGTAGTCATACAAATGTGGTTGTGTCCTTATGATTAAATACTCATAATCATAATGCAATGCTAGGTGATCAAATGTTTCCATGTTCTGATGATTAAAATAGTGTATGCTCATGTATGGTGCATATGATTGCTCCAAAGTTTTCATGCAAATGTGGTAATATATACATATATCATGAGGTGACGTGTACAATGATGACATAGTCAAAACCTGAAATTTACAGGTTTTACAGCGATGACTTTGACAAGTTGTGATTAACTCAATATTTTTTGCTCCCTTGTTTCTATTTATAATAAACTTTTTCCCCTCTTTCTCGAATTGTTATTTTTGTGCGCTTCGAAAATACACCAAGTTTCGTTCCCAAAGATATGGGCTGCCACAAATGACCTAGCAAATATCTAATGGCACAACTTCGCATATAATTTCATCTACATACTGGCTTGTGATAGCAAAACAGAACTTACATTGCTCTTTGACTTGTGTATCAATGTTATTGCTAATCTAGCCCAATGAGTATGGAGAAGGATGTTGAGCAGTCGACAATCCCAACTTCTTACAAGACTAGCCGAAATTAAGTTCTTTTGACTCCCTGTATAACAATAACTTCGAGTACATCATGTTTCACCTGAATCTTCATTGTGAACAATTCTTCTTTTTCATCGGGTTTAACTTTTGCGCTTTTCGAGTTCTTTTGTGGTCCTGCCATCAACGACAAGATTTTATCTGCTTCTTCTACAGACCCGAGCTCAACGATATCATCAGTAAACACAGTAGCTGTTGTACGCTTCTTCCGGTCATCTTTGATCCATTTTGGGGAATAACTCTAGGTGAGCCTTCCAACACGTCTCCTTTGTGTGTCATGTGATGTTACATTCTTCACAAAATTTGTTTGCATTTGTGACCGAAGTCGTCCCTTTTTTATTGGAATCATTCTTTGGAAAACCAGTTGTTTCCCCTTTCGATTTTTCTCAAAACTTTTCACCACTTGTCTTGTTCTTTTGTTCAATGGACATTGCAATATTACTTGCATTCGAGATATTAGATGCTTAGTACAATCGCATTTCATTTTGAATTTGTCTTGGTAAACCAGCAACATATTTTGTAAAAACATCTTTTGTGTTAATGGAAATCCCCAAAGTCACTGAAAGACGACGAAATTCGGTGGTGTAGTCTTGCACAGTTTGACCATGTTGTAAACGTAAACTATGCCATCGTGTCCAACGGTCTTGAGAATACCCCATCGGGTAGAATTCTTGACGTAGTAGTCGAGTGAATTCATTCCAACTCTCTTCTCCTCTTACTTTTAATTGTGAATTCCACCAAGCCAAAGCATGACTCGTAAGTTTTAACCGAGGAAAAACCACCTTGTCGCTGCTACTAAATCCATAGAGTGTGAAGTAAGTCTCCAACTGATCGATCCAAGAATCAAGTTTTTCCGCATCGATGGTGCCATCACACGTCGCGATGTCAGTCTTAGCTTCAACCTTAAATGGCCGCTAAGAGCCATGCTCCATTTTTTTGATAACATTCTCCGAGTCATCCTCATCGTCCTCATCTTCATCGTCATAACCAGAAAAGCTATATGTTCCCTTTTGGGGTGTCTCCTTGGCCTTGGGTCGGTGTGATGGTTGTGCTTGAATCCACTCCAAATAGACTCCTGTTGTTTAGCGAGTTTATCAACCTTCGTTGCGAGGTCATCTTGACCACCCGACAATTGCTCATCGGTATTAGTCATCGTTGATGTTGTTTCTTTAGCCCGCGGTGGTCGACGATGTTGTTGAAGAATGCTAACAGGTTCTCCTTATGATTTGTAACCCGACTTGGTTTGCACCATATAAGTCGAACCTGTCTCTGATACCACTTGATCCGTTCAAAGACTTTAAGAACATAAATCTCTGAACCAGATGCTTATCGATGAATATGTAACCGAATATAACAACAGAAAGAAATAGAATGGATCTTTGTTTTTATTTGATTCTCTCCAAAGAAAACGATTCAGTAAACTTACTGTTACAATGAACTTTTTTTAGAGGCGTATCCTATTCTCTTCCTGTATGCCCTATTTATATTATAGCTAAAGATAAGGAAGGCTATATGATAAAGTTAAAACTTATAACTTATCACCAATTGAAATATTTTGTTATTATCACCTATTATAATAATAGGTGTGTACATATCGAGATCGTCCCGGATCACTTTATTTAACTATATTCTCACATTTTGATGAAAAACAAGTAAAGCAAATAGTAGTAATAATTAAGTGAGATACGAATGTCGTCTTTGTTGCTTTATCATTAGGATTACAAACACGACTTGCAATACAAACTATATTACATGAATTTTGTGTTTAATTTGCTATTGTATACGGAGTATTTGTTACGATGAACTTATGGTCGAACATTTGTATCAATCTTAGAACGTCTCTTTCTAGGTGTATATATCTAAAAACAAAATGTACAAATTTTACTTCCAGAAATCCAATAAAAAGATTACATAGACTAAAAAATAATAAATAATATAAATGAATTATCTGTCTCTCGCGTACAATGGAGTAACAATTGCTTACTTTTAAGCTTTCGATCTTTCAATTTGTTATAGACTTTAAAGATCTATTATAAGAAGTCAATGTCAGTTAGTTTGATAAAGTATGTTAACATTTAGGCCTGAGTTCAATTCCTTGAATGATCAGTCCCCCCTTTAGTTGATGACCCTTAACCTCCATCAAATTCATTTTCACCTCCTCACTATTTTCTCCAACAAAGAATTCTCCAAGTTGAACTTCCATCCATCCATCTTCCCTTTTGTTCGGAAGTCGCCCTTCTCCTTCCACAACTCGTTTCGACATCATTTGTGTCCGGTTTGTGAAAAACAAGGATCCAATGTGTTTCTTTTTCTCATCTAGAGGGCACAAATACGCAGTGTTGGTAATGGAGCATTCGCCCTTTGATACTGATATCTCAGATGGAATAGAGTCCAGCCCGAATGCATTATCAGAAACTTTGATAATCAGATAGGCACCATATGTCGTGTTATGAGATAAATCTTCGGTGTTTATTCTTCCTTCCAGTTCTATGTTGGATATTGTTTTTAGCTCAATCACTTCTTGAAATCTGTACCGTTCAACAAAACGTATATGGATTAATTAGTAAATCTGTCTTAACGTTCTTCGTATCAGTAAGAAAAAGAAAATAACTCATTATTGACTTTTACGAGAGTAATAAACTAGAACTCTCTCTGTAAATAAATTTCCATTGTTAACTTTCGAAGTCAACCTTTTTAACTTTAATCTTAAATTATCGTGTACGTGTTATATAATATTTGATACAAATCATACGAATAGATTGAGTTTTAAAAATGTTTTAATTAGTATGATTTTCACCAAATATTATATCACACAAACATATATCACACAAACATAGGGACGGAGGGATCGGAGTAATAACAAGCAGGCCTAATAACAAGTAACAAACCTTGAGGTAGAATTGGTAGTCCACGTCCAATGATTTGGCTCATTGCTTAAAGAGATGGTAAGTGCTCTTGCGGATAAGACACAACACTTTTTCCCACTAACTTTGTTTAGTGAAAAGCTCTGCATGGATTAAACAATTTAGAAAGAATGAATACTTTAATCAAAGAAACAAAAAGGAACTTTAGTTCTTCTAAAAGAAAAGAAGATATAAAAGTGTTTTGGAAACATACCCTAGTTCCATCATCTATTAGAACGGAATCACAAAGCTGGAAATACAAATCTTTCCTTGAAGAAAATTGGAGTGGAGTTTGCGATCTTGAAAGAATGCGAGGGAGGTCGGACGGCAAGAATCGACTCCAGACAGTGTCAGATTCAGCAGCCGAACTCAAATAAGCGGTTGCATGCATTATTCTGCATGCATCAGGTGGCGATGTAAGAGATATAATAGTTGAGACACAATCTTCTGGCAACATGTTTAAGGTGGTGGCCATTTTAAGCTTAGTTCAAGATTTCTTGATGTTTTGTGTGTTTGACGTATTGATTAATAGAGTCGTGTGTTGAATTGTGGGTATGCTGTGCTTGTAAATGGTGGTTATATATTAAGTAAGATCATGTTGGTTTTGGTTGTTGGGGTTATTTCTGGGAAACTAGGTTTGTGGTAGACTGGTCTTTAAGTCTCAAGCAACTTGTTTTTTTAGCAACTTGTGTGCTAGGAGTTAAAGAGCGCTGTATTTATTAGAGTTGAATGGAATTCGTTTCACTATGTATGTGGGTCATAATACATGTCTGTAGTTTTATCCATAAAGGAAAAGTCACCAGCAAGTAGGCAAGAATAAGGAAGGAAGGAAGAATCAGATATATCAATATGTAGAACATTGTCCAATAAAAAAACAATTCATCTCATCTCAGTCACTCAAGTCATCCTTTTTTAATCTAAAGGTGTAGGTTAATTCTCCTTTCAATATAATTAATTACAAAGAGGACAATATCACTCAAAATTAACGCAATTGGTTATAACACGCATCTCATTCATTCATTTCATTTCATTTCTTCAACTCACACATGTTCTTATTTTTTACGGCGAGTGTACCATGATTTTTAACCATCTTTGATTTGCGTTGACAAATGATGAATAATTGTTTAATTTGGGGAAGTGAAAAGATTTGCGTTGACAAATTATCTATTTATGCTTTTTCTCTCTTTCTTCTTTTAAAAGCATCACAGCCTTACACTTTTTTTTTCTTTTTTCTTTTTAAATTGCCATTGTTATTAAGAAAAGACATTAAAAAAGACTTTTGAACTAGTGAACCATGATTTTTTATGTTATTACAGTGGAAGTTTGTTGATATATATATATAAGATTGATGTAATAGTGTTAGGCACAGAAAGTCGAAGTCACGTTGTATATATTACGGAGTAGAAACTTACTAATTCGCTTCTCTCAAGAAGAAAGGATGATTAAAATATTGCATTAACACACATGATTGCGTCTAATTTTACTTTAACACAATTTGGTACTATCAAGATAAAAACACTAATCAATACAGAAAGTTAGTACGTAGTATTATAACTCAAGACTTAAGATTAGTTTCATCTCAAGTGGTCTTGTTATTGCAGTGTTTTTTTTTTTTTTTACTTTTTAATATAATAACAATTTTATTTTTAATTAATTAATTAAATTAATTTTAAATATTATAATTATATTTTTAAATAAGAATAACATATTAAACTTAGTGGAATTTTTTTATCTATTTTAATAAATAAAAATAGAACAGAAAAAAATACATAGACATGTCTAAAAAACAACCTTAGGCGGCTTTTGAGTTGCGAGGTTCCTTAGTTTATAATCCAGTTTATACAATACACATAATTCATCGACATTTTGTAGCGCTCATATAATCATTGAAAAGTAATTTGCATACTCCATTAATTGATTGACACACTTAAATTGTTTGTGTGTTGACATATATATTTACTTCACATAGTAAAGTAGCAAATTTCAATACAAATATTGATGGCATATAGCATGGATATGGCTCATTAGGCCTAAAATCATACACCAAACTTGGGCCCAGACCCAAGTACACGAAAGCCCACCACGGTGGCAAAGCTGTAAGCGGATCGGCTTCCCACGAGCAGATCCGCAACGCAACACAGAATCGAACACGCTTTCCTTGAAACACGTCCGGAGCCCCTGCGGATAAGTTCTCAGGAACGAATCCGCAGGTCACGATTACACAACAAAG
Organism: Glebionis coronaria; assembly: GCA_025667525.1. Lineage (NCBI taxonomy): Eukaryota > Viridiplantae > Streptophyta > Magnoliopsida > Asterales > Asteraceae > Glebionis > Glebionis coronaria. The sequence continues at coordinate 124,030 of JANFOE010001008.1, forward strand.
GACAAATGGGCTTTTGGACCACAAAGACCCACTCCCAAAGTACTATCCGTGATACGAGGAAAGGCCCAGTACTTTCCTCTATAAATAGTACTCCTTTGCACTCCAAACGAGGTATGATTTTCTCACTCATCTTTACACAAAAATATATCTTTGACGATATGAATACTTACTCTCATGTCGGAGTCTAATCGTGGAGTCTGTCCCCAAGGTAAGGACTAACTATACTTCACTTGTGCCGAAAATCATCAACTACATCTCTTGATTGTACAAGATCCATCATAACCCAAGACATCTAAGTACCTCTTGATTGGGACTTAGATTCGTACTCGACCTCGACCGATCATTCTACTAACAAGTGGCGCCATCCGTAGGACCCAATATACAACTGCGTTCCATAAAGATCTCATTCCAACATGAGCACCTCGACACGAAATCCCCCTAGCGCACACACGTCCGCCGCGTGGAACGCGACGACGGGAAAATCAAGTTGAAGCAAGGAAGACTTCAACGAGCGATCGTCCGACGCCAAAGTTAAAGAATTCTGCGACGAATACTACGCCCAACTATTGGCCCATATATTCGATAAACTTTGTGAAGAGAAGCGAAAATCCCGAGAGTCAAGATCCCTGAAAAACCGCTTACATCGCGTTGAAAGCACAAAGAGAAACCACGACACCAACGGAACCCTCCATCACCCAGGGTTCACGACTCATGGGGCGAAGGAAGCGCAAAGGCATAAGAAGCCAATGTCCCCGGACAAGCCAAACGGCCCAGAGCCGAGCCACGGTGTTTTTTCAAGGATAATTTGGGGATCCCCAAGCCAAAAGGTTTAAAGCAAAGGCACGGTCTTCACAAGGCTAGGCTAGGCTAGGCCCGTACGATCAAAGAAAAGGAACGGTCTTCATAAGGCTAGGCCTGACGAAGCTCCTAAATATTGATCGCCATGCCGTCTGAACTCAAAGATACATCAAGACGTCAGAAAGATGGACGAACACAAAATAGCAATCAGAGAGATGTGCCAGAATCACAACCCTCGATCAGACGAATTCCCAGGAAAAAGGAACTCCTCGACGAGCTGAACACGCTACGAAGGGGCTGGACTGCAAGAATACGAGCAAGACTCCAATGCGGAAGAAATGTAAAGCTGACATTGGAAGTCCGAAAAGAAAAAAACAAAATGCAGAGCAAGAAGACTCGTACAAGCCACATTTAGACACAGACGTCGACCCATTCACGAGCCACATAAAGGAATTTGACCCTTAGAGGAAGATCCGAAAACCGGAACATATCGAGGCATATGATGGTTTTGGAGATCTAAAAGAGCATGTGATGATTTTTCAAACACGAGCTATGCCAACATGGTGTCACATGTTCAAATACACACTCACTGACAACGCCATAATATGGTTTAATAACCTCCCATCGGAGACAATCGACAGCTACGAAGAACTAAAGACAACGATCCTGACTAAGTACTGTCATGGTATCATTACACGCAAAGTTTTTTTTTGAACGGCAGCATATATTTAAAAAAAGACAATACAACAAATGGCATCCCTTTGCTTCAACAAAGCCATTAAGGAGAAAAGGAACCATGAAAGGAAACCACTTACAATGCGTAAAACCGACGCATCAACATAGATAACAAAGACCTATACTACATACTACAGAAGTCTCAAGCTTCAAGTAAGCATCACACTATACATCAGCAACACATCGAAAACCCCAACTCTCTGACCATATCCCACCTTCTATTTGAAAGGAAAAGAAGAACCAGTCGGAAGGACATAATGGCCAAAAAGATTTGAATCATAAATGTTGAAAGCTCATGAATTCTTGACATAACTAAATATGCATGCCTTGTACACCAGACCCCTGTGATCACATTAAGATACATGGACCAGAACTGGAGCAGAACAGAACTGCCTCAATGACAACCCTATGCACACACACAGAGACATTTCCGAATCTTATTTCATTATTTATATCCTACATTTTTAAGGCTCTCTAATCCATTGTTGCCAATCTATCTTTCTTGTGTTTCTCGATCTTCTAGTGATCCACTCAAAGCTTTTGATTTGTATATCTTGCACAATTTGGTTTGCACCAGGCACTTTTCCTTTAAAAACACGATCATTCCTCATTTTCCAAATGAAATAGCCTGATGTCCATATTACCGCTTGCCAAAAATGAGAAGAATATTTAGGAGTAACCACATTTCCATTGGCCACAAACATTTCACCTATGGAGAAGGCATTAACAGTCCCAAGCTTCCACCATTTAAAAATTCTCCCATACACTCATAGCAAAGTTACACAGTACCAAGCTATGAGCGCATGATTCCACCACATTATCACAACACGGACACAACATTGTATCTAAGTCAATACCTCTTCTATCTAACTCCTCGCGTACCAGAATTCTCCTTTTTAGTGCTCTCCAAACAAATATGTTCACCTTGTTGGGCACCCACTTGTTCCATAAGGCTTTTTGTCCTCCATTCTTGATCCCTAACGTTCTCTCTTCCACCATTTTCGTTAACTCTTTAACTGTGAATACGCCGCCATCCTCTTGAAACGTCCACTTCCATTGATCCCTGCAATTATTATATATCACCACAATTTTGCAATAGATTCGTTAGTTCTTCAAACTCCCTACTTACACTCCCTCTAATTTCCCTAACCTATTCCCATGTCCCTTTATCCGCCACCCTACCCTCCTTTCTACTATCAAGATTATACAACCTAGGAAACCTATCACATAATTTCCTTTCACCCGTCCACCTATCTAACCAAAGGTCACGCGAAGTATCATCATGTAAAGCAGAAAGAAAAAGATCCCATCGAAGACTTCGTAGAACGATTGAAAAGAAAGAACAGATATGCCGAAACCGTCCAGGAAGATATACAAATATCAAGATTCATGGACTGAGTGATGCATCCCGGGCTGATCAAGCGCCTCTGTGCCGACGATCCCAAAACAATGAATGAAGCAATGAATACAACATAAGCCTTCCTCAGAGGTGAAGCAGCAGTAATAAATTTTTTTGGAAAACACCCAATCTGATGTGGGGAGGAGAAAATCCAAGAGCGACGGTCCAACAAGAAACCTAACTTCCGGAGTTGCAAGAAGCCGCAACACGCGACTTGTCGGTTCAAATTTCTCAAAAATCCTACAGAAGTCCTATCACTCAAAAGGGAGAGACTCAAAAAACCACCCGCGTGACTACTCTGTTTGAAGAAAGGAAGGGGTATGGATTATGTGAATTTTATAAAGAAATTGAGCACAACACTGTCGAATGAACACACCTAAAAAGGGAGATTAATGAACTGGCCAGAAATAAAAAAAACCACCTCGGTGGGTAAGGAAAGAAAACAAGGGTAACCGATCCAAGAAAAGCAAAACTACAGCCATTCTCATGGTGCAATCAATTGAAGAAGAAACAACACAACAAGTGACAAAAAGCTTCTCGCTAAACCCAGAAATATCTTTCCCACCACTGGACGGATCAGAGTCGGGAGAAGAGCCAATGATAATCGAGGCAAAGATAGAAGGACACTGCGTCCACAGAGTGTATGTAGACGAAGGATCAGCCTCCGAAATAGTGTACGAACAATACTTCGACCGCCTCCGGCCAGAAATCAAAAGACAAATGATCCCAACCACAACCTCCTGGTTGGGTTTAACGGCGAAACAATGTGGCCGATGGGACAAATAGAATTACAAGTAGAAATAGGGGATGCAAAACCATTCAGCAATAGCACGAATGAACTTCCTGGTAGTGCGGTTGCATTCACCCTACAACATCATTATCGAAAGACCGGGAATCCGCCAAACAAAAGCGGGTACCATCAACTGCGCACGGGATGATCAAATTCCTAGTAGATGGAGGCGTGCATACACTCCACAACAAAGTAAAGACATCAATTTAATGTGAAATGGTGAACAAACCAAGCATAGAAAAGGCCCCGCCTATGGGGGAACGTCTGAAAATAAAAATCCAACTAGGGTACCCAAAGCAAACAATCACCATCGGACAAAAGCTATCAGATGAGGGAAAGAGAACTTGTGCAACATATTAAAAAAATCTCAATATATTCTCAGGGAATCCAAGGACATGACGGACATCCCAAGACACATAGCGGAACACCATATCAAAATCATGGATGGATATCCCCCAGTCAGACAGAAAAGAAAGGGCCAAGCCCCGGAAAGAAACGAAGTAATTTACAAAGAAGTAATAACGCTATTATAAGAAGGAATTATAAGGGAAGTACACTACCACAGTTGGTTATCCAACCCCGTAATGATAAAGAAAAATGATGACAACTGGAAAATGTGCATCGACTTCTGGAAAACTCAATAGAGCCTCCTTAAGAGACTGCTACTTACTCCCTGAAGACGATCAGAAAGTAGAGTCACTATGCTGATATCCTCACAACTGTTTCTTGAACGCTTACGAAGGATGACATCAGATACCGATAGCAGAAGAGGATGAGGAAAAAACGGCGTTTGTAACAAATCAAGACATATTTTGCTACAAAAGAGTACCCTTCGGACTAAAGAATTTCGGAGTCACATATCCACGAATGATAGAAAGAATCTTCAAAAGACAAATAGGCCGCAATCTAGAGGTCTACGTAGATTCCATAGTCATTAAAAGCCAAACAGAGTAGGAAGTCCTCAGGGATATCGAAGAGACATTCCAAACCTTAAGAAAGGTAAACATAAATTTAACCTAAGAAAATGCACATTCGAGGTGGATGAAGAAGAATTTTTCGGCCACATAGTAAACACGAAAGGCATAAAGCAATCCCAAGAAAGGGTAGCGGCAGTTATAAACCTACCCCCACCAAAGAACCTCAAAGAAGTCTAGGAACTAAACAAAAAGCTTGCAAGCCTAAGCAGATTTATGTCAAAGTCAGCAGAGAAATCCCTACCATTCTTCAAAATACTGAAAGGATGCATAAAGAAAAATGAATTCGTATGGACGAAAGAAGCAGAAAAGGCTTTTCAAGATATCAAAGAGCATATCGAGAAATAGCCAATGTTAACCGCCCTAGTTCCCAAAGAAGAATTAATAATGTACATATCCGCCTCCAAGGCAGCGATAAGCGCGGTCCTGCTAACAGAAAGAAACTCAAAGTAATTACCAATCTACTTCATAAGTAAAGACCTAACAGGGCTAGAAAAAATCTACTCCCCAATTGATAAAATAATCCTAACTCTAGTATACGCGACCAAGAAGCTCAAAAGGTATTTCCAAGCACACCTCGTGTGAGTATCACAGATCAGCCAATCAAGCAGATATTGTCAAACGCAGACACGGATGGACGATGCAGATGTGGAGCATCGCCGTGGATGCATACGGTATCCACTACAAGCCACAGACCGCGATAAAAGGACAAATTCTCGCGGATTTCATAGCTGAAGTGCCAGATGAAGACACTCCCATGGAGGAAGCACAAAGCTAACAGCTGGAACCGTGGACGCTTTGCACAGACGGTTCTTCATACACCGAAGGTTCGGGAGCAGGTCTCATACTAACCGAACCAGAAGGAGTCGAGTTCCCGAATCAAGGTTGTGTTTTCACACTTTTAGAGATATTTTGAATTTGTTTGTGATACTTATACAATATAGTAATAATATTTCACAAGAAAAACGAAAAAACCGATAATACGTATTAGTAGAGTTCTACTAATACAAATACTATTTACGGTTAGATATTAAAAACAAAATGACCAAATTAATCACGACACACCTCCCCGGCAGCGGCACCAAAATGATTGTAGGAAAAATACGTCTCTTGTTTAGGAAAACAAAAGAGCGTATATGAGCGGTAAGTATTAAGTGATGATTTAGGAAAATTAAACACTAATGACCCAATGAAGTTCAAAGTTCGTTTCCCAAGGAGGTATATATGTGTGAAAAACTTGTTAAATGTTTGAGATTAATATTGAAAGAAAGAAGGGATGAGAAAAGAGAATGACTGATACGTTAAAATTATGCTACGACGACAGAACGAAAAAAAACGTAAAAAGTGACAAAATAAAAATTAATTCTAAAAATTCCCAAAAAATTACCAAAAATTAATAAAAACAAACTTAGAGTTTACAAATGATCAAAACGTTTTCAAACCTTTTAATTAAATAAATATTAATATTTAAATGCTAATTAAAGCCCTAAAAATCCAAATAATTAATAAAAAGCCAAAATAAAGATTTTTCACTTTGTAAAACTCTAAAATGACTAAATAAGACTAAAAACTATTTTTATGAAATTTTAAAGTAAGGAAAACTATTTTTAAATGATTAAAAACTATTAAAACATTAAAATAATTCTAAAAATTAATAAAAAGATGAGAAAATAAATCTAAGAGTTTTAAAAATCCTAACTTAATGTATTTGATTTAAGAAAAATGTAAAAGTTGCAAAAATATTAAAAATGAAATTTAATAATAAAATAATATTAAAATAATATTAAAAATCCAAAAATTACAAAAAGTTCTAAAAACTTGCAAACTAGTTTATTTCAACCTAAGTAAACAAAAAATGAAAGTGAAATTACCAAAATACCCCTATTGGGCCCCCAATGGGCTAAAATAAAAAACAGTGTAATTTAATGGGCTTTTTGACCCAATAAGATGAAACTTAACCAAATAAGCTGAAAATCACTAGTCTAGCTTAAAATCCAATTCTAAACACAAAACTCTGAAGGCCTAAAAGCTGAATGTGAGCCAAATCAATCAAGAAAAGTTCAATAAGCAAAGCAAAATAAGCAGAATAAGTTGATAAGTACTTATGTAAAAGTCAATGTTGTTGGTTTTCTAGTCAAAGCTTAAAGTAAACCACCCAAATGCTCCAGAATGAACAAATGGGTCAAATAATGAGAAACTATTACAAAATTAAAGTTGTTGCAGGTTAAAATAAGATAGAACAGCTTATTGATAAGCAAAATGAAAAATAACACTAGCAGTGGCTAGCAGCATGGGAAAGGAGTTCCTACTGCTTTGACTATTTGACTTGATGATTCTGAGAGATTTACTTGGATTCAATGGATAACAAGGGCACCCATACAACTAGTGAGTTGTAAGGAGTCAATATAAAGCAAGAAATCAAAAATTCACTCAGCCAATTAGCACAAAATAAGCAAACAGTCACTGGATATGATACAGACTTGCAAATAAGCATATTATGAAGAAATAAGCAGTTTAAGCATGAATAAGCCAAACAAAATGAACCAGATGCATACACAAGCTATAATAAACTACAATAAGCACAAATAAACTTGTTTCAAACAATGATTCAAAGATTAGAGGCAAATTCAAGCATATGCAGATTATTGATGAACAAAGTGATATCCAAAAATCCTTTTGCTGATCTAAATGACCACAGATCCAATTTCAAACCCTTAAATTCCTTACCCTGGTTGTATTAATTAATACTTAGCACTTGTTAACCCTAGCCTACCCTTAGATCTAGATGTCCCAAAAAATTTAGTCAAAAACAACATGTATAACAGATTTTATAACCTTTTGATGGATTATGGTTATTCAAACCTCAAAACTTGCAGATAAAGAACCAAATACACAACATAAACAAGAACAAACAATAACCACCAATTAGCACCTACTCAAGTCAACTCAAACTTAACTTATGCAGTTAACCCAAACATCCCTTTGATCATTGGTTTAACAATTTTCTCAAAGGATTGTTAGATTTAACCCACAAATCAAGTCCAAATCAAATGAATATCAACAAACAAACTCCAAAACACAAGATCCAACCACAAAATCACACAATCACAGACAAATAATCAGATTCAAACTCACAATACAAAATATTTAGAAAATGAAAAAGGGTTTAGAGACGAGCACCTCCAAAACATACATCCATGCTTTTGGATGTGTGAGCCTAGGTGCTAGCTAAACAAACACCAGCTTCCTTATACCTGCTAAGAATCAACAAACACAAGGATGAACAATAAACAATGAAAACTGATTTTTGAAAACAAGGGTTTTAAACAATAAAATCCTTTCCTCAAAACTCAACAACAAGATAAATGGAACTCAGATCTTAGCTTATTAGACACCAAACTTTTATAAAACATAAAAGGAAATCACAATTTTCAGAAAATACCACTTTTATTTCATAAAAAGGAATTACAAAGATTAAAGCTAAACTCTGGAACAAAGGGCTACTCACATGTTGGGGCTCCTTTTATAGACCACTATGGACGATTCTAGAATGCAAAATACATCAAAACCCTAGCTATGAAATCTCAAATATGCCCTTGAGCTTCTAGACGCGTTTGTTGTTGATGAGTTGTCAAATTTGATCTTGGACGTTCATTTTGTGCTTGGGGACCAAGTAGTAACCTTAAAGCGTTGATCTTGCCACATAGGATTGCTTGGAGAGGAGGGTGTCATTTCATTGGCTGACGGGTTGAATGGTGGGGTCATTTGGGTAGTGGGATTTGGGAATTTTGGTGTGGGATGAGTTTGGTTTGAGGTGAATCACATGTGGGTATGGGTAATTTCATTTTACCCTTTGTTTAATTGGAAGGTAAAACTGGGTTCTTGGGGTGAATAGTAAATCATTTTGATCTGAAATCAGTGGAGAGGTAAGTGTTTGGCGCAATTAAACATTTGAATGTTTGGTTGTGGAAAAAGTACCCCTCAGTCTTTGGCAAAACTTGTATAACATATTTTTCATCCTTAATAAACGCCACCCCTTTGTATTTGAAGTTTCAGACTTCATGTTTTGGCCACAAAATGTTTTCAAAAGGAAAATTAGGGCTTAAACAACTTCGATATATCTACACATTCAGTCCTTTTGTGTTTTAAATTATAAAACAAGGACCAAATGTGTAACATTCTTGAACTTGAAGGTCTTATTTGGGTCTTTGACTTCATGAGGGACCATTATTGACAATTTAGATTTGTTGAGGGACTAAATTTGCCAATTCTTCAAAGATGAAGGACCTTTTTGTCATTTGACAAACTTAAGGGACCAAACTTGTAATTATGAATATAAAAGGTCATTAAGTGTTAACTCTTCATAAATGAGGGATCAATCTTGTACATCTTCAAGTATTCAAGGGTTTTTCTTTGATAAATCACAAACTAGGGCCCGGTTCATTGTGCGGCTTTGTTTCTCATGTTCTTTTTTCCTTGTTTCTTGTGATCTTTTGTCTTTTTCACGATATCCATTCCTAAAATACACAATTAAACAAAAAAAAGCATATGTATGGTATTTTTATGACATTTTATGCATTTAAAGCCCGAAAAGAACGATGAGATCATGTATGAATGCCATCTCATCACTCCCCCATACTAACCATTGTCGTGCCCTCACGCAATGCTAGAATAAAGTATCTAAGCATCTCCAAAATTCAATTTTATTACCCTTTATTGAAAAGTAAAACTTGCTACAATACTATGAAGATGTGTAAAGACATAATGTATGATTTTCATCACGTGTGTGACTTTTAGGGTCAATGAATAGAAACAAGTGCATGTCTCATAGAGTAATGTTTGTCATCCTTAATTGTCATACATTCCATGCTAAGTGCAAAAACGAGATCATTGTTGATACAAGTCACAATGCTAACACTTCTCATACGTCCAAATTGTGTAATACTTTTTTTTCCCACAATCCTAGTTATTGAGAAAGAGAAGGTTTCTAGAAATTTTTAACTATTTTTCATGGATCACAAGTGATTCATATTGACTTATTTGAGTATTTATTAGTCCGAAAATAAAGTAGCACGATTTAATCGATAGTTAGCCGAAGGACAAAATCTTTTAAAACGGCTTCTTGTATATCTCCTTAAGTTCATACCTTGGCATAACTCGTTTCGCGATTTGAGACCTTTCTCGGACCGATATTTGGCATGTACTTCATACTTCGAATCTTCGTAAGACGTTCTTGAAATTATGGTCTTCTCTTCATATTTTGGAATTTCTTCACTTGACGTTTTTGAGAGATTCTTCACACTTGGACCACGACTTCATCATTTTTCTTCAATCTGTATTTTGGACTTTGATATACAATGATCCGCCTCCTTTTAGGACTTGGATATATTTATCCTCATACCTTGTTAGAGTCTTTTTGGATAGACTTTCTCCATGATCTTTAGAGGAGTAACTGGTTTTCGTCGTGTGTCTCGATCCTTCATATTGATTTTGGAATAATGATACTTCACATCATCTTGGATCTTTATCAACAAAATAGAGCTCCTCATGCCTTGTTAGGGCCTTTTTGGATCTTCACCAATCTTCGCATCCCACTTCAATCAGTTATGCCTTGGCTATGAACTCTATTTAACCCCGAGCAAATTTTAAATGATCTTGGGCTAGAAGCTAAGTAACCTTTCAAATCGTACGACCTTACTTATTGCAATTATTTTATTCCTAATGCATTGATCTTATGGGAGAAAAAGCCACAATTAAAAACATATGGATTTTTGAAAGAACATTTTCATGTTCTACGTTGAGCATGATCACTTGACTAACTCTATCACTTCTCGTTCTTCACTATTTAAAGACCTCTAATTAAAGAGACTCGTGAATACTTAGCCATGCAAGTCAAAATTAAGCCAAATTTGGATTAGCTTTCATTAAGACTATATCAAATCGAAGTTTTGGGTTTTCAAGCCACCTATAGGATCTTGCACTTTCTTGGATTTTTCAAGTTTAGAGAATGCATTTTAAAGTTCCCTTGATAAGTGACTTTCTAGGATCAATTATAGGAACTTGCGAAAAGTTCTTGTTCTTAACCCGAATGAGCTAAGACTTTCGCGTTTTAAAGTTCCCTATATAAAAGTCTAGCAAAACTTGATTCGAGCGGGTTAAGGAATGTAAAGGGCTCCAAATACACATCAAGTCAAAAATTAACTCTTATTCTACCCATCGGAAAATATACATTCGTGTCTTAAAAACACTTATGAAAACTAAGAAAATGTTTGAAATTTGGCCATTTTTATCCTTATTTGCAACAAAACAAAACGTTGGAAGTTGGAAAACGTGAGGGCGTAGCAAGGCAAGTAGGTATTCACCCCCATACTAAAATTAAACATTGTCCTCAATGTTTCGAGTCTAAAGGTGGAGCACCCCCATACTAGAGCCGAAGAGTCAAATGCTTAGGATCTAGCACGGAAAGGGTGATCAACAATATATCTAAAGCCATTTATGAATTATGCTAAAAGATAAGTGTTAGAGCAATAAAGGATATGTCATAGATTCGTGAAAAACTCTTCAAGCAAATGATCGAGGCTCACATAAACGAACACGAGAGTCTTCAATCGTGGCGATGATGATGATCTAGATAACACATTCACAAACAACCACGAGACAACGAGTTGGAAGGACACAAATCCTCTCTCATTAACTACATTAGAAAGCGATAATATGTACAATGGATAAGCATGGGATCTCCCCCATGAGGCACCTCGTTTTTTATTACCGAGTCATGAGCTCGACTCGATCCCCTCAAATGTGATCATTTAGGGAAAAACTTGGTATGGTCATTTTTTTGGTGGGGCTTACATGATAAACAATGCCGTAAAAGCAACCGGTATTAAGGACTAAATCCTTAGATGATGCAAAATACCGGGGTCGAAGATGGCGTCCTTGTTTTTATTGGATAAACAAATCAACGCCCCTTCAACACGTGTCATAAACTCAAAGAGTTTGAAGAAAAGTGATGAGAAGTAGAAGGGTAGGACAATTGGTAAGACAAAATTTTGAGCTACTCGAGGTAGAGTCGCACCAAGCAAATAGATATAGTTTCCATTTATTGCATCAGTGGAAGACCGAGATTTCCCTTTATAAGCAATTACGGGATCAAATATCTCATCCTCGGTGGAGAAAGGTGAGGGAACATAAGGGGCTTCCCCCATACTAAAACCACACAAAGCATCGTCAAAAGGAGTAGACGATCTTGTAGCACTCAAAACACGTGGTGATGACGGAGTTATATTTGTAGAAAAATCTTTTAAATCAACTTTAAAATCATTTCCTTTTTTATCTTTTAAACACTCCTTATGAAAACCCGTTTTGATTATGTCGAAAACATTTGGTGTTTCTAAAATGATGTTAGGCACACTAAAAAATCTAACATTTAAGTTGCGTTTTGGTGGTGGTAAGTTCTCAAAACGTTTATCAACACTTTTCAAGAATGAATGTTCGAGGTGAGGCGAAAGATTTTTCAATTCAAGTATTGACGGTTCCTTGTTTGTATGTTTAACACTCATAACCTCCACCGGCGGGGGAAATGGTAAATCGTTTTTTGTTGACAATTCCTAAAACTCTTTGTTAAAATTCTTTGCAAACGACATTGGTTGAGTCACCATGGTTTAAAGTTGCAATAGAATAGACATGAGAAAGCTTGGAGTTTTGTGTTGCATTGATGACAAGTTCTTCCTCATTGAAACGTAGGGTGATATTTCTAGCATGAACACCAATAAGTGCTCTCGATGTATCCAAAAATGAACGACCCAAAATGAGAGGAACATTAGGATCCGTAGGAATGTCTACAACGATAAAGTCCACGGGCTAGTAAGACTTTCCAACTTTAAAGAAAACGTCCTCGGCTACTCCACATGCAAGAATCATAGAATGATCGGCCATCTCGATAGACATGTTCGAAGGAGTAAGAGCCGGAAGATTGAGAGACTTAAATATCTCTAGAGGCATCAAATTAATACTAGCACCAAGATCGGCCAAGGCGTAGCATTCCTCCATATCTTGAATTTCACACGGAATCAAAAATTTTCTGGGATCACCGACTTTTTGAGGTATGCGGCTAAGAAAAACCGATGAACAACTAGACGATTGTTGTAACTTCTCTTTGTTATTCAACATACTTTTGAAGTTTGCGGCAAATCGAGGCATCATGATTAAAGCGTCGGCAAAACTTATATTAAAATGCAAATCATGAAACCTTTTCATAAAAAGCTCGAATTGATAATTATTCCGTTCTTGTGCCTTTTCCTTGTTTCGTCTCGAAGGGTAAGGTAAGGGTGGTGTGGGTTGGGGCATAGGCAACGGCCTTGGAATCTCGGGTTCCATAATTGGTATTGGTTCAACCGTAGGTGTGGTATGAGCAATACTTCGTGGGCTTGTGATATGCTCCTTTTCGACCATCACCTCGGGCTCTTTCTCGATTTCCTTCTCCGTAGAAGTACTAGGATGAGAGATTGGTTCCTTGAAAGTTTTACCACTACGAGTAGTAATAACCTTCATTTCTTCTTTCGGGTTTACGATTTTATCACTAGGAAGACCACCCGAGGAAGAGGGTTTACACATGATTGCTTCAAACATTTTTTTCCATTCGATCTTCAAATTTTTATTGCCTTAAATCTGCTTTTAACAACTCTTGCTTAATCTCATGTTGACCTTGTTCCATTTTTTGTTGATTTTGTTGAAGACGTTAAACGTTTCCTTCCATTTTATTAGCATGAGTTTTCAATTCATTAGCAAGTTTGTTTTTAAGCTCGTTTTTCAACTCGGATCTTAAGCTAATCATCTCACGTTGCATGTTATCAAACTTAGCATTGTTTGCCTTTGCATAATCCAAAAATTCTCCACTAAGTTTTTTAGTGTGAGAATTTTGAAAACCTTGTGTAGTGTTTTGAAAATCACGGTTTTGGTTTTGATTTTGAACTTGCCCATTCCCACTTTGGTAATTCCCTTTGTTGTAGTTACGTGAATTTCCTTGATAACTACCATTTTGATTGTTGTTTCGATAGTTGTTAGCATTTTGATTTTGGGGAGCTTGATTTGGGCGGGAACCTTGGCCGTTTTGGTTGTAAGTTCCTGTTGCTACATAAGCACTCGAAGTGTTACCACCGGCGGTAATGCACTCGGAAAGATCGTGAGCTCCACCACAAGATAAACAACTCTTTTCAACCGCTTTAACCGATGCGGAATTCAAAGCATCTTGTGATTTCCAATGTGTCATAAGCGTCGAAAACCTATCGAAAAATCGATTTTACTCATTAGCTTCATCATGTAAGGCATTAATGTTACGAGACGACGATGATGACGATGAACCCATATTGGCAACACTCGGTGTGTTACGAGGGTTATAAACCTTAGATCTATTCTCAATAATCTTTAAAGCCTCATCGGTCGTTTTGCACAAAAAATTACCATCCGCGGTGGCATTCAAATAATATCGTTCATGATCATTAAGCCCATTATAAAAAGTATCAATTTGATGCAATTCCGAAAAATCATGGTGTGGACATTCATGTAACATTTCTTTAAATCGTTCCCATGCCATTGAAAAAATTTCATTATTACGTTGTGTAAACCTTGAAATATCATTTTTCAAATGTGTTGTTTTAGATGGTGGAAAAATTGGTTCACAAACTTAGAGACGAGATCACCCCATGTCAAAATCGAATTTGGCGGTTCTTTCTCGAGCCAAATTTTTGCGGGTCCATCAAACGAGTATGGAAACAACATCATCTTAATGGAGTCATGCGGAACATCCTTAAACTTGCTAGTTGCGGTGAGACGATGGAAATTCCGTATGTGATAATGCGGGTTGTCTTTCTCATGACCTCGAAACTTGTTTGCTTGTAACATCGGCATTAAACCCGTCTTAATCTCGAAATTCTCCGCAAGGATGGCGGGAATCACAATAGCTTCTCCAAAACCCTCGGTGGGTGCTTGAAGAAACTCCATCATAGTACGGTTAGCCATGGCGACTATTGGTTCTACAACGGGTTCGACAACTGGAGTTTCTTCCTTAATCAAATTGCCTTGGTTTTGACGATGTTTGCGAGATCGTTTTGCTTGATTACGAGTTTGCATAAACGTGACGTAGAATGTGGAGGTGAGCAAAGAAGATTCTTTTGGGTGTTTTGTGGATTTTCAATTTTTTGTGTTTTTGATTGTTTTTAATTTTTTGGATTTTGTGTGTATTCGTAGACAACAATCTACCAAATCTCTCCTCGAATCAAACTCTTGATTAAAGAAGCCTCAAAAGAATGAAATCGATCACGTCGAGTGAAGCCTTTGATTTGACTTTAGAACTTTGGTGAAAACCAAATTGTTCAAGAGGGTTTAATCACAAAGAAACCAAGCAAATACATATGATACGTAATAATACTTTGGGCGGCAAAACCCTCGATTAGCCTTCAATCTCAAAGACTCACAAGCAAGAGAAGAAACGAGGCGGCGCAAAGCACTTAAGAGCCTTTTTCTTTAGGGTGTATTTTATAACACCCGCCTTATACCCACCTTATAGTTTTTATTTTTCAAAATCGAGCTTCACGAAAGTATTTATCTATTTCTACCTTTTTATTTTTGTTTGAGATTCGAATACAATGATCGAGTGATGAAATCCCGAATCAGTGTTGTGTTTTCACACTTTTGGAGATATTTTGAATTTGTTGTGATACTTATACAATATTGTAATAATATTTCACAAGAAAAACGAAAAAACCAATAATACGTATTAGTAGAGTTCTACTAATACAAATACTATTTATGGTTAGATATTAAAAACAAAATGAATAAATTAATCACGACACACCTCCCCGGCAGTGGCGCCAAAATGATTGTAGGAAAAATACGTCTCTTGTTTAGGAAAACAAAAGAGCGTATATGAGCGGTAAGTATTAAGTGATGATTTAGGAAAATCAAACACTAATGACCCAATGAAGTTCAAAGTTCGTTTCCCAAGGAGGTATATGTGTGTGTGAAAAACTTGTTAAATGTTTGAGATTAATATTGAAAGAAAGAAGGGATGAGAAAAGAGAATGACGGATACGTTAAAATTATGCTACGACGACAAAATGAAAAAAAAAAACCGTAAAAAGTGACAAAATAAAAATTAATTCTAAAAATTCCCAAAAAATTACTAAAAATCAATAAAAATAAACTAAGTGTTTAGAAATGATCAAAAAAATTTCAAACCTTTTAATTAATTAAATATTAATTTTTAAATGCTAATTAAAGCCCTAAAAATCCAAATAATTAACAAAAAGCCCAAATAAAGATTTTTCACTTTGTAAAACTCTAAAATGACTAAATATGACTAAAAACTATTTTTATGAAATTTTAAACTAAGGAAAACTATTTTTAAATGATTAAAAACTATTAAAATATTAAAATAATTCTAAAAATTAATAAAATGATGAGAAAGTTAATCTAAGTGTTTTAAAAATCCTAACTTAATGTATTTGATCTAAGAAAAATGTAAAAGTTGCAAAAAATATTAAAAATGAAATTTAATAATAAAATAATAATTAAATAATATTACAAATCCAAAAATTATAAAAATATCTAAAAACTTGCAAACTAGTTTATTTCAACCTATGTAAACAAAAATGAAAGTGAAATTACCAAAATACCCCTATTGGTCCCCCAAATGGGCTAAAATAAAAAACAGTGTAAGTTAATGGGCTTTTTGGCCCAATAAGATGAAACTTAACCAAATAAGCTGAAAATCACCAGTCTAGCTTAAAATCCAATTCTAAACACAAAAGTCTGATGGCCCAAAAGCTGAATGTAAGCTTATCACATCTTAATGGTACAACAGCTTATTCTTAATGGGCTTTTTGGCCCATTAAGCTATAAGCCAATGCCATAAGCTCTAATTTGACACACAACCTTCTTTTGAGATGCCTAAGAGATCTGTGAAAAGGAATTTTCAAAAAGCTAAACCAATAAGCCAGAAATAAGCCAAGTATAATTTCACTAAAAGACAAAATAATCGACTTTGAGTTTTAGACCACCTCAGACCTTGATTCAACTTGCAAAAGACTCTAAATGACTTAAATAAGCCAAATCAATCAAGAAAAGTTCAATAAGAAAAGCCAAATAAGCATAATAAGCTGATAAGCACTTATGTAAAAGTCAATGGACTTAGTTTTCTAGTCAAAGCTTAAAGTCAACCACCCAAATGCTCCAGAACGAACTAATAGGTCAAATAATGAGCACCTATTACAAAATTAAAATTGTTGTAGGTTAAAATAAGCTAGAACAGCTTATTGATAAGCAAAATGCAAAATAACACTGGCAGTGGCTAGCAGCAGGGGGAAGGAATTCCCAATGCTTTGACTATTTGACTTGATGATTCTGAGAGATTTACTTGGATTCAACGGATAACAAGGGCACCCTTACAACCAGTGAGTTGTAAGGAGTCAATATTAAGCAAGAATTCACAAATTCACTCAGCCAATTAGCACAGAATAAGCAAACAGTCACTAGATATGATACAGACTTTCAAATAAGCAGATTATGAAGAAACAAGCAGTTTAAGCATGTATAAGCCAACCAAAATGAACCAGATGCATACACAAGATATAATAAACTCCAATAAGCACAAATAAACTTGTTTCAAACAATGATTCAAAGATTAGAGGTAGATTCAAGCAAATGTAAATTACTAATGAACAAAGTGATATCCAAAAATCCTTTTGCTGATCTAAATGACCATAGATCCAATTTCAAACCCTTAAATCCCTTACCCTGGTTGTATTAACTAATATTTAGTGATTTTTAACCCTAGTCTACCCTTAGATCCAGGTGTCCCTAAATTTTTAGTCAAAAAAAACAAGTATAACATATTTTATAGCCGTTTGATGGATTATGGTTATTCAAACCTCAAAACTTGCAAATAAACAACCAAATACACAACATAAACAAGAACAAACAATAACCACCAAGTAGCACCTACTAAAGTCAACTCAAACTTAACTTATGTAGTTAACCCAAACACCCCTTTGATCACTGATTTAACAATTTTCTCAAAGGATTGTTAGAATTAACCCACAAATCAAGTCCAAATCAACTGAATATCAACAAACAAACTCCAAAACATAAGATCCGACCACAAAATCACACAATCATACACAAATACTCAGATTCAAACTCAAAGCACAAAATATTCAGAAAATGAAAAAGGGTTTAGAGATGAGCACCTCCAAAACATACATCCATGCTTTGGGATGTGTGAGCTTAGGTGCTAGCTAAACAAGCACCCGCTTCCTTGTACCTACTAAGAATCAACAAACACATGGATGAACAATAAACAATGAAAACTAACTTTTGAAAACAAGGGTTTTAAACAATAAAATCCTTTCCTCAAAACTCAACAACAAGATAAATGGAACTCAGATCTTATCTTATCAGACACCAAACTTTTATAAAACATAAAAAGGAAATCACAATTTTCAGAAAATACCACTTTTATTTCATAAAAAGGAATTACAAAGATTAAAGCTAAAATCTGGAACAAAGGGCTACTCACAGGTTGAGGCTCCTTTTATAGACCACTATGGACGATTATAGAATGCAAAATACATCAAAACCCTAGCTATGAAATCTCAAATATTCCCTTGAGCTTCTAGACGCGTTTGTTGTTGATGAGTTGTCAAATTTGATCTTGGACGTTCATTTTGTGCTTGGGGACCAAGTAGTAACCTTAAAGCGTTGATCTTGCCACATAGGATTGCTTGGAGAGGAGGGTGTCATTTCATTGGCTAACGGGTTGAATGGTGGGGTCATTTGGATAGTGGGATTTGGGAATTTTCGTGTGGGATGAGTTTGGTTTGAGGTGAATCACACGTAGGTATGGGTAATTTCATTTTACCCTTTGTTTAAGTAGAAGGTAAAACTGGGTTCTTGGAGTGAATAGTAATTCATTTTGATCCGAAATCAGTGAAGAGGTAAGTGTTTGGCGCAATTAAACATTTGAATGTTTGGTTGTGGCAAAAGTACCCCTCAGTCTTTGGCAAAAGTTGTATAACATATTTTTAAGCCTTAATAAACGCCACCCCTTTGTATTTGAAGTTTCAGTGTAACACCCCACTTGGATAAGTGGACCGTTACGTGTATTTATGGCGTGTCATCAAAGCATACGATAAATATCCTAAAACATTAACTGACCATAACGGAAATACCAGGATCATACATCGGTAATCCAACATAAGCTCAAAACATGAAAAATAAAATACTGAAAGAAAGGAGTAAATAATGTCCAACAAGCAATATAAATATGAAGTGCATAAAGTAAAGAAGTTTGGATTGCTTCCATCCAATGCACATGCTCTCAGAATCTTAAGAGTGTCCTGGTGTACCTGCCGTTAGAACATGAAAGAACTACGGCTGAGCATAACGCTCAGTGAACAAATATAATGCATGATAAGAATATACTGAACTTGAAATATTTAATAATTACTGAAGCTGAAAGACTGATATGCGGATTGTGATGAAAACTATAGAAAATATGATAAGTCTGATTTCAAAATAATAAAACTGAACTGTTATCTGTTAAATCTGAAAAACATGCATTTACTGTATTTTAATTCCCAAGAGCTTATATAGGTCATGTACTGTAACCACGGTTGCATGAATAACTAGAGGGGTGACCTCGTCATGCTGTAGAGGGGTGACCTCTAAATAACTGTGCTGGTGGAGGGATCAGCTCCAGTGTGAAGGATGTAGAGCACACACCACATTCACCTGATAATTGTAAACTGATAAGCCTAGGATGCATCCATACGCCCCACTAATAATACTGATAAAATGGCCAAGCTGAACTGAGTGGAACACTGCGGGATATCAGTCTCCCGCATGTAAGTCATGACACCGGTGCCTCAAGTGTCATGGTTACGGTACCTCCGTAACTAGTACTACTGACTGGTCATGCTTGTATATAAGGCCCATGCAATATCTTAGTTATTAAAATAATTTCAGATAATTTATAACATGTACTGGTGAAAACATTTGGCTGCAGACGGGAAATCCTAATCATGCATAGAAGGGAAGTCCTTACTGAAAGGACGGGAAATCCGTACCTCGTGTCCAGTAATGAAATAAGAACGAAAGCTGAAGGATCTACTCCGACTTCACGGATACTACAAAAATAACGTACGCGAAAATAAGTTGACTGATGTTTATTTATTTTAGAGATCTTAATATTTTCGTTGGATTTAATTTATTCTTGCAGTACTGTCTGTATATATAAACTGATAAATCTAAGCCTTCTAATATTTCTTTTAATCGTATTTCGTTCTACTATATATTTAAGAAATAACACGTATTCTGACGTTATACTAAATATATATTTGATAACCTGCTACAATAGAAAGTTTCCTAATTAAGAAAGTTTCCAAAAATACTTTAATTCATTTAATAGAATTATACCCTTTTAATTATTACAAAACTATTTTAATTTAATTCTTTTAAAATACAATTTAGACATTTATAAATATAAGAAATAAAAAGGTATAATTTAAAAATCTTTGTTTTTATTATTTTAACTAAGTTCCGAGCCTACCGAGATACCCCTTCTCAGTCGTACTAAAACAATACAACAAAATATGTAAAATCTGCCTATATGAAATTTGTGACAGAAACTATGTCACTAAAAAGTGTAACTAAAGCTGAGTTTTTCAAAACCGTCAATAAAAGGGGTCATAAACAATCTGCGACATAATTTTTCGTCGCCAAACTGTCGCTAATTTCATTTTAAATTCACTATTTCATGTTCCAGTTTGTACCCACTGATGAACTACTATATCCCCACTGATTTTAAGTCGTTTCCCACTGATTTTATAAACCAAACGCACCCTTAATTAAAAACAGTCCGCTAGGTTTGCTTTTGGGTTAGCGATGGCTGAACACAACCCATGCGGCCCCTGTGTGGGTCACGGCTGGGCAGAGAGGAAGGGTCATCGAGATCCTAGGTCTCGGTTTCATTTAAACCAAACAGTCCCGACCTCCTTGTTATATAAACATGCCCTGGTTGGGGTTGCTGTTCTCGGCCAACCAAAAGAAGGCACCACCGAGACCATGGGAGTCTCGGCTGGGCACTAACTACACCAAATCTGACCTTTTTTTTTAATTTATTTTGTTTCCTTCCTTGATTTCATGATTAAAACGGTTATAAATAAAAGTGTAAGATCGAAGGTTTACCGTGATGAGGTTGTTATAGGAGTGATGAATACGTTCAAGATCAAGAAATAAAATCAACCCGAAGCTCCCTTGTTTTCTTGTTTAACCCGGCGGCCACACCAAGTATCAAACCCTAGACCTCTTTTTTTTGTTCTAACCGTCTGATTGCCACCAAGAGGGGTTTTACCCCGTCTAGTTTTTTTTACCAAACAAACCGGGCCTTAAAGCCCATTAGACTCCTCTCTTTTTTTAATAGCCGACCCTTATTCCACATTACATAGTTTTTTTTGTTTTTTAAACTAGACATTTATATTCATTTACGTATGTTCGCGCATTTAATTTTAGCGCTTTTATTTCCTCGCGTTTAATTTTTTTGAAACGTAATTTATTATTCTGATCTGATAATTATTTCCTTAATAATTATTTGTAGTAATAATTTGTTTATCTGAGGCTGCGTATTTAATATTCGGAAATTCTTAAATACGTGTTTTACAATTCTTCCCCTCTATAAAGAATAATTCGTTCCCGAATTAAAGATACGACTATACTGGGTTTTATAATTCTTCCCCTCTAAAAAGGGACAATTCGTCCTCGAACTAAAGGTAATCTAAGCTGATGGAAGTAAAAGCTGAAAGTATATTCATAAGCTGAAAGACGTATAAGCTGAAAGGATACATAAGCTGAAGGATTTTTCGTCCTCGATTTAGAACATAATATTGCTGAAAGAGTATAAACATGGAATGACTTAAGTGAATATGTAACGTGACATAGCTGAAGGATTTAACTAATTTATTGCAGGGAAAATGAGAGGTCCGGATGGACTCCTCCGTTTTAGTGGCTTCCAGCTCGAAACGATTCCTTAAAAGGTTTAAACATAATGACAATCTTGGTCCTGATGACCCTGTCCTGATGATGCTGATTAGTTTCTGGTTCCATACTTAAGATGGATATTCTGAATCTGATAGAATGAAGAAGCTATAGCATGTAGGATACATGAAACGATACGTATAAATATCCTGAAAGATAACGTTTATATATCTGAGCAAGCTGCTGAAAATATATAGGGACGAACTACGTGAACAATTTTGAACGTGCTACGTGAGCAATTGTGAACGTGGCTCACGATTATATGAGGAATGCTGGGCATGGAATATATTGTGCACAATAATACATAATATCTTGTGAATGTGATGCTAGGACATATCATGAACATATGTTGACTAAGGAAAGAGTGCCAAACGATACGGCCTGATACGTGCAACGTCTGCCTGGTTATGGAATAGTTGTGCTATACTTGGGTCTGGTTTCTCAAGCTGTCTGTAACCGTATTCGGTAATAAATTGTGAAACGCGTATCGCGAGATGGAACCCGAACCTAAACGTGGACAATGTTATGAACGCTAACGTGAACTTAAATCACGAGATAGCACAAAACATGAACTGCAATAGCATTTTACTATGAATGAGACGTAAACGTGAACGTGAAAATAAACGTGAACGTAAGTGAACGTAAACATACACGTGATCGTGAACATGAATTTTGTCTGATATGATGGTCGATGGAATACCTTGAATTCGTACAATTTACTGCTAAATTTTCTGCAGGTTCACTACTGCGTAATCCTTTCGGATGAAAGAAAACATGCAGGTTGATTACATGGTTGATGATGAGACTGTATTTATACATAGTCTCATCGTCCAAATCGGGCTTAAAACGCTTAAAATATCGTCAAAATACCCATATATGTGCCTATGTTTGTTCATTGTGTATTTTAGGTATGGATATCGTGAATTCACCAAAAGATCAAAGGAATCAAGCAAAAACGAACACGGGAAACGAAGCCGCACAAAGAACCGGACCCGAATCATGATTTTCCTATCAAGTCCTTGAAGAATTGAAGATTGGCAAGATTGGTCCCTCAACTATTGAAGACTTGTCACAAATGACCCTCCACTATTCATTTGTACAAGTTACATCCTTAAAGTTTGAAGACTATTCATGATAAGCCCTTGAAGATAACTTAAATTGCAAAAATGGTCCTTATGCAAAGTTTGGAAACACTATGTGCCATATTTGACAAGTGGTACAAAGTTTTTACAAAGGAAAGTGAGATTTTTGCTATTTATTACAAACTGAAGATGTGAAGGAACTTGGGGGGGGCTAAATCGTCCAGACAACCAAAGTACTCTCATCCACTTACCATCCGCCACGTCACCCCCCACTCTTCCATCACCCAATCAGAACACACCCCATGCCCACGTCACTTATCCACTCACAAAATCTGAGTTTAAATAAATTACACATTTGAAAAAGTGTTTTTTATTTAGTTTCCCACTAAACAACTTTATTAAACCCAAATCAGATTAAATCAACTCTTTAAACCCAGAAACCCAGGTATAAACCCTAATTTGGCTTTTCCTTATTAGCCAAAATTAGAGGTCCAAAGTATGCAGAATGATGATTTACACCACATAAACCAAAACCCAGCTCACAAAACACCAACCCGTGACCTCTAGTGGGTCCCCCGTCCTCCCCTGCTTCACCGAATATGGCAAAAAGCGAATCTTTCAGAAATCAAACGTTCCAAAACGTTTTCCTTTGTCCCCAAGGACCAAATGAGCGGCCAAGATCATAAAAACAGCCTGGAACATCACATGTTGAAGAATGGACGATTTGACCAAAGACTTTTCAAAGGGCAAGATTGGAAGTTTATGTACTAGGGTTTTCAGTATTGTTTCATGTTCTAGTATCTTCTTAGCTAGCTATAAAAGGAGGTCCAACTTGTGGCACCCCTTTCTTGTTCCAGTTTTTGTAAAATCTTGGTTTTATTAATGAAAATGAAACAATCAATCTTTTACAAGTTCTGAGTTCCCATTTAGTGTAGAAGTTTTCCTTTATTGCAATTTAGTTATAGTTTTCACTGATTCATCTATTCATAGAAATTTTAAGGAAGTTTGAGTTTCAAAGAATTTTTGGAAAAGTTTTAAAAAAATCTGATTTTTACCCCCACATAAAGTGAAAGTGGAGTGTGGGGGGATTTCAGCTTATTGATAAGCTTTTGTTAAAAGTTTTCAAGAGTTTCAAGTAGGTTTCAAGTTATTTGGTTTCAAAAATCTCAAGGAAGAAAAATTTGTTTCATTATTTTTTTTACATAAGCTAATAAGCTTTAAGAAGCTTAATCCATAAGTTTGCTTAGAGCTTATTGATTCTTCTCCACAGGTCATTGTTTGTGTTCTCCTTTTCTTGGCAGGTTTCAAGTTTCCAAGAGTTCACCACTCTCTTTTAGCATTGAAGACATATTGGGGTGTTTGGGATTGTTGTAATCCCCACCTAGCTTTTCTCTACTGTTCCATAAGCTTTCAAAAAAGTCAAAAAAATCATTTGGGAAGGCATCAGCCAAGGTACAAGAGGCTTGAACCCCCTTTTGCATTTTTACACTTTTTTTCAAGATTTTATGTGATTTTTAGTGTTTATAGTTCATTTGTTGTTTTTCTTGTTTGATTGGGCTTGTTTAGGCTTGTATGCATTGTTTAGATGTTAAGTAATCAGTTTGGTTAGGATTTAGAAGCTTTTGCTTTGTTAATTTGAGTTTACTGAATTTAAGGGTGTGTTTGGATTAGTGTTTTAAACTGAAATTGGTGATAAATTGTTGGTTGAATCCTGTTTAAACATGCCTCTTATGTGAATGTTAGCAGTTGTTATTAGCTATCTTCTAGTTTGATAGAATATAAGTGAGTTTGCATGCCTTATTTTTAGGTAAACAAGTCAAATCAATGACCACTCCTTATTGACTGTTTCTTTTGTTGATTTGGTTCACAAGTCTTTGTAATCTGTTAAAGTATTGGTTGGATTAAGGTCTTGTTTAGTTGTTTGTTATTTGGGTGAGTAGTATGCAAGATATAGGCTGTTGAATTTCGTTTTTGTGCACCTAGAAAGCTGTTACTGTTCACCAGACATACACAAACCATCACATCAACTGTTCTTGCCCGTTTTTGTGTGATATTTGCTTTGGACTTGTGTGTTTTTCTGCTTAGCTTGACTCCCCACACTTCCATGAGTGTGGGGGTGCCCTTGTTGCCATTTAATTCCAACAAACAAGAGCTTTCCTAAGCTCAAATACCACCAGACACGTTTTATTTAATTAACAGTGGGAAAAAGTTCCCACTGTCTTTGTTAAGAGTTTCCACTGCTGGACTAAAGGACAAAAAGGTCCAGTTGTCAACATCAGTTTCCTCACTTTTTTGTCTTTTGTGGACTTAATTAGGTTTTAGGACTTCATTCTTTTTTCAATATTTTTCTTTTTTAATTCTTAATTTTTCAGTTTAATTAATTTTCATTCTACTGTTCATCTGATAATTTTTAGGTTTTATTGCCTTTTTAATTACTTTTATTTATTTCTGATTTTGTCTTTTAGTGCATTAAACTTATATTTTTCACTTTTAAAATTTTTCCTAGATTTAGAATATTAATTTAAGGTTTTTAGTTTAAAAATTAGTTACTGTTCACTTTTTAATTATTTTTTATAATTAAATTAGTTTAATTAGGGTTTAATTAACAAACTGTTTTGTCTTTTAGTGCAAATTTTTATATTTTTCAAACTTTGTTAATTTTCTACTGTTCATTAGGGTAATTTAGGATTTTTAAAATTGTTAGATTAATTTTGTCATTATTTTATTATTTTCTAGGATTATTTTAATTTAAAAATAGTTTTTAGTGATTAAAAAATAGAAAAATAGTTTTAAAAATTTAAGAAAAATACTTTTTAGTTTTTAGATAATATAAGTAAGTTATTTGTTCAATAAAATCATATTTTGGACATTTTGATTAATTATATTTAATTTTAGGGCTTTAATTAGCATTAAAAATTGAATATTTAATTAATAAAAGGTTTTAAAATATATTTGTTGGATTTTTATTCTTATTTATATTATTTAAGACTTAGTTTAATCTTTTAATTAATTTTTAGGTTTAATTTTTAATTTCGTCACGTTTTACGTATTTACGTTCGCGTTTTACGTTAATTCGTCGTAGTTTAAACGTAGTCGTAACTCGTCTTTTATTTTTCTCTCTTTACACCAAAAACGTCACTAATCCAAACATTGTTATTTTATATATTGGCACATTAATACACACACCTCCTTCGAGAACGAACTTGGAATTTATTCGTCTTCACGGTTTTCCTAAATCGTGTCGATTAATACTTACCGCATTTATACTCGTCTTTCCTAAGACTTGTATACAAAACCACAACTATCATTTGGCGCCGCTGCCGGGGAGGTGTTTGTGTGCCATTATTATTAGTATCGTGTTTGTGTGAGTAGTGCGTTTTAGCTTTTCAAATTTTGGAAAGCGTGAATATCGTACATACTCATTTTTGTTATTTTTCTCTATTATATTATAGTATCCAAATAAATCGTGTTTAATTTTCCTAAATTAAACACAAAACAATCTTTACTATATTGTAGATATATTGGTTTTCGTTTTTCTTGTGAATATATTATTACTATATTGTATTTACGTAAGAACAATAAAAATACAAGTACTCCAAAATCGTGAAAACGCAACCTTGATTCGGGATTTCATCACTCGATCATTGTATTCGAATCTAAAGCAAAAGTTTAAAGGCAAAATAGATAAATACTTTCGTGAGGCTTAATTTCAATTAACACAAACTATAAGGTGGGTATAAGGCGGTTGTATTTCACGACCTAAAGGAAAAAAGGCTCTTAAGTGCTTCGCGCCGCCTCGTTTCCCCCGCTTGCTTGTGCGTGTTTTGAGAAAGAGGGCTAATCGAGGGTTTGCCGCCCAAGTATTATCTACGTATATTATATTTTCTTGTGTTTTCAAGATTAAACCCTTTTGAACGTTTTGGTGTTCCACCAACGTTCTAAAGTCATCGAGAACGTTCACTCCACGTGATCGTTTTCATTCTTTGAGGCTCCTTTAATCGAGAAAGTCGATTCGAGGAGAGATTTGTAGATTTGTGTCTACGTAATACAACAAAAAATCCAAAAAAATAAAATAAAAAACCAATCAAAAACCAAAAAAATTGAAAAAATCGAAAAACCGCAAAAAGAAT
Source organism: Glebionis coronaria (assembly GCA_025667525.1). Taxonomy (NCBI): domain Eukaryota; kingdom Viridiplantae; phylum Streptophyta; class Magnoliopsida; order Asterales; family Asteraceae; genus Glebionis; species Glebionis coronaria. The sequence goes on from JANFOE010001008.1 coordinate 151,026, forward strand.
CTTCTTTGCTACCACCCATTCTACGCTTAGTGCATGCGCACTCGATCGAAGGATTATTCCAATTCTAGTGAAGCTTCGAATCGACGCAATCGTAATCGAAGGAATCGACGACGTAGACAAGAATTAGAAACCGACGTTCCTAATATCGTTGTTGAAGAAACCGTAGAGGAGATGGCCGACAATCGTTCTATGATGGAATTGCTCCAAGCGCCCACCGAGGGTTATGGAGACGCGATCGTAATTCCCGCTATCGAGGCGGAGAATTTTGAGATCAAAAGCGGAATGCTTTCGTTGATCCAAGCTACGAAGTTTCGAGGTCGTGAAGCCGATAATCCTCACGACCATATTCGGAATTTTGATCGTCTTTTGGCCACGAGCAAGTTTAAGAACGTCGACACCGATGTCGTCAAGCTTATGCTTTTTCCATACTCGCTCGATGGTGCCGCCAAGGATTGGTACGAGAAAGAGCCACCTAATTCGATTACTACGTGGAAGGATCTCGTTTCCAAGTTCGTTAATTATTTTTTCCCACCGTCTAAGACAACGTTTTTCAAGAATGAAATTATGAAATTTGAGCAAAAATCGAATGAATCTTTTAGAGATGCGTGGGATCGTTTTAAGGAATTGCTTAGGCAATGTCCTCACCATGGTTTTTCCGAGTTGCACCAAATCGACACATTTTACAACGGTCTTAATTTTCACGAACAAGACTCGTTGAATTCCGCCGCCGGTGGCAACTTTTTGTGTAAGAATCCGAGAGAAGCTTTGATAATTATCGAGAACCGATCCAAGGTTTACCAACTCCGCAATGCACCGAGTGTTGCCAATGTCGCCAATGTTAGTAGTTCTAATCGCGACATTGAGAGAGTTGATGCAAAAGTCGACAAGCTTACGAATGTGTTCACGTCTTATCTCATTGAGATGCAAAAGAAAGACGCTCCCGCTACGGTGAAAGCGGTTGAGGTTTCGTGTACGTTTTGTGGTGGACCTCATAATTATTACGAGTGTGCGGCTACGGATGGCCAAACGTCAAATGTGAGTGCGTTAAACAACAATTTTTCTAATCAAAATAACGCCGGTCCATCACAACAAGGCAATTATAACCAAGGCAACAATTTTCAAAATCGTAACAATTTTCATGGAAATAATCAACAAGGAAATTTTTTGAATCAAAATCAAGGAGGTTATAATCAAGGTCGTAATATAACTTGGCAAAATAGAGATAACAATCAAGGAAACAATTTTTCAAGTGGTAATCAAGGAAATTTTCAAAGAAACAATCAAAACCAAGGGAACTTTAATTCTAATCAAAATAGTTCGTCAAACGATTTTCAAAATTACATGAAAACGAATGAGGCTAATATGAGACGATTAGAGGGAGAAATTGGTACTTTGAAAAACGACTTTACAAATACTTTGAAATTGCAAAACACGAAGATTGAGCAAGGGCAAATTGACATAAAAAAGATGTTTTCGGCCATAATGAACAAAGCCTCGGGTTCGTCATCAAATTCATTACCTAGTGACACCGTTGCTAATCCGAAAGAACAATGTAAAGCCGCCTCGTCTCGTGAGAAAGGTCGTGTGATTACCCCTAAACTTGAAGGATTCCGTGTTGTTTATCCCTCTCAACCCTCGACTTCTAAGACGTCTTCTTGTTCTAAAGTCGAGGGGATGAACGTGGTGACCAAGGAAAAGAGTGCACGCCCTCGTGTACCTCAAATTCCATCCACGGTTCAAAAAGAGAGCTTTGTCGACCTTACCAAAGTAACCCTTGAAGAAACTTGTGCTTCAATCCTTCTTAAAAAACCCAAAAGGCGTATGCCGAGAAAGGAAAAGGATCCGGGCCAATTTCTATTACCTTGTGATTTTTCCGAGATTGAGGGATGTTTAGCCCTTGCCGATTTAGGTGCTAGCATCAATCTCATGCCTCATTCTCTTTGGAAATTGATGAGATTGCCTTCACTTACCCCCACGAACATGACAATCGAGCTTGCAAATTGTACTCCTTTAATACCAATTGGAATAGCCGAGAATGTCTATGTTAGGATTCGAAAGTTTGTTTTTCCCGCGGATTTCGTTATATCCGATTACGAGTGTGACCCTAAATGTCCCATTATTTTAGGCCGACCATTCTTATCGACGGCTCGAACCGTAATCGACGTTCACGAGGGGAGACTTACTATGAGATATGGGGATGAGAAAATAGACTTTTTCGCTAGGAAATCCCAAGGATTTAATGAGAATGAAAAAACCGAGGTTTCAAAACCTAATGATTCAAATTCTAATGATTTCAAAATGTTTACTTTAGCGGAAAGAATGAAGCTTGATGCATGTTTTGAAAGAATTAAGGAAAACGGTTTTAAAGATGATGATTTTAATGATAAAGAGTACGTGTACCTAATTCAAAAGGGTATGTGTAAATTTATGGATGAAAACTCACTTTGGGATGTTTTTAGCGAAACAAGTGAAACACCAATTCCGAAGGGTGACGTTAATGCCATCACGACAATGACCAAAATGGATTCGTCTTCACCACCTTCGAAGGACCACGTCTTTGAGGCTTCAACTTCTAACTCCATCGAAGTGCCTCCTTTGCCTAGCCCAACACCCGTTGAGGCTAAAGGGTTTATCGACATCGATCCTCTCGTCTTAGAAAAGTCACCTAAGCATAGCCCTAGTGCTTGTAAGTCCATGGTTGTGAGTGCTCACATCGACTCTTTCTTTGACGATGACGATGGCGATTTTTCCGAGCTTGATCACTTACTTCGACATCCACATGCTATTTTTGATTCTCCTAAGAAGAAACATGTGAAGTACGATGATTATGAGTTTGATCCCGAGATTGAGGAAATCATTGAACGAGAGCTAGCTCTTATGCCTTCACTTCCACCTACGAGTGAGGTCGACCTTTCCAAGATCGAGGATGAACTCAATGAGTTGGAACGTCTTATTTTCGATGACGAACCAACTCATATAACCACCAAAAATCCCATTCTCGAGGAGTTACCTAATCAACACTCCTCATTTGAGAATGACGTTTACCACATTCGTGAGGATCTAACTTATCAACGATCCCCATAAAAGAATGATGGTTTCGTGCTTGATCGTGATCTTTTCGAGAGAGTTTCTAAGATACTCAAGGAGGGGAATGACAAACCTTGGTTTGACAAGCCTATCTTTGATGAAGAAATCGATGAGATCAACGTTCATGAGGATGACGAGTATGTTGACCCCGAGGGGGCGGTGTTCTTTATTGACAAACGTTTTGAGAACTTATATAATCCGCCACCCCCTCCCGCCAAAGACTTAAATGTGAGAATTTTTAGCGCGACTAATTTTGAACTAGAAACGCCAAATATTTTCGACATCATTAAATCGGGTTTTCATAAAGAGTTTTTGAACGATGAACAAGGAAAAGATTTTAAAAATGTTTTAAAAGATTTTTCTACATGTTTAACTCCGTCATCACCGCGTTTTGTGAGTGCTACCACCTCGTCTACTCCTTTTGACGACGGTTGGTGTGGTTTTAGTGTGGGGGAAGCCCCAAATGTTCCCTCACACTTTACCACCGAGGACGAGATTTACGATCCCGGAATTGCTTGTAAAGGGAAATCTCGGTCTTCTACCGATGCAATAAATGGAAAATCTTTTCGTTTGCTTGGTGTGAGTCTACCTCGAGTATCTCATTATGTTGCCTTACCCATTGCCCCACCTTTATACTTCTTATCTCTTTTCTTCTACCCCATTGGGGTTTGTGTTGAAGTAGCGTTGTTTCGTCTTTCATCCGAAAACGAAGACGCTATCTTTGACCCCGGTATACGTTTATCGGGTTTTTAAAGTACTCCACGTACTTTTGGGCCTTGTTTATCATGTAAGCCCCACCAAAAATGACCAAACCAAGATTATCCCTAAATGATCACATTTATGGGGATTCGAGTCGAGCTTTTGACTCGGTTATCAAAAACAAGGTGCCTCGTGGGGGATTCTCATGCTTATCCTTGTAAATATTATCGCTTTCTTAGTTAATGTAACGAGGGGACTTGTGCTCTTCCAACCTTTGTTCCGTGGTTGTTTGTGATTGTGATCCATTAGGTTCATCGTCATCATTGAAGCCTCTCGTGTTCGTTTCACGGATCACTCGAGCTTCGATCGTTGCCTTTGGAGATTCCGATATCCGATGATATCCTTTTATGTTCTAACGTTTATCTTATTAGCATAATTCATAAACGGCTTATAGGTTATTCGTTTTACCCTTTCCATGCTCGAGATTAAGCATTCGACTTCGTCTCTAGTATGGGGGTGTTTACACCCCTAGACTCGAAACATTGAGGACAATGTTTAGTTTTAGTATGGGGGGGTGAGTAGATACTTCACCTTGCTTACGTCAACACGCAATCCAATATTCATCTTTTTGTTATCGTTTTGTTGCAAAATAAGGCTAAAAATGGCCAAATTTTAAAAATTTTCTAGTTTTTCATAAGTGTTTAAGATACGAATGTAGGTTTTCCGATGGTGAGAACGAGAGTAATTTTTGACTCGACCGTGCGTGTTGAGCACTTAGCTTCGATTCCTTAACTTTTTAGGCTAAGTCTCTTAAATGAGGACGAGAAATGATAGAGTTATTTATAAGTCTCGTAATCGTCACGATCTTATGTGTAGTAATTATTAGCTTATTCTCCCAACGCTTTTGCATAATAAATTGTTAATAAATATTGATTTAGCGGTTTAGTCACTATTGTTGGGTTTCTAATTTGTTTTGGTAGCTTCCATGTAATTAAATTGGGAAAACATTAAGGTATCGCCAGCGTCACGGTTTTGAAGTATTGGCACCCGAATAATCGAAAGCTTCACCTAATAATAAGATTTCAAGTGCTCACCTAAATTAAGCAAAAATTTGAAGCTCACAAGGCCGAAAAATCTATGCCCAAATTGAAAGTGAATCAAGCCTTAATCTTCGAAGCTTTAAAGATCCAAAATTCGCTTTAGCGTGAGGATATACGTCTTTGGCTAATAAAACCACCGATGAGGCGGATAATAAAAGGCAAGGCAAGACCGAAGTCATAATAAAAGCTTCATGGCGAAGTTGAATAAAAGATGGAGGTAAACCAAAGATAATAAGGCCCTTCCGTTAGGGGGCGTATAAAAGTCTTGGTAATAAGTCTCATGTTCAAAACCGTTATAAAATCGTGTTTATCGATCCTTCTTGTTGACTTAATTTTTTGACATCGTTGTCTATTGGGATGAATTATTGATTTGATGATTTTGGTTACACCGTTAAGTTTCTATTTTTAGACTTAATCTCTATTCACGCATAAGTCGATGATGTATCCTCGTGATCATTAAGACAAAAATAAACTATAAGAGATACCAAGTAGGAATAAGGGAGTTTAGGTTCGTAATTAACACTCATGAGATGTGTTCGTGTTGCTAACTTATATTAAAAATGATCTCGTTACACGCTTAGCATGGAATTGGGTGAAAATCGAGGACGACGAAATTATTTCTAATGAAGCATTCACGTGTTCTTGTTCTATGATCCCAAAAGTCACTTTATCGTGATGAAAACAATACATTATGTCTAAAACACATGTAGTAGCTTATTTAAGTTTAAATCTTCAATAAATGTCATCATAAAATGAATTTTGGAAGTGCTATGATACTTAATTCTAGCATTGCGTGGGGACACGGCAATGGTTTAGTATGGGGGAGTGATGAGACTGTATTTATACATAGTCTCATCGTCCAAATCGGGCTTAAAACGCTTAAAATATCGTCAAAATACCCATATATGTGCCTATGTTTGTTCATTGTGTATTTTAGGTATGGATATCGTGAATTCACCAAAAGATCAAAGGAATCAAGCAAAAACGAACACGGGAAACAAAGCCGCACAAAGAACCGGACCCGAATCATGATTTTCCTATCAAGTCCTTGAAGAATTGAAGATTGGCAAGATTGGTCCCTCAACTATTGAAGACTTGTCACAAATGACCCTCCACTATTCATTTGTACAAGTTACATCCTTAAAGTTTGAAGACTATTCATGATAAGCCCTTGAAGATAACTTAAATTGCAAAAATGGTCCTTATGCAAAGTTTGGAAACACTATGTGCCATATTTGACAAGTGGTACAAAGTTTTTACAAAGGAAAGTGAGATTTTTGCTATTTATTACAAACTGAAGATGTGAAGGAACTTGGGGGGGCTAAATCGTCCAGACAACCAAAGTACTCTCATCCACTTACCATCCGCCACGTCACCCCCCACTCTTCCATCACCCAATCAGAACACACCCCATGCCCACGTCACTTATCCACTCACAAAATCTGAGTTTAAACAAATTACACATTTGAAAAAGTGTTTTTTATTTAGTTTCCCACTAAACAACTTTATTAAACCCAAATCAGATTAAATCAACTCTTTAAACCCAGAAACCCAGGTATAAACCCTAATTTGGCTTTTCCTTATTAGCCAAAATTAGAGGTCCAAAGTATGCAGAATGATGATTCACACCACATAAACCAAAACCCAGCTCACAAAACACCAACCCGTGACCTCTAGTGGGTCCCCCGTCCTCCCCTGCTTCACCGAATATGGCAAAAAGCGAATCTTTCAGAAATCAAACGTTCCAAAACGTTTTCCTTTGTCCCCAAGGACCAAATGAGCGGCCAAGATCATAAAAACAGCCTGGAACATCACATGTTGAAGAATGGACGATTTGACCAAAGACTTTTCAAAGGGCAAGATTGGAAGTTTATGTACTAGGGTTTTCAGTATTGTTTCATGTTCTAGTATCTTCTTAGCTAGCTATAAAAGGAGGTCCAACTTGTGGCACCCCTTTCTTGTTCCAGTTTTTGTAAAATCTTGGTTTTATTAATGAAAATGAAACAATCAATCTTTTACAAGTTCTGAGTTCCCATTTAGTGTAGAAGTTTTCCTTTATTGCAATTTAGTATAGTTTTCACTGATTCATCTATTCATAGAAATTTTAAGGAAGTTTGAGTTTCAAAGAATTTTTGGAAAAGTTTTAAAAAAATCTGATTTTTACCCCCACATAAAGTGAAAGTGGAGTGTGGGGGGATTTCAGCTTATTGATAAGCTTTTGTTAAAAGTTTTCCAGAGTTTCAAGTTATTTGGTTTCAAAAATCTCAAGGAAGAAAAATTTGTTTCATTATTTTTTTTACATAAGCTAATAAGCTTTAAGAAGCTTAATCCATAAGTTTGCTTAGAGCTTATTGGTTCTTCTCCACAGGTCATTGTTTGTGTTCTCCTTTTCTTGGCAGGTTTCAAGTTTCCAAGAGTTCACCACTCTCTTTTAGCATTGAAGACATATTGGGGTGTTTGGGATTGTTGTAATCCCCACCTAGCTTTTCTCTACTGTTCCATAAGCTTTCAAAAAAGTCAAAAAAATCATTTGGGAAGGCATCAGCCAAGGTACAAGAGGCTTGAACCCCCTTTTGCATTTTTACACTTTTTTTTAAGATTTTATGTGATTTTTAGTGTTTATTGTTCATTTGTTGTTTTTCTTGTTTGATTGGGCTTGTTTAGGCTTGTATGCATTGTTTAGATGTTAAGTAATCAGTTTGGTTAGGATTTAGAAGCTTTTGCTTTGTTAATTTGAGTTTACTGAATTTAAGGGTGTGTTTGGATTAGTGTTTTAAACTGAAATTGGTGATAAATTGTTGGTTGAATCCTGTTTAAACATGCCTCTTATGTGAATGTTAGCAGTTGTTATTAGCTATCTTCTAGTTTGATAGAATATAAGTGAGTTTGCATGCCTTATTTTTAGGTAAACAAGTCAAATCAATGACCACTCCTTATTGACTGTTTCTTTTGTTGATTTGGTTCACAAGTCTTTGTAATCTGTTAAAGTATTGGTTGGATTAAGGTCTTGTTTAGTTGTTTGTTATTTGGGTGAGTAGTATGCAAGATATAGGCTGTTGAATTTCGTTTTTGTGCACCTAGAAAGCTGTTACTGTTCACCAGACATACACAAACCATCACAGCAACTGTTCTTGCCCGTTTTTGTGTGATATTTGCTTTGGACTTGTGTGTTTTTCTGCTTAGCTTGACTCCCCACACTTCCATGAGTGTGGGGGTGCCCTTGTTGCCATTTAATTCCAACAAACAAGAGCTTTCCTAAGCTCAAATACCACCAGACACGTTTTATTTAATTAACAGTGGGAAAAAGTTCCCACTGTCTTTGTTAAGAGTTTCCACTGCTGGACTAAAGGACAAAAAGGTCCAGTTGTCAACATCAGTTTCCTCACTTTTTTGTCTTTTGTGGACTTAATTAGGTTTTAGGACTTCATTCTTTTTTCAATATTTTTCTTTTTTAATTCTTAATTTTTCAGTTTAATTAATTTTCATTCTACTGTTCATCTGATAATTTTTAGGTTTTTATTGCCTTTTTAATTACTTTTATTTATTTCTGATTTTGTCTTTTAGTGCATTAAACTTATATTTTTCACTTTTAAAATTTTTCCTAGATTTAGAATATTAATTTAAGGTTTTTAGTTTAAAAATTAGTTACTGTTCACTTTTTAATTATTTTTTTATAATTAAATTAGTTTAATTAGGGTTTAATTAACAAACTGTTTTGTCTTTTAGTGCAAATTTTTATATTTTTCAAACTTTGTTAATTTTCTACTGTTCATTAGGGTAATTTAGGATTTTTAAAATTGTTAGATTAATTTTGTCATTATTTTATTATTTTCTAGGATTATTTTAATTTAAAAATAGTTTTTAGTGATTAAAAAATAGAAAAATAGTTTTAAAAATTTAAGAAAAATACTTTTTAGTTTTTAGATAATATAAGTAAGTTATTTGTTCAATAAAATCATATTTTGGACATTTTGATTAATTATATTTAATTTTAGGGCTTTAATTAGCATTAAAAATTGAATATTTAATTAATAAAAGGTTTTAAAATATATTTGTTGGATTTTTATTCTTATTTATATTATTTAAGACTTAGTTTAATCTTTTAATTAATTTTTAGGTTTAATTTTTAATTTCGTCACGTTTTACGTATTTACGTTCGCGTTTAACGTTAATTCGTCGTAGTTTAAACGTAGTCGTAACTCGTCTTTTATTTTTCTCTCTTTACACCAAAAACGTCACTAATCCAAACATTGTTATTTTATATATTGGCACATTAATACACACACCTCCTTCGAGAACGAACTTGGAATTTATTCGTCTTCACGGTTTTCCTAAATCGTGTCGATTAATACTTACCGCATTTATACTCGTCTTTCCTAAGACTTGTATACAAAACCACAACTATCAGTTGACGATGACTTAGATAGTATCCTACTTTTCTGAGTCTGTGGTAACTGATAACAATTTCATGGAATTTCGTCTCATTTCTGCTCAAAAATTTCTAAGGATTGTAGTAACTCACTAGTTCTATCTTGAACCTTCGGTATGTCAGGCATCGAGATATGAACAAAGTTGCATCAATGTGTGATAATGCTTCTATCAAAATTCTGGCTGAGATTATGGGACATTCTGGTGGAAATCTGGTTGAATAGTTATGGAAGAATTTTTAGTGAGAATCGTCAGCAATTTATGCGGTAGCAGTCAATTGAGTTCTAGAAAAGTTTGTACTTTGTTCACAGGCGTCGGTCGGGACCATCAGGTGATGGCCTTCACCTTCGCAGGATTGTCTGAAATTTCTTTCTACTGAAGTGGGATGGCTTGGAAACACCACTTTGTTCAATTGGAATTTATATTTGTATACCTGTGTATAAAATTTTCTTCTATCGAAGATTCTATACAATTGTGAGAAGCTGATTCTAGTGTTCTTCCCTTGAATTTAGTAGGTCAGAATGTGATCAATGAATATACTGACGATTTTGTCTGAGAATTATGGGAAAAATTTATTCGTAAATTTCATAATATAGCTGGAGAATTAGGGAGCTCAAAAGTATAAAATTAAAATTTTAGAGAGACTGTAATATGCGCAACAGCAGTCTGGAAAACATCATGTTCTTTCTCTCACCATTGATGGTAGCATGATCGGAAATTGTTCTGGAAAATGTTTAAGACATCGTAGCAGATTAGATAGACCTGCTATTTCAGGAATGAAAAATGATTACGAATGGTGATCTTGTAAAAAATTTCAGTGGTCGATACATGATCTCATGATACCGTCCTTTTTCCTGATATAAAAAACGGTGCTCTTCCTGGTGGTGCGCCAGGGTGAATAAAGCCTCATTCCAGTAATTCTTGCAGCAATTGTTGCAACTCTTTTAACTTAGTTGCGGCCCTGCAAGAAGGAGTTTTGAACACAGGTTCCGTTCTTGAGACAAGCTCGATATAGAATTCTGTCTCGTGGTTTGAAAGGAATTTCTGAAAAACTTTCTGAAATTATGTCTGGAACTTTGGAGTAATCTGCTGGTCATGAATATAAAGAATTTCAGAAGTGTATTATAACTGGTGGCTGGAGAATCTTCGTAGCAATGGACTGGTTAGTCACGCGCTTGTAAGGCAAAAACAACTTGTACTGATTTTTTTGGCAGAAAATATAATGAATATATTTGGGATTTAGTAATATGGATCTCGTCGTTAACTGAAAGGATAACTTTAATAACCATGGTTGGTACTATGGAGTCTTTTCTGGCTGAGAGACAGGTACCTACCTGATTTAAAATAAAGCTGACATAGGAACATGTGAAGTAAACATGGCGATTTTTCCCTGAATGTGTTCGTCTGTAACCTCATAGAATGAATACTGCGTGTTTAACCTGAATAATACTATAGTGGTGGTAACTGAATTTTAATGGTCTGATTTATGCGTGGCATAACAGAAGGGTATACCCCCTTAGAGGGTACTCTGAATATCTAAGGACCTGGTTTAGGAGGCATACTGGTGTTATGAATCTGACTCATACTTTGAGAAGATATTCATATGACGTGTACTATGACTGGTGTCCTGACATGTGTCTTCTAAAATGATACTTGGGACCTATGTCTTGACTGTTGTCTGGACATGTATTTTAATGGGTGAGTCTGAATAAGATTAAGAATTTCTGGTAAATGCTAGGGTTGGCGGACCGGTTAGACTGCTTACCCTTTTATTTCTGGTCACGTTCGTACCAGAGTTCCGATGGTTAATGATTGATTAGTTATAAGAACGGTGGTCTTAACTACTGCTTTGTCTGTCAAATAATGACGGTCATTATCATGATCGTGATTCATGTAACTATTTCTGATGAGTGACCGGTTGGGTTCCGGTTCCCACCCTTCTGAGTGAAAGGTTAGCTGAGTGAAGTGTGACATCTAGCTGAGAAGGTAAAAGCATGGAATGGAATGGTAATGTCTGATGGTTGAAATTTATTCTTGTCAGAAATTTCAAACTTATAGTTTTCTTCCTTGTTCTGCAGAGTCTTTACAGTATAAACAGCATCAGCATCTTGAGAAATCTCCAAAGTATCAGCAGCATCAACATTTGCGAGGTCTTAAAAGTGTTAGCGGCATCAGTATCTAACAAAATCTTCAACTCACGAGCAGTATCAACATCCGCTAAAATATCGACAAGTGGAAACGCCTGAGATGTTTGAGGATCGATTAGCAATATTCATGGAGTAGGGTACCTGGAGTACACCTGAACTACCGTATATGAAGTACAGAATGAATACTGCACATGGAGCATATCTGAGACACTGTACGTGGATTACGCATGAAATACTGTATATGGAGTATAACTGAGTCACTATACATGGGGTCAGATGGAATACTGTACATTGCACTAGTGGAAATTTTATGGGATGATCGATACTGGTGTCGCTTGTCTGACATGATCAAAGAAATGAATTTCTTTAAATGGTAGTAAACTGAACTGAATGAGTAACATGATAGCCTGGTACTTCCTGCTTGGACTTAAAGCTGGTTGTATAGAGTTTCAAGAATATGATTAAACGGAGTTTCAACAATGGTCAGTATGAAGACATGACTTATGAAGATCAAACATGATTATTACGAAAACAGGATTTTTACTGTAACCCCTTCTGTATCTTAGCATGAAGACATCATCACCTTGCTGAAAACATAATCCTCATAAGGAGACATGAACTTAGTCAGTATGAAAATGACATTCACGTAAGAGTATAAACTTGACTGATACAAATAACATAGAAGAATAATTAACTGAGGTTTAAAATCAACTGATGTGGATAGTTATGGTTTAATCACAGTATTCATAGTAGGACGCATGTGATTAAGTATGGGGGATTCTGTTTTGATCCATACTTGTCAAAATTTTCTGAGAACTGTCATGTATAGAAACGTACAATCTGGGACTAAATATGGTTGGTTGTAGTCCAATTCATATTTGTCAAGATTTTATGAAATGTCATGATATGACAAAGGTGAACTACAATGGATCGGTTCACAAAACAACATTCGACTAAAAAGCATGAGATTTAATCCGAACATTGGTGAACGTATATGGGCTGGTTCACCAAGTAATATTCGACTAAAAACATGAATCTGACATGAGTAAGGATGAACGCATATGGTCAGTTCATCTATACAAAAATCTGAACGGGCAAGGGTGAACGCCTATGGTTAGTTCACCAAAATGAAAATTCGCTAAAAGCACATGCGACTAAATATAGCCAGTCCTGTACCAACCTTTTACTTAGTCAAAAACTTTAAGAAAATGGCTGATAAATGAAGAAAACTAACTGATAAATGCATGAGAAACATGGAAGATAACAACGCCAAAATCTAGGAAGTTCCTAGTGACTACCCACTAGTCACATGTCAAGTTTTAGAGCCTACAGGTCAAACCTTGCTCTCTGATACCATAATTGTAACACCCCACTTGGATAAGTGGACCGTTACGTGTATTTATGGCGTGTCATCAAAGCATAAGATAAATGTCCTAAAACATTAACTGACCATAGCGGAAATACCAGAATCATACATCGGTAATCCAACATAAGCTCAAAACATGAAAAATAAAATACTGAAAGAAAGGAGTAAACAATGTCCAACAGGAAATATAAATATGAAGTGCATAAGTAAAGAAGTTTGGATTGCTTCCATCCAATGCACATGCTCTCAGAATCTTAAGAGTGTCTAGGTGTACCCGCCGTTAGAACATGAAAGAACTACGACTGAGCATAACACTCAGTGAACGTATATAATGTATGATAAGAATATACTAAACTTGAAATAATTAATAATTACTGAAGCTGAAAGACTGATATGCGGATTGTGATGAAAACTATAAAAAATATGATAAGTATGATTTAAAAATAATAAAACTGAACTGTTATATGTTAAATCTGAAAAACATGCATTTACTGTATTTTAATTACCAAGAGCTTATATAGGTCATGTACTATAACAACGGTTGCATGAATAACTAGAGGGGTGACCTCGTCATGCTGTAGAGGGGTGACCTCTAGATAACTGTGCTGGGTGGAGGGATCAGCTCCAATGTGAAGGATGTAGAGCACACACCACATTCACCTAATAACTGTAAACTGATAAGCCTAGGATGCATTCATACGCCCCACTAATAATACTGATAAAATGGCCAAGCTGAACTGAGTGGAACGCTGCGGGACATCACTCTCCCGCAGGTGAGTCATGACGCCGGTGCCTCACGTGTCATGGTTACGATACCTCCGTAACTAGTAATACTGACTGGTCATGCTTGTATATAAGGCCCAAGAAATATCTTAGTTATTAAAATAGTTTCAGATAATTTATAACATGTACTGGGGAAAACATTTGGCTGCAGACGGGAAATCCTAATCATGCATAGAAGGGAAGTCCTTACTGAAAGGACGGGAAATCCGTGCCTCGTGTCCAGTAATGAAATAAGAACGAAAGCTGAAGGATCTACTCCGACTTCACGGATACTACCAAAATAACATACGCGAAAATAAGTTGACTGATGTTTATTTATTTTACTGATCTTACTATTTTCGTTGGATTTAATTTATTCTTGCAGTACTGTCTGTATATATAAACTGATAAATCTGAGCCTTCTAATATTTCTTTTAATCGTATTTCGTTCTACTATATATTTATAAAATAACACGTATTCTGACGTTATACTAAATATATATTTGGTAACCTGCTAGAATAGAAAGTTTCCTAATTAAGAAAGTTTCCAAAAATACTTTAATTCATTTAATAGAATTATACCCTTTTAATTATTACAAAACTATTTTAATTTAATTCTTTTAAAATACAATTTAGACATTTATAAAAATAAGAAATAAAAAGGTATAATTTAAAAATCTTCGTTTTTATTATTTTAACTAAGTCCCGAGCCTACCGAGATACCCCTTCTCGGTCGCACTAAAAAAATACAACAAAATATGTAAAATCTGCCTATATGAAATTTGTGACAGAAACTATGTCACTAAAAAGTGTAACTAAAGCTGAGTTTTTCAAAACTGTCAATAAAAGGGGTCATAAACAATCTGCGATAGAAATTTTTCGTCGCCAAACTGTCGCTAATTTCATTTTAAATTCACTATTTCATGTTCCAGTTTGTACCCACTGATGAACTACTATATCCCTACTGATTTTAAGTCGTTTCCCACTGATTTTATAAACCAAACATACCCTTAATTAAAAACAGTCCGTTTGGTTTGCTTTTGGGTTAGCGATGGTCGAACACAGCCTATATCGCCCTGTGTGGGTTACGGCTGGGCAGAGAGGAAGGGTCATCGAGTTCCTAGGTCTCGGTTTCATTTAAACCAAACAGTCCCGACCTTCTTGTTCTATAAACATGCCCCCGGTTGGGGTTGCTGTTCTCGGCCGACCAAAAGAAGGCACCGCCGAGACCATGGGAGTCTCGGCTGGGCACTAACCACACCAAATCCGACCTTTTTTTTTTAATTTATTTCGTTTCCTTCCTTGATATCATGATTAAAACGGTTATAAATAAAAGTGTAAGATCGAAGGTTTAACGTGATGAGGTTGTTATAGGAGTGATGAATACGTTCAAGATCAAGAAATAAAATCAACCCGAAGCTCCCTTGTTTCTTGTTTTCTTGTTTAACCCGGCGGCCACACCAAGTATCAAACCCTAAACCTTTTTTTGTTCTAACCGTCTGATTTCCACCAAGAGGGGTTTTACCCCGTGTAGTTTTTTTTACCAAACAAACCGGGCCTTAAAGCCCATTAGACCCCTCTCTTTTTTATAGCCGACCCTTATTCCACATTACATAGTTTTTTTTTGTTTTTTTTTTAAACTAGACATTTATAATCATTTACGTATGTTCGTGCATTTAATTTTCACGCTTTTATTTCCTCGCGTTTAATTTTTTTGAAACGTAATTAATTATTCTGATCTGATAATTATTTCCTGAATAATTATTTGTAGTAATAATTTGTTTAACTGAGGCTGCGTATTTAATATTCGGAAATTCTTAAATACACGTTTTACATTCAGACTTCATGTTTTGGCCACAAAATGTTTTTAAAAGGAAAATTAGGGCTTAAACAACTTTGATATAATTACACATTCAATCCTTTTGTGTTTTAAATTATAAACCAAGGCCCAAATGTGTAACAATCTTGAACTTGAAGGTCTTATTTGGGTCTTTGACTTCATGAGGGACCATTATTGACAATTTAGATTTGTTGAGGGATTAAATTTGCCAATTCTTCAAAGATGAATGACCTTTTTGTCATTTTGACAAACTTAAGGGACCAAACTTGTAATTATGAATATACAAGGGTATTAAGCGTCAATTTCATAAATGAGGGATCAATCTTGTACATCTTCAAGTCTTCAAGGGTTTTTCTTTGATAAATCACAAACTAGGGCCCGGTTCATTGTGCGGCTTCGTTTCTCGTGTTCGTTTTTCCTTGTTTCTTGTGATCTTTTGTCTTTTTCACGATATTCATACCTAAAATACACAAGTAAACAAACACAAGCATATATATGGTATTATTTATGACATTTTATGCATTTAAAGCCCGAAAAGAACGATGAGATCATGTATAAATGCCATCTCATCAGAAAGCATGAAGAAATATTTCAAAAAGACCAAAACAATTATCAGTACCTTAAAGGAATTCTTAATCAAGCAGGTTCCGCGAAGCGAAAACAAAAAAAGCAGACGCACTTAGCTAGATCGTCTCAACAAGCTTCCCACACCTAGCCAAACAAGTGCTTGTAGAAGTGCTAACTCAAAAGTCAACTAAAGAAGTGGAAATACTAGCGGTAGTGGAAGAAACGGGACACAGCTGGATGACCCTAGTGTACAACTTTCTATCGGAAGGAATACTATCGACGGAGAAATGACAAGCAAGAAAACTGAAAACCAAGGCAAAACAATATGCCATCATAAATGGAATCATGTATAAGAAATCATTTCTTGAACCTTGGCGATGATGTGTCGGGCCAACCCAAGCTAAATATATCATAAAGGAAATATGTGAAGGATTTTGAAGCATACACTTCGGGCCTAGATCCATAATTGCCAAAGCAATACGAATTAGATACTATTGGCCGACAATGCACGAAGATGTCAAAGAACTAATAGACAAATGCCAAAACTATCAGGTACACCGGTCCCAAAGTAACCCACAACAAAACTTCACACCAATAACATTACCATGGCCATTCCACAAATGGGAAATAGACATATTCGGACCCTTCCCGAAGGGACAAGGAAAAGTCAAATTCCTAATCATTGCATAGACTACTTCACCAAATGGATAGAAGCAAAAGTAGTAGCAATAAGAACATGAGAAAGGATAAAGAACTTTGTATAGGAAAACATCGTGTGTAGGTTTGGATTACTAAGAGAGATCATATCCGATAATGGCAAGCAATTCTGAGACTACCCAGTCAAAGACTGGTTCCAAGAAAAAGGTGTCAAACAACATTTTGCTTCCGTCAAACACTCCCGAGCAAACGGACTTGTCGAAAGAGTAAACAGGAGCTTAGGGGAATGGTCAAAATCAAGATTGGAAGGAAGAAAGAACTAGGTTGATGAAATCCCGCACGTCCTATGGTCACATAGGATAATGATAAAAACAAGCAACGGAGAAACCCCATTCTCGCTTACATACGGTACAGAGGCCGTAATACAAACATAAATTCGAATGTCGACGCTCCACATAGCAGAAGACAATGAGACCACAAACGAAGAAAAGTTCTGGCTAACCTCGACCTCTTGGAAGACAAAAGAATGCAAGCCGCGCTCGAAGAAGCAAGAAGCAAAACCAAGATGAAAAAATACAACTCAAGAGTTCGTAATAAAACATTCCAACCGGGAGAGTTCGTTTATAGAAATAACAATGCCAGCCACGCTGACGACATGGGCAGACTAGGACCAAAATGGGAAGGACCATACGAAGTCATAGAAGCCTTCGGTAACGGAGCATTCAAACTCAGATATAAAGAAGGCAATATATTGTCGCGAATTTGGAACATTCAGAACTTAAAGAAGTGCTACATTTAGCCTTGTATCTTCTTTTATGTTTCCTTAGTAAGTATAAGACCTCCCACGTAAGTCACGGATGAACCCTCAACCACTGATAAGAGGCAATTTCCTCCTTTAAAAATCATGTACTCAACTTTATGCATTTGAATAAAAAATGTGGAGCTTAGCTACCTCCACATCCCTTCTTTTTATTTTTTAGAATCTTTATCCACTAATTACTTTTCTAAATTATAACATGGTAAGACACGTGCACATAACATTATCTCCGTGATAAAAACAAAAATTGAGAACTTCCAGCGAGAACTCAAAGAAAGTATGTAAGAGGCATTGCAAGCCCAATACTGGGAGCTTTCCCTATGACTAGTAACCTCCCTAGAAAAATTAAGGAACACATCAGAAAAGTTTCCCAACAGGAAAATCAAAGACATAGTCAGAAATATCCAAAGGATGACCTGCGGATAAAGAAGGGCAAGAAACTGCTACAAAAGTTTAACAACCACCAATACTAGAGGAAAGCCCGTACCTCCATACAGTGACATGAAATAAACACCTGATACAGCAGTAGCTCCATTGGTACCCCCAACGACACCAAAAAAACTTCATGAGGAGCAAACATCACTTGTGAGACAGAAGAAGGACCCGAAGTGGATAAGTGGTTACCAAAACCTACAAATGTTGCTTCCAAATCATGAATACAAGCATGAGAAGCCAGAAGGGTACTAGTAAGCTCCACCACGCGACCTCCCAATAAAAAAAATCCTCTCCCTCTCATGAAACAGAGAAACCTCTACGGCCTTCAACTCTGCAACCTCCCCCTCGAGGCTGGAAACTCGAGCCTTCAAAAATTCAAATTCCGACCGCTCATGATCCATGAAGGAATCCAAGAGAGACTCCAAGAATGACTCTTGACCCAAACTCAATCCATGAAGCCCATGGGGAGAGGGTGGAACATCAATCAAAGAATCCCAATCCATATCAAGGTCCAAATCAGACAAACATAAGTCATCCAAAGGCCCAACAAGAACAGGAGATGAACGAACACCATTCGACTGGGTAGATCGAGAAGACTCACCCACCTCATAAGAAATAATACCTACAGAAATAATAATAATATCAGATACAAATTCAAGAATAACTCCGCACATCAACTATAAAAAGCGACATGTCTAATGGATCCCATACCTCCCTCATTCTTGATAACCGGAGGTCCTAAGACGGAAGCATCCCTCAACCCTGACTGAGAAGAAACATTGGCTACACCCCACGAGTTTCCCACCCCGAAGAAAGAGACATATCCAATGGGTCAATAAAACCCCACAAAGGGACGGTAAAACCATAAGTCTCTTGGAGAACAGGAACCTGGTCAATCTTCAAAGGCTCATCGCGGAACGCCAGCTTCCAAGGGCTAACGAAGGAAATGTATTGGAAATATCTCATCCCTGCAAGAAAAACAGCCAAGTCAAAATATATAAATACATATATTTTAGAGTTAAAAGACATATATCCTCACCCTACCCGGAAGGGTCGACAAAGATAGGATACGAATCCCTCCCAAGCGTATAGTTACGACTAATACCAACAACACACAAGAACGACTCCGAATACCTATTGATCGGAACATGATGATTAATGAGGTAGTTGAACTGGTCTTCATGGTAATCACGATTAACAAGCGGAGAAGGATCACTTCTCAACAACTTATGAGACCAGGGAGCGGAAAAAGGAACTACATATGAATCGACAAAGAAAAAACTATCCATCCAATCTGTAAGAGAGGATATATTCTTAGTGTATGACAACGCCTCATTTATACCTGTTTGTAATGATGCATTTGTCCTTGTTTTCTATGTAAATAAATAAAATATGTTTTGAATTACTACTAATCTAGTGTATTACTGATTGTAGGAGAAGAATAAAACTATGGAGAAGGAAGTGGAAGAAAGAAGAAGAAAAGGACTAAAAAATTAATAAAGCTGGAAAAAGCCAAAGTGTGGCACACTTCTCAATTGTGCGGCGCACATTCACCTTGAATACCATTTGGAGAACTAGCCAAAGTATGGCGCACTTTTCAAATGTGTGGCGCACCTTGAGGTGTAGTTACAAAATTAAGTGCAATTATGCATGTCATTCATGGAAAAAATCTTGGCATACTTTGTAGAGTTATTACCTACGTTGTTGGGGATTATATAAACCACCCTATCCCTGGCTATCCATATCTCACTACTCAATCTCCATTGGTTGGTTGCTTGTAATAAGTTGAATCAAGACTTATACTTTTGGAGCAATATATTGATTACACTTTTGTTGGTATAATTCTCATCTTAATCATGTTTGTTTTTTATTTAGAACTTATTAAGATGTTTGTTGTTACCGTTATTATGGAGTAGAAATTTGTGTATTTGATTAAGGTGTTTACAACCTTATGATTAGATAGAATAAAGCAAATGAAGCATGTCCAAAAGTAAACCTATTAGCTTCGTAGGGACGAAGTGCGGCGCACAATTAGTTTTGTGCGGCGCACTTTCTCCCTGGTTCGTGATTATAAGCATGGTTGATTTGTTCTTGTACTTGATACTATTATGTTTGATCATTGTTATGTATTTGGTCCATTCATGATTATAAATAGTACTTATATGATTGAATGTATTCCATGTCATCTAGTCAATGAATCTTGGTATTCGCCTTGTAGAAATTGGTGGAATAAAATACATAACAACTCTTGCATAATTTTGTTTAATGCTTTGTCATATGATCGAGAGGGTTTGGCTCAACACGTACTTGAATTATTGAAACCAACATAAACTATTCTTGATGCTTTTAGTATAACATGATCTATAGGTCGAAAGGATTTCGTGTTACATTGACTAGATGTTATATGTACTGTAACACCCCCAAATTTATACAATTCAATACAGCGGAAGACTCATTGGTGTTACGGGATAGCACATTACTCACATCATAGACAACGCTTAAAAAATCGCGTTGTTTAATAATAAAGCATTTCCATTCATAAATATCAAAGTTACATAGGTCCCAAGTCATTGTATTTCATACACGTTTTACAAAGCATTTGAATGGAAATTATAATTTAAGTGCGGGTCATGAATTCTTGTTGTCTTCCCGAGAATTACCTTCAAGCACCTGAGATAAAACATGTTAAAAGAAAAGGTCAGCGATAACGCCGAGTGAATTCATAGAGTTTAGTAAAATCCATCAATATAACATCGGTATAAAATTATTACCGAAAATCATTTTGTACAAATCATTGTAATAGGCCATAAAATAGCCAAAATCATTTTATACAAATCCTTATCAAAATCATAATATAGGCTTTCGCCTTCAAATCGTTATACGAACCATTGTCGTTAAAAACATCATACAATACGTTTTATAACGTTGTATAGAGTTAAATAAAAACCGTTATATGAATATGGTTATGTAAAACCAAAACATGAACATAATATCAATAATAAGACCCTGTATTTCTAGTGAGTCAATATATCGTAATTCAATGCATAAAGCAGTATTTTCGTTATTTTGGATTATTATAAGCCGCATGACATTGTTACCTTACTACAACAAACAATGGGTAGCTAGCCCGAAACTCATTTGCCCATCTAAATTAGCGTGTCGTCACAATAATCATGCTTGTGTAAATCTTCTCATACATAAATTCGCTTACCAATCAATGTGGCACGACGGGGATCAACCGTCAAGGCGCGAACTGGGGTGATCGTCCTCAAATAGTACTATTATATGCATAAGCGTCTACCAAATCCCGGTAGTTCACAATTCATGCAAATGGGACTTTTAGTGACATAACCTAACTTTAATAATCCATTTCATTTCATTTCATCTATCGGGTCATTTAATCATTCATCGGGTCATACAATCATTCGGGTCCAAATCAATAAACAAACAATCGGGACAAATGGTGTCCTATTTTATCAAAACTAACATGTTATCTCCCTCGCGAGTTTATAAAACATTTTATAAAAACATTTAAAAGAGTGCGAGGCTATGAACTCACAATGATGTGGGAAAGCGGGTTATCGGCAATTCGGATGTACGGTACGTGCTTCAATCACGGAAACCTATACAAATAATACTCGTCTTAGAGTTTTGTCCAATGACTTTATCAAAATAACAATTATGTATACATATGATGATTTTATATATATGATGATGATCAAGTGGGTTTATACATTTTTACTCATTCATTATAGTGTTTATGTGTTGGTAACATTTTAATACTAGTTTTACTAGTTTTACTTATTTACATGTTTTAGGCCCAATAAGCCTATTAAAAGCCCAATACTTTATATTAGTCTATTTTACACCTTTATTATCAGTATTATATTTTTCATGTTGGGCCCAAGTGGGTTAATCCCAGTAAGTAAATTTATAAGTGTTTAGTCCATTTAGTTGGATTATTAGTCCAATAATGCTAACTTAGCCCGTTAATGTCCATATGTTATATAGTTTGGGTTTTATCGGTTTTACTTGTATTAAGTACTTATATATCAGTATATGACTTTTAAAAAGTTTACATTACACGGGTCCGACCATCTAAGTTTTATTTGACAAAAACGTGAATCTTTCGGTTTTAGCCGAAAAGACGTAAAACTTAGTATAGAGTTTTATAACTTGGAAAAACATTTATACTTGTAATTTATATAACATGTCCTATTTTAATATCAATATATATATATACCTCTTTATTTATAATTATTATCAACTAGTGGGTTTTATATATGTATATTTTATAAATACAAAATTTTGAGTGCTTATATTATATACTATTTATTTTATCAAATCTGTCCTAAATTTTCAATCCACTAAAATATCCATATCTAGAGTTCTATATGGAGATAGGACCTCAAATATTTATTACAGAAACAACATGACATGTGCTTCATTTTATTCCTTTATAGCTACTGATGAATCAACTTCTAAATATTTTAATAAATTTGTCCAAAACTGTGTAGGCAGATTTGCACTCTAAACTTGTTTTGATCATATCTCACTCATTTTTATGATTCCATTGTATGGCCAACTCTCACATGTGTATAAGTCTCAATAATCACTGTATATCAATTCACCTATACCATTTTATCAGTTCATCATATGGTTATTTACTGTTTTTATACAGCCTACTAAATTAAGCAAGATTAACCACTTTTACATATAGTTTTTCATCTTTTTACCCATGTTTATTAACACCAAATCCCCACATAATATTTTTTTAATCATATATTCATCATATACATATACAATAAGAAAGAAAATACATGATTACATAATCAAAATCACAAGAGGATGGGAAGAACAATCTTTATACCACCAAGATGATGTAGGTTGTGATTAAGACATGGATTTTGATGGAAGAACTTGTGGTAGATCAACACCAATCTTCATGGCCACCAATACTTGTAAACTTCATGTAGAAATCAGCCCTTACTTCACTTGAAAACTCCTTTTTAGATGTTAGAATCACCTCCAATCTTCAAGGCTTCAAGGGTTCTTCATCTTATGTATGAATAACATAGGATTTGTGGTGTAAATTTTTTATCAATATGGTGGTGGTGGTGGTAGAAGTGGACGGCCAAAGTGGCTAGAGAGAGAGATGTGTGTTGTTTTGCATGTGAAAAATGGAGTAAATGGTATGTTACAAGTGGTTTTGTGGTGTATAGCTTAAGAGTTAAGCTTTAAGCAACAAGTGTGCAAGCTTCCTTGTGAAGTTTTGACACCTAATGGTGTGGTAGCATACATGTTGCCGTCCCATATTAGTGGGGTGGGGCAAAACTTGTTTTGTCTCATCCCACTAATTTACGGGTATTCCTCGATTCTAGTTTCCTTGATTTGCGTGCCCTCGGGTCGTTTTACGAAAAACGTTTTTATAAATTATGAATCAACGGCACAAAACGAATCTAATAAAAATTGTCTCATCAAAAACGGAGTTCGAAAACGTAAATACGTAATCCTAGGGTTTCCGGTTTAGTCGTAAAGGCGTTAAATTATGCACGTAAGTCCTAATCTCTTATCGTAAATTTTTAAGTTTATGAACCAACACAAATTTAAAATTCCAAAATAATATTCAAGGATAAATTTATTTCCTGAAATGTCGGACTGTCACCAAAATGGTGTATGTAAACGTAAGCACGTAACGTAGAATTCTCCGGTTTAGACGTAGTCGATGCTACTTCAAGACGTAAACCCAAATTTATTCCCAAAAATGAGTGAGTTCATATTATAACATTAAAATAATATATTTTTTTAAATAATACTTGAGAATAAAATATCAACCATAAATTGATGGATTGTCACAGCATTTACCCCTAAACATGATCTTTGTCCTCAAAGATCAATTTATCTTACTACTCGCTTCTTATAGATTTAAAGCCATGTGCGTATTTCCTCCACATACGATCTTTTCTCACAAGTGTAATTCATTACAATACGCGAGTTTAATCAAACATAACTACGGGAATACGATCAGGCTTAATGTTGACTTACTTTCTCTATCCATGATGTTCATGGGTTTTTAATGAATGCAACTTTTTGCTGATCTAAACTTCATCAAGAAGTGATCAGATTCTCACTTGATAGACATTTTATCAAGTTTGATATACGAAACATAATTCACGCAACTCTTGAAGTCCTAGGGTAGATCCAGCTTATATGCCTTTCAAACCAATCTTTTACATCATCTCAATGGTCCCATACAACGGGGACTTATATCCCATGATCTTTCAGATCATCAATTCATTTTTCCATGGTTAAATTTTTTTGCATAACTTTGCTACCCATCCAGCACTTCAAGATCTACATTTCATATTCACATAACCTCCTACGCACTACTGGCAGTCAATAATCAGATCCTAATTTCAACAATCATTTCAAGTCTCACGGGTCGGGTATTTTGTAAGGTTAGGTTCGTCATCATATGAAACCTTAAACCTAAAAGACATGTCCATCTCACAGTGGGTGTATGTCGGATGTCTTCATCCCAACTCCTGCTTACAGATGCTCTAATATATATCCTCACAAGATTCAATCTAGATCCTAATACGATAATTATCAATGATAATCTTTCCAAAGGAAAGCGATTATACGGTTTATTACCAAAGGTCAATCATACAAGCATAAAATAACACTTTTAGTGTTTTGTATCATTACTTTAACTCGTTCCTTCGATTGAGGTGGTAAACAGTACTCTCATCAAGGTTCGTTCCGAATGACTTCTGAGCAAACCTCTAGAAATTCGATGCGAAGCGAGGATCTTGATAGAGATGATCGATACAGGCACACTATGTTTACACAACTCCTTTAAATTCAAAGAGTCAATTTCTTCTTCAAGAATCTATCATTAACAGGAATGATATTAGCAGATTTGGTCAGTCTGTCGACGATGACCCAAATCGAATCAAATTCAGATGATGACCTTTGCAATAGTTAGACGTTTACTAATGTATGAGGCGATGTATGCCTTCATAATTTGCCATTAGTACAACTTTTTCAGATAAAGATACATTAAATCGGAAATGACAGGAATATAATACTTAATCTTATGAGATTCCAACATAACTAAATCTCACAAACCTCTATATTTAGGCAACCACAAGCAGTCTTTTAAGCATTTAACGCCATCGGCTCTTATTAATAATGGTTCACATTAGCCGCGAACCCCCTTTTATTATTTATATTATCCTCCTTACAAGCATCAATTATTTCTAAATTGCTTGGCAATTTGTTTTGCACAGTCATTATTAAGAAATACATCCTAATTGGTTCTTTATTCTTTTTATATAATGTGTCAGTACCTACCTTCACCTTCCCGGATGAAATAATTATCATGACCGTATTCATTCAAAATTTATTTCTTCATACTTTCTAAGTTTTAGTTTCTTCTCAACTATCATTTTTACCCGTTTTACTCAATCTAACGTTTTAAAAGCGTCGATAATTATCACAAGTAAATTAATAATAATAATTAAATTTTTATGAAAGGTAAACGTAAAAATTCTAAACTTATTAGTTCGACCAATTATATAAAAATATTCAAAATAAATTTTAATTTAATCAACACGATTTTTGTTGATTTATCGGAAATAATCAGTAAGATCCGTAAATGTTCGAAAAGCCTTCGTTTATTCTTTGGTAAAAATTTTCTTAGTTGAAAAGCAAAAATTGTCGTTTCAAATTCTAAGTCATGGTTTAAATAGTTTCCTCAATCCCTCTTAGGTTGTCTTGAGGTATACACAAACATTTACCCCTAAACAGGAGTTTAGTTAAATGATTTGTGTATAAGGGAATAATCCCTTAAAAATCCTTTGTTAAAACATTTGTCAAAACATATTTCCATCTTCTTTTTGGTAAAACCCAAAGCCTTAATGGTTCCAATTTTTGAAGAGTCAATATATTTCATTTTCTATTAATCACACGGTCAAATAATGTAAAGGATTAAGTCTTTCATCACATGTTAAATATTCAAGGTACATGTTTACATTGTTCGGACAATTCGGGGCAGTCTATAAGTGATTATTAACTCCTTCCTATCCTTAGAGACAAATAGATGGTCCTTAATGATCACAAGCATGAATTTATCAAATTACATCCTACACATGTGATGCACCAAATTTATGGATGCTACATGTGCATTGGTTAATCCAAACAACATAACATGAAACTCATAATGTTCATTACAAGTTCTGGATGTAGTAATTGGAATAGATAATCTTTTTCGCGGACGCGAAATTGATGATAACCATGCCGTGGATCAAATTCCTGAATATACGCTAGAACCTTGTAAATGATCGAACAAATCTATCATCTTGGGTAGTGGATATCGATTTCGATCGTCAATTTACTTAGTTCACGGTAATCAGTAAACATAAGGAATGATAACACCATAGCTCTTCATGATGACGAGCTTGGTAGAATAAAAGCTTTCTCCGACAACTCTCTCAGTTGTACGGTAATTCTTTTAATTCAGATGGTGCTAACGTACAGTGCACATGCCACAGGTGCAGCACCGGGAATATAATCAATACCAAATTCAACTTGCCTTAATGGCGAAAGTCTAGGTAATTCACCAACAAATACCTCCTAAAGTTTCAGATAACGGAAACATCTTTTAATAAATTCATATTAGGTTCTTTCTAGATTATAATATCTATGACTAATTCACAACCATTCACGGTATAATTTTTAGTCTAAATGCAGGATATGGTCATCCATCAAGAATTATTTAAATCACTTTTGATAATCAACATCTTATCATTTAGGGTAATTCTATTCGAGTTCCCATCAATTAAGACAATGTCGTCATGTCATAATCAATCAATCCACTCTATTGGCATTACCAACTTTTCAGTTTTATTGCCGTCGATAAGATGTGAACTTCTCAAAAGACTAATAATAACTCATAATCCTTCACAAATTCAAGGATATATGGAGACATAACTAACCTTAAAAGAGTAAGGTCAACGCATCATCTACGCGAGAGAATTTCAAATCAGATACTGACGAAAACATTTAATGAATATGAATATATCCCATGTTTTCATAATTTGAGTACGCATTCGAAAGCTCCTCAGATCGTTACCCAGGTCATTCAAATGAAATCTAATCAAAAGAAATGATAGGAACGTCGATACATCCAATCGGGTATCAACACTCGGTAATCAGATACTTTTCCAAATAATCTCACCACGGGAGAATTGGACAAGAAGGGAATATCAATTTGTCAAATAAGATAATTTCCACAGATGAGTAAATTTGACTCAGAAGAATAAATGGTACGGGCACATATGTAGGTGTCCCTAACACTATGTCCCTATTTTTCACTTCTTGTAGATCTCATAAAATTTAATCTTTCACAATCTTTAAAGAAAATGTAGTGTATATTAATCAGTTTTATGGTGACTACTAATCAGCCTTGCATGGTCCATTCCAAATTGTATGTAGGCGCGCAACTATATACAATTTCAAGATTAGCGATGCAATACTCAGTTCGTCAAAATTTATCATCATGTTTATAATAAAAACATTTTCATGCTTAATTCTTAAATAAGAATCAAAATAAATTTACAAAGATTTTCTTTGTTATGAAAACAATTAAGTTTTCCAAGGGGTTTTATAAACAACTTCATTTTGATAACGATTATTTATAAGTCTCACTTTAAATAATCCGTATGGTGATGAAAATTCAATTTTTCTCAAGGGATACTATTGTATCTTATAAAAACAATGAGTGATCTGCAAAGGAGTGATGAAGAGTTGTTCACCAAGAACTAACTACGATATGATAGGAAATGAGCTTAGCCAATTAAACATGAGGTTCGTGATCTCGATGGCACTCAGGAATACAAAGAGAATAATCCACAACGTAAATCAATTCGAGATGAGTACTTGTTCAATGGTTCCATCTCTAATGCGATCATTAGAATGAAGCAATAAAAGATAGATAACATCGATACATGTAGAATTTAGCAATCAAAGGTAGTCTTTTCATTAATCACAAACAAGTCAAAATTGTACCGTAACACATTACGTGTCACTATGTCATACAATTCCAAGAACTCATCCTACCAACTGATGTCTCAGTTAAGTTAGGGATTATTTTTAAATGATACCACAATGAATACTAATCTACAAGAGTCATTAGGTGTTCCACATGTCCCAAAAGATTCATCGGTCTCAATTCAAAAGAAGATTTCTTCAATTTATTTCTTGGACACTAGGCATCCTCGTTAGTGGACAATGGCCTAGGAACAACACTTAACACGAATCAACAATCAATTAAAACCTTATAATTCAATCAGAGAACTTAAAGACTTCCTCTTAACAATTTAATATTCCATACGGGTTAAATTTTACTTTATTCAAGTTTTAACCAACTTATACTCAATGCGATATCCTACATCATTCTCCAATACTTTCAACCTTATTCTTAGACCTTAATAGGGAAATAAAAGCTCGATATCAACAACGCTTAATTTCCAATCCTATAGCTCTTACAACAATAGTTATCAAATGAGTCACTAGTATGAAATGACTCACACATTCAATTAGACTTCTCGGAAAGGTACTAGTGGCATGAGGCTTTTGGGTAATGGTTCCAATGACAGCCTCAAGTGCAACATTCACCCTTTCGATTTCAAATTTAAGAATTGGGTGACACCGAATCAGATGACACCTTTCCAGGTGGTAACGTTTGTCAAACTCCACTCTATAAGGAAAGATCGTCATGACACCGATATCAGATTTAATCTCGCCAATTCTTCTTTAATATCGCAATCAACTAATATCTACATTTCTATGAATATCAACCATTTTGTTGGGATCCTAAACATCCACAACTTGGTTTAGATCTAGAATAGCTAGAATTCCTACGGGAATAGCTTCGATTAATTTACTAGGGGATTTAGGGTTCCTTGTGACAATCTACGTCGTATAAATACCTCGTATAAATATCAAAATAATCATCAAACAATCATGTAATAAAATTAAATCATATATATTTATATAATCCAAGTTATATATATATATATATATATATATATATATATATATATATATATATATATATTAAAATAACACTTCTCAGTCTGGCCTTGTCCGGTAACTCGGGAATTCTTCGGCACCGTTATAGTCAAAAGATTTTTAGACATTTTTAGAAAAATGTTTATAGTTAAAAGATTTTGAAATGTTTTATTCAAAACCTTAGTTTTAAAAATCGTTCGTTCTCTATAACGAGAGATCTGGTACCAAACTGTAACACCCCCAAATTTATACAATTCAATACAGCGGAAGACTCGTTGGTGTTACGGGATAGCACATTACTCACATCATAGACAACGCTTAAAAAATCGCGTCGTTTAATAATAAAGCATTTCCATTCATAAATATCAAAGTTACATAGGTCCCAAGTCATTGTATTTCATACACGTTTTACAAAGCATTTGAATGGAAATTATAATTTAAGTGCGGGCCATGAATTCTTGTTGTCTTCAAGAGAATTACCTTCAAGCACCTGAGATAAAACATGTTAAAAGAAAAGGTCAGCGATAACGCCGAGTGAATTCATAGAGTTTAGTAAAATCCATCAATATAACATCGGTATAAAATTATTACCGAAAATCATTTTGTACAAATCATTGTAATAGGCCATAAAATAGCCAAAATCATTTTATACAAATCCTTATCAAAATCATAATATAGGCTTTCGCCTTCAAATCGTTATACGAACCATTGTCGTTAAAAACATCATACAATACGTTTTATAACGTTGTATAGAGTTAAATAAAAACCGTTATATGAATATGGTTATGTAAAACCAAAACATGAACATAATATCAATAATAAGACCCTGTATTTCTAGTGAGTCAATATATCGTAATTCAATGCATAAAGCAGTATTTTCGTTATTTTGGATTATTATAAGCCGCATGACATTGTTACCTTACTACAACAAACAACGGGTAGCTAGCCCGAAACTCATTTGCCCATCTAAATTAGCGTGTCGTCACAATAATGACGCTTGTGTAAATCTTCTCATACATAAATTCGCTTACCAATCAATGTGGCACGACGGGGATCAACCGTCAAGGCGCGAACTGGGGTGATCGTCCCCAAATAGTACTATTATATGCATAAGCGTCTACCAAATCCCGGTAGTTCACAATTCATGCTAATGGGACTTTTAGTGACATAACCTAACTTTAATAATTAATTTCATTTCATTTCATTTATCGGGTCATTTAATCATTCATCGGGTCATACAATCATTCGGGTCCAAATCAATAAACAAACAATCTGGACAAATGGTGTCCTATTTTATCAAAACTAACATGTTATCTCCCTCGCGGGTTTATAAAACATTGTATAAAAACATTTAAAAGAGTGCGAGGCTATGAACTCACGTTGATGTGGGAAAGCGGGTTATCGGCAATTCGGATGTACGGTACGTGCTTCAATCACGGAAACCTAGACAAATAATACTCGTCTTAGAGTTTTGTCCAATGACTTTATCAAAATAATAATTATGTATACATATGATGATTTTATATATATGATGTTGATCAAGTGGGTTTATACATTTTTTCTCATTCATTATAGTGTTTATGTGTTGGTAACATTTTTATACTAGTTTTACTAGTTTTACTTATTTACATGTTTTAGGCCCAATAAGCCTATTACAAGCCCAATACTTTATATTAGTCCATTTTACACCTTTATTATCAGTATTATACTTTTCATGTTGGGCCCAAGTGGGTTAAGCCCAGTAAGTAAATTTATAAGTGTTTAGTCCATTTAGTTGGATTATTAGTCCAATAATGCTAACTTAGCCCGTTAATGTCCATATGTTATATAGTTCGGGTTTTATCGGTTTTACTTGTATTAAGTACTTATATATCAGTATATGAATTTTAAAAAGTTTACATTACACGGGTCCGACCGTCTAAGTTTTATTTGACAAAAACGTTAATCTTTCGGTTTTAGCCGAAAAGACGTAAAACTTAGTATAGAGTTTTATAACTTGGAAAAACATTTATACTTGTAATTTATATAACATGTCCTATTTTAATATCAATATATATATATATATACCTCTTTATTTATAATTATTATCAACTAGTGGGTTTTATATATGTATATTTTATAAATACGAAATTTTGAGTGCTTATATTATATACTATTTATTTTATCAAATCTGTCCTAAATTTTCAATCCACTAAAATGTCCAT
Source organism: Glebionis coronaria (assembly GCA_025667525.1). Classification (NCBI taxonomy): domain Eukaryota; kingdom Viridiplantae; phylum Streptophyta; class Magnoliopsida; order Asterales; family Asteraceae; genus Glebionis; species Glebionis coronaria. Next base: position 182,211 of record JANFOE010001008.1, read on the forward strand.
ATCTAGAGTTCTATATGGAGATAGGACCTCAAATATTTATCACAGAAACTACATGATATGTGATTCATTTTATTTCTTTATAGCTACTGATGAATCAACTTCTAAATATTTTAATAAATTCGTCCAAAACAGTGTAGGCAGATTTGCACTCTAAACTTGTTTTGATCATATCTCACTCATTTTTATGATTCCATTGTATGACCAACTCTCACATGTTTATAAGTCTCAATACTCACTGTATATCAATTCACCTATACCATTTTATCAATTCATCATATGGTTATTTACTGTTTTTATACAGCCTACTAAATTAAGCAAGATTAACCACTTTTACATATAGTTTTTCATCTTTTTACCCATGTTTATCAACACCAAATCCCCACATAATATTTTTATCATCATATATTCATCATATATATATACAATAATAAAGAAAATACATGATTACATAATCAAAATAACAAAAGGATGGGAAGAACAATCTTTATACCACCAAGATGATGTAGGTTGTGATTAAGACATGGATTTTGATGGAAGAACTTGTGGTAGATCAACACCAATCTTCATGGCCACCAATACTTGTAAACTTCATGTAGAAATCAGCCCTTACTTCACTTGAAAACTCCTTTTTAGATGTTAGAATCACCTCCAATCTTCAAGGCTTCAAGGGTTCTTCATCTTATGTATGAATGACATAGGATTTATGGTGTTAATTTTTGATCAGTATGGTGGTGGTGGTGGTAGAAGTGGACGACCAAAGTGGCTAGAGAGAGAGAGATGTGTGTTGTTTTGCATGTGAAAAATAGAGTAAATGGTATGTTGCAAGTGGTTTTGTGGTGTATGGATTACAAGTTAAGCTTTAAGCAACAAGTGTGCAAGCTTCCTTGTGAAGTTTTGACACCTAATGGTGTGGTAGCTTACATGTTGCCGTCCCATATTAGTGGGGTGGGGCAAAACTTGTTTTGTCTCATCCCACTAATTTACGGGTATTCCTCGATTCTAGTTTCCTCGATTTGCGTGCCCTCGGGTCGTTTTACGAAAAACATTTTTATAAATTATGAATCAACGGCACAAAACGAATCTAACAAAAATTATCTCATCAAAAACGGAGTTCGAAAACGTAAATACGTAATCCTAGGGTTTCCGGTTTAGTCGTAAAGGACGTTAAATTATGCACGTAAGTCCTAATCTCTTCTCGTAAATTTGTGAGTTTATGAACCAACACAAATTTAAAATTCCAAAATAATATTCAAGGATAAATTTATTTCCTGAAATGTCGGACTGTCACCAAAACGGTGTATGTAAACGTAAGCACGTAACGTAGAATTCTCCGGTTTAGACGTAGTCGATGCTACTTCAAGACATAAACCCAAATTTCTTCCCAAAAATGAGTGAGTTCATAATATAACATTAAAATAATTTTTTTTATAAATAATACTTGAGAATAAAATATCATCCATAAATTGACGGATTGTCACATGTACGACTAGTAATCGGCATGTTTTCATACATTGTTTATGTGCTTATATTCATCTTTGCTATCTATCGTTTCCATGTTTGTAGCCTTAACCAAAAGCACCTTTTTAATCATTTGATAAAGTATAATTTCTAAAACTTGTGACACTCTAGAGATAATTGTTTTATATATATTAACACCAATCCTGTGAAATGATCTGGACTTACTTTGATACTATACTATACATGAAAGGGTATACTTGCCCGTGTTTGTGTTTTTAGTCAATTGTTGGGTAATCTTTAGTAATATAATTTTAAGACTTGCGAAACAAACATCAGTGCAGCAAGGTGGCGTGGATAAAGAGCGCTGAGAAAATGTCACCCCACCACCCTAAAAAAGTTATAATAAAACACATGAAAAAGAACAACGGTAGGGGAAAAACCTCTAATACGGCCACACACCTCAGAATGGGAAATTTTAGCGCAAGCTATAGCATGCATTTAAGAAAGATGGATTCTAAAATTGCCAAGAACTTCGAGAATGAAGTGAGTGAAAGGAATGCGATGGCATGCATGATTGTAAATACTAGTATAAACCCCGATCTTCCCAAAAGGAGCGTCCCAAATATTATCATTCGAACCAGGCGACGTTGAGTGAACGCAAGAAGGAATGTAATATTTCGAAAAAATCATCCAAACAACATTGGGTAAGAACGTATCCATACGTACAGATTAACAACATTGCGAATAGAAGACAGGGAAGAAAAATAAGCAGTTGAAGATGAGGTTTCAAAACAAGAATATAAAGAAGAGAAGAAGAATAAAATCACTCTTCTTTGAAGAAACAAAAAGATGGAGGCAGTAAATAATCAATGATGGAAGACAATCAATTTAAAAGATCGGCGCAACGCACGTGATACAGACGCGTGGAACATACTTAAAAAATAAACGGACAAGATCGGGTTAATCAAAGGTCATCATGAGTCAAATAGACCAACTTGGCTGACAATGGTCATTTCAAACAATAAATGACGATTAATGGCTTAACAGCAGCATGCAATAGTATCCCAAATAAAGAAAAATAACCGAGGAAAAGAGAAGCCCACGGATACTCAAAAGGTTATACACCATAGAAGCACGCTAGCTATGTTGTCAACAAAAACATAACATGGCCTAGAAAAAAGGACGTGGAGGCATACACTTATGAAGCAACCACTAAGGCCCACGCTATAACACCCCCAACAAATGCTATGCGCAGCGGAACTACAACATTTGGGTGATAATTAGTTATCATCACACATAAGCTATATTAAACGACTCAAAGAGACGTAAAAGTTTAAACATAAATTTAAACATTATTAAAATCATACAAGTCTACAGTTTTCCAAATCCCAAGATAATACTAAACAGAGTTTGCGTTAGGTCCCCACTGAATCTCAACTCAAAAGTACATTTTTACTCACATGATAGAATAATAAAAGAGTTTTAAGTTAAATAAGGGTGGAAAAACAAGTAGACCGCCAAGCCACAACAACTTCCATCCTCGCATGCTCCGCTGCTATCAATCTTGGTTACCTGAAACACATGCTTAAAACTGTCAACACAAAGGTTGAGCGAATCTATAGGTTTTATCAAATCATAAGTTGAACATAAGTATTAAAAACCAATCATGATCATTCAATAGCATTGTCGCGCAAACAATCTATTATTCAAGGATATGACAATTGTGTTTAAGCTCATGACACTAATCCGTTAACTCAATCACCCGCGTAATAATTACCGGCGTGATTCAGATGAAACCAGTGCCCCTACTAAAGGCATTAGTTGCAATTATACCTTATCTCTTATCACAAATTATCCGTCCGCAGGGGGTATCAACGTACTAGCCCTCGTCTCGGAAAGGGTAGTCAACCCCATAGTACTATCACTTTGTATAAGCGGCTATTTCCCCCTTCGCAAGGGCAAGACAATAGTTAATAGTTCATGAAATTAGGGCCTTTTGCAACTAGGTACTCAACACAATTTCAAGGCAACATTCGGGTCCAACAATCATTCATGACTTATGTTCATTTCCATTTAAATAGCATGTATCCCCCTCGCGGGTAAAAACATTTGAAATAAGTAAAGAGCGAGGCTATAGACTCACCTTAAGTAGTAGTGGTTGTATTAGTAACTACGGCGTAAACGAAATCGATCACCGACGATGAGGATGCCCCGGGAAATCAAATACAACACCTAACGAATAAACACGTAATGAATCAACACATTCAAGTACCTTCAAGTACTGTATGTACATAATTAAGAACACTCAAGGTTCATATAAACTCACGCCAAAAATCCATACAAGTGATATTTACTAGACACGTCCAATTTTATACTTTATTAGAACTATTGCGTATTTTACAATTCTGTCGGTACATACCAAATGTACGGGCTGTTTGCTATGACCTAAGCAACTATATAAATTTCAAGAAAATTCACAAAAATGCCTCAAGATCTGTATAAAACCCATATTTAATCCCATGAAAAGTTTTCACTTTTACGACCCGTTACACATCACATTACTAAACATAAGTTTTTAGGACTGATTTTACACTTCTAACATGTAAGATTTGTTTGACCCTTTTAAAATAAACCATTGACCAATACAACACCTAAGTCCAAAAATAGACTCACAAGGGCAGGTTTGAGACCAAAAATCAACTTTCAATCATTTACAAAACTCTATCTATGGTTCCCGGGATTTGACCCAAAACCAAACACAAATTCGGATTGTGTTGATTCTCATCTCCCGGTACACGAACTTTCAAACTAGCGTAACTTTTGACTCGTTTGGAGTCGTAAGCTCTGCCTTATACCAAAACGAAGCTAAGACAAAGCTCTACAACAATATCTCATCATCTAGACCTGGACTTAGACTTAAACCTACGAAAATACCCCTAAAGTTTCTGATCTAAAAACACCTCTTTCAAAACCGTAAAAATTATCATTCCAACCCTTTTTCTTACATCGTAGACCTATTATAACACCAATTAACCAATCCAAAACATCCTAACTAACCTTAATCATTTGTATGAACAATCACAACAAAAAAAACCATTTCATAAATCATACATGCAATAGATTCTAACCATTTAAAAACATCAAAAACATCACTAAAAACATAACCCCACAACACATTTCATCAAACACCATGAACCCACCAAACACCCCCACATTTCGTGGGTTTTGGGGCTGTGGAACACCAAAGACATATACCCCATCTTGTTTTATGGATTTATTAACATTTCCCAATCACCAATTAAACAAATTAACGATTTAATTTCATCAAAACATGTTTTTGAAAAACCTTTAATTCTTGAAAAATTAATGTTAATGCATGTTGAAATTGAGTACACAAGAACACTTACCAAGATTAATTAGGAGGTGGTCTAGGCTTGGATTGTTCAAAATCAAAAGAAAAAAAAAATTGGTGGTGGTTTTGGGGTGGAGGCCGACGGCCAAAGAAGAAAAAGGGGAGAGAGGATGGAAAATTTTTGATGTGTTTGTTTGTGTGTTTTTAGTTTTTCCCATTTTGTAAAAAAATTGAGGGGCTTGTTGTCACACCCCACCATGGCGGAATATGGGGCGCGACGTATGGATATCATCACAACAACAGCGTGTCTATAGAGAGAACTAAATGAAATTGAAATATCATAGATGGCGACACAAATGTCGTGACAATATCTCAACAATGCAGGCGTCTAGGTAAGTAGGTAACAGGCCTACCTCTTACCAAAGACATACAAATAAACAAACATCAAACATATAGGTACCACAACGTTCACTTAATCAAAACACAAAATAAAATCTAAGAGGAAAGGGATTCCTCCGAATGCAATCCTAGCAGCCTCTATACTCTAGCCACTTCTAACATCATCTTGCACAACTACCTCACCTGAAAATGACACTAAAATCTGTCAACATAAAGTTGGTGAGAACATAGGTTTAAGTTATCTAGAACATCATAAGAAACCTTGACATCCGCTTTAAATAAGTTGAAGAAAAATAATTTATAGTAATGGACCATAATGTGATAATCATGCTACATGCATCCACAACAAAACTCAAGCCAAGTACCAATCACATCTACAATTCACAAAGCACATTATAACAATCAAGAAGTATCCCGTCACACGCACAAGAACACAAACCACACTATCCGGATCTTTCCCACACCACCTGTGGAAGATGAACTATATCCCCGTCGAGATATCTTGCCTCCGAAGAGACGATGCACAAGTACTCATGACGGATCGTGTCCCACGCTCCACACACATCACAACTGGTCCCATAGACGCCCATACATCTATGTACCAAAGCCAATCACAATCCAAACAAGATTACATAGCAGAACACGTACCAAAGCACATATGAGAACACATAAGCACGCAAGTCACACAATAACACATTTATGTCCACACATTTTATAACATAGTACTAAATCATGTTAAAGAACATTTCAAGTGTCATCTCCATCCCATACTGGAAAAAAACATTTAAAAACGTAGTAAAATGGGACTATGAACTCACCTGATTGCTTCTCCAAACTCCTTGCTCTAGCCCCAAGCTAATAATCCAAAAACACATAAATCAATACATGAACCAACCTCTAAAATGGTTCATCAACCTATGATAGACATCTAACCTCCTCTCATATAAATACCCCATTTATAACTCTAAACACCCCATTACCCTTCCTTAACAAGTCCTTAACTTGGTTAAGTTTAATAACTATCCCGTTCATATTTTACACAAAACAGTCCCAGTTTTTAGGTCTCAAAACTTAAGTCAAACGCCCACTTAAACATACCCATGGTTTCTGTAAAAGGAATATTCATACCCTTACATATGTTGGCTAACACCTACCACTTGCCCTAACCTTAAAGCTACTGTTAAGGCCCCAATATACATATATCTACTTTTGTCATTCCAGATTTCCTGATTTTAAACGTACTAAAAGTTTGTTACCATTAAGGGGTCTTACCCTAAACCACAACCTTAGCCCAAGTGCAGATACTTACTAAAATATATAAACCATCTCTCACATTCGTGAGAAGATCCCAATGCAACCCTAAGTACCCCAAACAACCCAAAACTTAAAAAGAAAACAGGCTGAATTCAAAACTGTTTTGACCTCCGACTGTTGTAACCTGTTTTTGACCCGCTTCCCGACCTCCAATTTAGTCCTAGTTTCTTGCATTGGAAATCCACTTCAAATAGCTTTCCAGGGGTATGTGGATCGCAAAATAAGAGTTTGTAGAACTCCCGATATGATCAAAACAATTGACTCAAAATTCTGCCCAGTTTTTAAAAACGGGTTTAACAAAATCAACCACATTAATTAACCCTAATTCCTCTAATTACAAGCCCTAACCCATGTAATCATTATATTATGATTATTACAACATTAATTTACTGTTTATATATAAACCCTAACCCTTAATCCATCATAAGAATGATTAATTAAACATAAAAACAATTAATATGAAAAGGGTTATGAAGATTTACCTTGGATTTATGAAAACCCCCAAAATTTATGAAGAACCCTAATTTTTTTATAAGACTCACGAATTTCCTTCATCTCCAGGAGAAAAATAATGAATTTGGTTTAGTATATACATTATATAGGGTATGGGTGAATCCTAGTCCAACCCAAAGCCCACTTTCCTTAAATATTTTCCTTTTTTTCCTTTTTTTTCTCTTCTAAACCGACCCAAACACCCCTAATTTCGTTTTTTTCTTTATTTTTTTTTCTTTTTATTGTTAATTAATATCTTATTAATATTACCTTAATTTACCTTAATTTATTTCAGCTCCTAAAACTCCCAAAACCTCAAAACCGTAAAACTAGTCAAATTTACACGTTTTACCGTAAAAGACATAAAATATACACTTTTATAAAAAATCTCAAATTTTGAAATAAACTTTATAATTAAGTCCTAAATGACCTAAAACCATCCCGAAAAATATTCATTTGACTAATTACCTCATTCGAGACCTCTAAATGCTAAACCGTAAATCCTAAAAAAAATACTATTACTATAATACTTATACGTATACGTAAACACCACAATATCACCATTTTCATTTCATAGTCACCACTTGTGAGCTCATGAACATGAAATAACCGTTCCTCGATTTACTTATGAGTACTCTATACTCATAAACGATAACCACACCAACCTCGTCACACAAAATAAACACGTAAACACACAATTCAAGTAAGCACACATAAAATAACCTAAAAGTAAGACCAAGTGACAAATCCAAAACCTAGGGTTGTCACATCACTCCCTCCTAATAGAAATCTCGTCCCGAGATTTACTCCCAAACTCAAACTTATTCTCAGCAAACAAACGAGGATACATATCCTTGATAAAACCTTCACGTTCAAACATGAACTCAGTTTACACGAAAATAATCTCAACCAACAACACATGAGCCTTAACCGTCCGCGAGGAAACTTATCAAAACCATAAAGTTATGTAACCAACCTAACTAAATCTCGCAACTCATCAAACAAGAACTGTCTTGAAATCAAGTTAGGAGCCGTCACATAACTCAACGGGTTTAACACTGTCACCCCGATTTCAGTCTTACTCATAAATACCATAAATCAAAACTCATCAAATATAACCACGTATTCTAAAGTCTAAAGAAATCTCAAATTCCATCCCAACTCATCTCTATGTTAACCCTCCAAGTGTTCATTACCACAAAATACCCAAAACACGAGTTTAAACCATATTGTCCGAAAATTAACCTTGAACTCAACACTTGTAAAATTAATTCGACCAAGCTACTGACTTCTAATTACGAAACTTTCTGAATATTTGAAAAGTATGTTCCGAGTACATAATTTTAGGCTTTTGAATCACCCAAAAACGTTTAAAAACGAATAAGTTATGACCAAAACGATTTTTCTCAAAATCTGCCTAGACATTAGCGACAATTTCTGACAGTTTGCGACATATTTTGACAGTTTAGCGACAGTTTCTGCCTACTCCGATTTATACCAAAAAAAAAATGATTTTTAAACCCTAAAACCCCCCATTAATTACCAAAACTAGAACCTAATTTATTTTAATTCCAGAAAATTAAAACTCTATTAATTACATGATTTTAACATATTTCACTAAATAAGAACAAAATTTTTAACTTAAGAACAATAACTCTAGGTGATCAAAACCAAAATATTTTAAAATAACCGAGTCATGCTTATATGTTAAAGAATTTATATTCCACCTTATTTGAAACATGTTTCCGACACTTCCTTATTTCATCGACTACCAACAACTTTTTTTTCAATTTGCAAGTTCTATTTTTTTACCATGTATAACTCGAAACAAAGGCATCGTTACCCCAAAAAGAAATCTCCACCATCTCAAAATCCTTCACGCCAAAAGTACCGTACAAACAAACACGTGAAATGAGGACCCGAGCAATGCGCTACTACAGAAGTTGAACATCTCAAAGAGAAACGAGCTAGCAACCATCCCAAGAATACAACCGATAAGTAGAAGGGAATTATACATATATAGGCATATGCATACATACACTCAAATTCATCCAACATATACTATTACAAGCACGTATTAACCCTCTTTCATGCAACCATACTTAGGAATCCATTGGTGTTGTGGCACATGTATAATTATGTAGGCCTCCATAATTATACATGTTCCCTTTCACCACTGTACTCCCTCCTATGATGACACTTATAAGAATTAATACTACACATAACACATCAGTGTACCAACTCAAATAAGCGCATAGATCCTACAACTCATAAGCACATAACCCTATATAAAATAAGATCAAAAATCCATGTATTAAAATAACGTAGCCAATGCATGAAACAAATAAACTCATATTCCAGCTGAACCAGCGTAGACAAAATTCAAAATGTATAAAGAACATGAAAACATAATTAAACGAAATCCAACAATGACTAGCGTATACGACTATGGTTCAACCCGCACTAGTCAAAACTCGTAAAGAAAATAACATGTAGTTAAGTATGAACTTACTATGGTTCAATTCATACTAGTCAAAATATCGCAATAAATAACATCCAAACACATCAATTAATATAAAATGCACACATACTCCTATGACGCCTATATGTAGGGACCCTTAAGCTATAGACTAGGCTACACGACTAGGCAACCTAATTCTCTATAACCATTGTCTCTGATACCATTCTGTCACACCCCACCATGGCGGAATATGGGGCGCGACGTATGGATATCATCACAACAACAGCGTGTCTATAGAGAGAACTAAATGAAATTGAAATATCATAGATGGCGACACAAATGTCGTGACAATATCTCAACAATGCAGGCGTCTAGGTAAGTAGGTAACAGGCCTACCTCTTACCAAAGACATACAAATAAACAAACATCAAACATATAGGTACCACAACGTTCACTTAATCAAAACACAAAATAAAATCTAAGAGGAAAGGGATTCCTCCGAATGCAATCCTAGCAGCCTCTATACTCTAGCCACTTCTAACATCATCTTGCACAACTACCTCACCTGAAAATGACACTAAAATCTGTCAACATAAAGTTGGTGAGAACATAGGTTTAAGTTATCTAGAACATCATAAGAAACCTTGACATCCGCTGTAAATAAGTTGAAGAAAAACAATTTATAGTAATGGACCATAATGTGATAATCATGCTACATGCATCCACAACAAAACTCAAGCCAAGTACCAATCACATCTACAATTCACAAAGCACATTATAACAATCAAGAAGTATCCCGTCACACGCACAAGAACACAAACCACACTATCCGGATCTTTCCCACACCACCTGTGGAAGATGAACTATATCCCCGTCGAGATATCTTGCCTCCGAAGAGACGATGCACAAGTACTCAGGACGGATCGTGTCCCACGCTCCACACACATCACAACTGGTCCCATAGACGCCCATACATCTATGTACCAAAGCCAATCACAATCCAAACAAGATTACATAGCAGAACACGTACCAAAGCACATATGAGAACACATAAGCACGCAAGTCACACAATAACACATTTATGTCCACACATTTTATAACATAGTACTAAATCATGTTAAAGAACATTTCAAGTGTCATCTCCATCCCATACTGGAAAAAAACATTTAAAAACGTAGTAAAATGGGACTATGAACTCACCTGATTGCTTCTCCAAACTCCTTGCTCTAGCCCCAAGCTAATAATCCAAAAACACATAAATCAATACATGAACCAACCTCTAAAATGGTTCATCAACCTATGATGGACATCTAACCTCCTCTCATATAAATACCCCATTTATAACTCTAAACACCCCATTACCCTTCCTTAACAAGTCCTTAACTTGGTTAAGTTTAATAACTATCCCGTTCATATTTTACACAAAACAGTCCCAGTTTTTAGGTATCAAAACTTAAGTCAAACGCCCACTTAAACATACCCATGGTTTCTGTAAAAGGAATATTCATACCCTTACATATGTTGGCTAACACCTACCACTTGCCCTAACCTTAAAGCTACTGTTAAGGCCCCAATATACATATATCTACTTTTGTCATTCCAGATTTCCTGATTTTAAACGTACTAAAAGTTTGTTACCATTAAGGGGTCTTACCCTAAACCACAACCTTAGCCCAAGTGCAGATACTTACTACAATATATAAACCATCTCTCACATTCGTGAGAAGATCCCAATGCAACCCTAAGTACCCCAAACAACCCAAAACTTAAAAAGAAAACAGGTTGAATTCAAAATTGTTTTGACCTCCGACTGTTGTAACCTGTTTTTGACCCGCTTCCCGACCTCCAATTTAGTCCTAGTTTCTTGCATTGGAAATCCACTTCAAATAGATTTCCAGGGGTATGTGGATCGCAAAATAAGAGTTTGTAGAACTCCCGATATGATCAAAACAATTGACTCAAAATTCTGCCCAGTTTTTAAAAACGAGGTTAACAAAATCAACCACATTAATTAACCCTAATTCCTCTAATTACAAGCCCTAACCCATGTAATCATTATATTATGATTATTACAACATTAATTTACTGTTTATATATAAACCCTAACCCTTAATCCATCATAAGAATGATTAATTAAACATAAAAACAATTAATATGAAAAGGGTTATGAAGATTTACCTTGGATTTATGAAAACCCCCAAAATTTATGAAGAACCCTAATTTTTTTATAAGACTCACGAATTTCCTTCATCTCCAGGAGAAAAATAATGAATTTGGTTTAGTATATACATTATATAAGGTATGGGTGAATCCTAGTCCAACCCAAAGCCCACTTTCCTTAAATATTTTCCTTTTTTTTCCTTTTTTTTCTCTTCTAAACCGACCCAAACACCCCTAATTTCGTTTTTTTCTTTATTTTTTTTTCTTTTTATTGTTAATTAATATCTTATTAATATTACCTTAATTTACCTTAATTTATTTCAGCTCCTAAAACTCCCAAAACCTCAAAACCGTAAAACTAGTCAAATTTACACGTTTTACCGTAAAAGACGTAAAATATACACTTTTATAAAAAATCTCAAATTTTGAAATAAACTTTATAATTAAGTCCTAAATGACCTAAAACCATCCCGAAAAATATTCATTTGACTAATTACCTCATTCGAGACCTCTAAATGCTAAACCGTAAATCCTAAAAAAAATACTATTACTATTATACTTATACGTATACGTAAACACCACAATATCACCATTTTCATTTCATAGTCACCACTTGTGAGCTCATGAACATGAAATAACCGTTCCTCGATTTACTTATGAGTACTCTATACTCATAAACGATAACCACACCAACCTCGTTCACACAAAATAAACACGTAAACACACAATTCAAGTAAGCACACATAAAATAACCTAAAAGTAAGACCAAGTGACAAATCCAAAACCTAGGGTTGTCACACTTGTTTTGTCAAATGGGCTTTCTTTTGGCCTTATTTTTAAACGACCTTTTTAAAGAGCGGGAATCGAATCACTAGTCGGTTTCAGAAAATTTACGGGAGTCGGGTTTCAAAAAATTACTTTCCAAATGTTAACACGCACACAAAACGAATATACACACGGTTCCGACTCGACTTAACACGTAATAAAAATAAAAATCTCGAAAAAACTCAAATATCGATCAGTCGATAATAAAAGGTAAATTTTGGGCATCCGTCGGTATCGTAGTCGTCATCGGTTCTTCTTAAATCGTCAAACGTTAAATTACGACCGTAAACGTTGGTTTCAACTTAAACCGTCAAATAAATCCACGATAAAAATTCTTAAAAATTTCAAAAATATACGTAAAATAGGATTAAATAAATGACGTTGGGCTCGGGATATCACATCCACAAGTGAGTCGCAACTTAAGAGAGATGCTCATACTGAACAACTCTTGAGACAATAACTTAGCATCATACGACACTTTCACGGGTATCACATCCTCCCCTCCTTAAGGGAGCGACGTCCCGGCGCTCTCCGGTTCTTATACTCGTATTTCGTACTACTAGAAAGATAAGTGTACTTCTTCCTAAAGGAGTCTTCACGTTCCGTTGTGGACTTCGGTTCACGTCTCGGGTTCCATCACACCTTCACAATTAGTATTATACCATGCTTCAATCTCTTAAAATCTCGATCCATGGTCTCCATTTCAATTTCCCAATTTCTTCCTACGGTTATCAACACATCTCTTCTCACAGCCTCTCGCGGTCAACGAGTGATTCTTAGTCTACACCATTTCTTCCGTAGCCTCTCGAATCCTTCTAAGTCCATTCAACTGACTTTTCCTTACTTCATTCTATCCAACTGGCGATCTACATTTTCATCCACAAAATGCTTCCACTGGTGCTGTAAAACCCGCTTTAAAAATCCACGAACATTAAAATACGCAATCTCAACTTTAATTAATTATTACAAAAATTAATTATTAAGAAAATAATTGTTAAATGTCAGAAAAGATTAGGTACATATTTCGTAAGTAGTATTATGTAGGAAATAATTTACTACGTTTCAGAAATTAAAACACGAGAAAGAAACAAGTATACACGACAATTAGAAGTGTCGAAAACAAAAGTCACACACATTGGAATGTGTGGGCTGGCGGCTGATTAAAAATAAAACAAAAGAAACCTGGGGCCTGGAGCCCAGCCCGTTGTGAAAACAAAACAAAGGAAGTAAAGATGGTATCTTTTCATTTTAGCATAAACACAAAAAAAGAACGGGAACTAGGGTTCTGTCCTTTTATTGGCCGCCGACTAGAAACACAAAACAAGGAAAACGACGTTGGGATTTTACATTTGTTTGGAGTACGTGTTCTTGATCAGTCATAAAAATTATAATGGTATCACTTTTATTTCCTTTAATTCCATGTTATCACGAATTTTATGTTTATGATCTAAACAAAGGAATGTACATGTAGTAATCACGTAATAATAATAAAAAGAGTGTCGGGTTCCTGTTGGTTCACCAAAACCGAGACCTAAAAGGTCTCGATGTGGTTGTTGTTTGGGCCAGTCGTGACCCACAAGGGGCGATTTGGTTTGATGACAACAGCAGCAGTAGAAAACCACCAGCAGGAGGGTGCGTTTGGGGCTGCAGTACCAGCAAGGGTGCGTTTGGGTCTGTATCAACAGCAGGGGGTGTTTGGGTTTACCAATAGTGGGCCAATAATGCAAAATAGTAGGAAATAAAAGATAACAGTGGGAACTATATGTAAAACCAGTGGGAATAATGGGACTATTAAATGGATATATTGAAATAACTTTAGCGACAGTTTTAGCGACAGTTTTCTGTCGCAGAACTGTTATGTATATACAGTTTTTAAATGGGACAGTTTTAGCGACAGTTTTAGTGACACAGAATTCTGTCACAAATCCTGGTGGACAGATTTATATAGGTAGATAAAATCATTACACGTTGATTTATTTAGTGCGACCGAGATGGGATATCTCGGTAGGCTCGGGACATTATTAAAATAAATAAAATGAATATTTTTATATTATACCTTTTTAAGCTAATTGTTTAATAATGTTCAAAATATATTTTTCTAAATGTATTATATTAAAATAGTTCTTTAATAATTAAAAGGGTATAATTTTATTAAATGAATTAAATTACATTGGGAATTTTCTAAATTCAGAAACTTTTTATTTTAGCGGGATACTTAAGGTAGTTGATGTGTCGTGGATAAACACATATACGTTATAGGACAAATTTAGGTAATTACCTTTAGGAAAAAGTAATTAACCAAAAATAAGTCAAAGACGGATACGATTAAACACGTGAGTGAACCAAGTTCGTTGTACACGAAGATCGAGTGAATTTGAGACGTTTTGCTTTGATTTGGACAATTGATTCGAATGTGTCGTTGGTTTTTAAAACTACAATTAAACTCTACGAATTTTAAACTATTTAAAAATAATCCTAAGTGCATGAATCGTTAAACCCGCTAATTAAATTTTAAACTAACAATTAATTACTTAAAATTAAAATACTAATTAAAAAAATTAAATCTATATTAATAATCTAATTAAACTATTTTTTTTTTATTTATTAATTATTAAACTAAAATTTACTTAATTAATTAAAAACTTTATTTAAATAAAAACGGATTAAAAGTAGTTAAAAGTTTACTTAATTGAAAACTGCCAAATCTTACTACACTATATTAGTTCAGTTACAGAAACAATAATCAAAGAAGCATGTAGCCCAAATGGCTAACACACTGAACTGGTGAGGGGGAGGTCTCGAGTTCTAACCCCCCCAATGACAAAATTTTTGGAAATAATTTCTTTTTGACAGCTTGTAAAACCCAGTCACAGGAGTGACTTTTATGTAAGCTTATTATGGATTAAGCTGTTAGTAAACAGCTTATTGAGCTTGTCAGTTAAATGAACTGATAAGCAGTTTGATACAGTAAGTAGAATGATGTAAACTAAACTGATACAAGTTAATCAAACTGAATCTAACACAACTTGATCATAAGCGAATTAGGCAAAATAAGCATAAGCACACAACTAATACCAGTTACTCATATCAAATGAAATTATGCATAATATCATAAGCAATGTATAACAGTTCGACCTACACAGCAAATCTTCTAACAGGCATCAGCAGGATCATTCAAACCGATATAACATCATATTTCTAACATACTTAAAACAGATCTCAAAACTGAGGCAGTCAAGTCTCAAATATCGATCAGGCTAAGCACCATTTCAGCAAATTTTAGCAATCATAAACTCATATACGCAAAACAAGTAATAGATTTAAGTTCATAACCAAACAGTCATGTTGTCAATAAAACCCTTAAACAGATTGTTAAACAAAATAACCTCAAACTTAACAGATCTAGATATGATCAAACTTATATCAAACACTTAACTCTAAATTAGTTTTAAACATCCATTAAAGGTACTCAGATTACTCCCCAATTATCAGCAGGTAGACACTAAAATAAACAGTACACAAAAACAGATGACAAAAATCTAAAAGTGAAAATCCAAATCCAGAATCAGCACAAGTCAATTATCAGAAAGCTTAAACAATTAAATACCAAACAGATTTAAGGCTATTAGTTTAAATCAATCTAAACATCACTTCACAAATATTCAACTAAATCATTTATGACATCCATATCACATAAGCATCTAAAGCAGATCAATCTAAAAACATAAAAATAAAAGAAATCGAACCTTTTGGAGAAAACCTTTGTAGAAGATGACGCAGCGCTGAGCTGGCCCTTTCAACCCGAATCAACACCATCATTCGTCATCATTCGAATCTCTATTACTCAAAAAATAACCACCATTCCATTGAACCAAATAACTTGTTTATTAGACTTTCCAGTGGGGAAAGCTTTTCTCAATTTTTATCTTAGATTATTCACTAAAGCTATTAAAAAGCTTAAATGAATAATTTTTTATATTATAATTTCAGAAAAATTAGTAAGCAGTAAGATTAATCCGAATCAAAATTTAACAGTAAGTCAAAAATAAAGAAGATGCTTGAATTAAACTTTTCATTAAATCATAAAAATATTACAATACTTTAGAAATAAAAATACAATTAACCCTACTTTTAATCTAACATTATAACACTAAGATAAAGATGAGATGAAAATTACACAATAATTGGGGGTATTTATGCTTGGACCCGAGGGTTGGGGAGAGCATATTCGCATCTCTCGAGGGATATTCCTTCCTTCTTTCAGCCTTTGATCTCCTCATCTTTTTCTCTTTCTTCGAAAGGATGGCTGTGATGATTCCAAAGTCACACGGATCGACACCCTGGCATGCAACTGTGCTTCTTGTGCTAGTTTTGAGCCATTTGATTGGTGGATTTGGAGAATGATGTGTCTTCTCCAATAACCTTGTGCCACGTAGCTTCTTTCCCACTCTTCTCTTCCGAATCAATTGGGGATTTTATTCCCAATGCGTGTGAAATTCCCGTGTGAACAAAACCCCTCTATTAATTTAACTTTTACCCATCTAGGGTTTTTATGAATAGTAATTATTTGCAGGTTGAAGGAGAAAGGGAAGGTGAAAAAGCAGACTTTGGTTGTATCGAATTATTGTGTGAGAGAAAGTGGGTGAGGATATTAAAAAGAAACGTGTGAATGGTTTTAGTGGGTGGTTGGGGTTATTAATTGAGGTAAAAAGACGTGAATGATATACGTTTTAATAAAAAACGTATAAAGTAAACAAAACACAAATCGTTCATTTGTTTTCTTTTATAACATTTCTGAATTGGGCTTGGGCCCAAGGACTTTTCCATCCGTTCCTTTCATTTTGTTTTGGGCCTAATGGATTTTCAAACAATTCATGAAATTAACTTGTAACTTTAATGGGCTTTTGAGCCCATTCACCCCATTGTGGGACCCACTAAGCCCGTTTTCTCTTGAAATCCTCTAAATCGAACTCGATTTTGGCTCTTTGATCTTTTTCTTCATTCTCATGTCGGTTTTCATCGGTTTTCGCGAACTTGGTACCTACACACATGAAAACAAGAAACAAGCATATCCAAGGCATTTTTGATACATTATGTGCATATTTTCATTGTTTTAAGCAATAAATGATATGAGTAAAAACACTCATATCAAATTCCCCCATGCTAAGCAATTGCCGTGTCCTCACGCAATGATAAAATAAAACTATGACTACACCATTATTCAACTTTTGACATTTTATTTTGCAAAGACATAATGTATTGCTTTCATTATTCGAAAAATAACTTTCGGATCATAAAACTTAAATAGATTTATCGTTCCCGACTTTTCACTTTTCCAAGCCAAGTGCAAAAACAAGATCATTGTTATTATAAGTTGGTAGACTAACACGAACTCATGTGGGCTAATTAATCACTTAGACTCCCTTATTCCTATGTGTATCTCTTATATTTTATTGTTGTCTTGAATGATCACGAGGATGCATCGTTGACTTATTTCGATAATTTATTAAGCCGAAAATAAAGTGAACGATTTAATCAATAGTTAGCTAAAGGACAAAATCTTTTAAAACTGCTTCTCGGGCTCTCATAAAGTTCATATCTTGGCATAACTTGTTTCGCGATTTGAGACCTTTCTCGGATCGATATTTGGCAATGACTTAATACTTCCAACCTTGAGAGACGTTCTTGAAATAATGGTCTTCTCTTCATAATATTTCTTCACTTGAAGCTTAGAGAGATTCATACTTGGACCACGACTTCTTCATTTTTCTCCAATCTTTACTTGGGATTTTGATTTACAACGATCCGCCTCCTTTTTGGACTTGGCTTCATTTATCCTCATACCTTATTTTTGGTCTTTTTGGATAGACTTCTCCATGACTTTTTGGGAGTATTTTGCTTTTCGTCGTGTGTCTCGATCCTTCATATTGATTTTTGATAAATGAGTCTTCACATCACTTGAGATCTTTAGCAATAAAACATAGCCCTCATGTCTTGTTAGGACCTTTTTGGACTCGCCAATCTTCGCATCCCGCTTCAATAAGTTATGCCTTGGCTATGAACTCTAATCCATACCGAGCAACTTCTAAACGATCTTGGGCTAGAAGCTAAGTAACTTTTCAAATCGTTCAACATTATTTATTGCAATTAAATTTATTAACAAGTGATGGGAGAATAGGCTCATAATTAACTCACATAAATTCCCGAAAGAATACCGAACTTATAATTGGCTCTATCATCTCTTGTTCTCCATATTGTAAAATTCCAAGAATGAAATCAATGGATACTTAGCCTATTAAATCAAAGTTTTGGGTTTTCAAGTCATCTATAGGATCTTGCAACTTCTTATACTTTTGCAAGTTTTAGAATTTGCGTTTTAAAGTTCCCTTGATAAACGACTTTCTAGGATCAATTATAGGAGCTTGCGAAAAGTTCTTGTTCTTAACTCGTATGAATTAAGACTTTCGCGTTTTAAAGCTCCCTATATAATAGCCTAGCAAAACTTAATTCAAATACGTTAAGGAAAAGCTAAGGTTAAAAACCGAGTCGAGTCAAAAACTATTCTTATTTTCACCAACGGAAAGCCTACATTCGTGTCAAAAACACTTATTTTCTTATTAAAAACTTAAAAATAACACTAAAAATTTAAAATTTTATTGAAAAATGAGAAAAACAACACGTTTGGACACGACAAGAGCAATAACAAGCGATTATATCGATTGACTCCCCCATGCTAAAACTAAACATTGTCCTCAATGTTTCTTAGCTCAAGAGTAACACCCCCTTGCTAAAATACGAAGAGTCTAATGCAAATTCCTAGCATGGAAAGAGCACGCAAATCTATAAGCCGTTTATTAATTATGCCTCAAGATAAAACGTTAGTCAATAATAATCAAGGGTAAGAAAGTGTGCCCCTTTTTGGCATTCAAAGAATGGAAGATCAAGTGGACCGCCAAAAACCGAACACGAGAGTCTTCAATGATAAGGGTCATACCTAAGATCACAACACAACAAAACACGAACACGAGCTTGAAAGATCAAGCCTTATTAGGTGTTAGAAAATAGAAAGAAGATAGAATGTATGGGACTCCCCCACAAGGCACCTCGTTTTTGTTCACCAAGTCATGAGCTCGACTCGATCCCCGCATTCATTGGTCCTTAGGGAAAGTTTGAAGATCCGGGACAACCTCCGTAGGTATGTCCCCTCCAAAGTAATGTTTCACACGATGACCATTCACCTTAAAGTTAGGCCCGTCTTTTTGAGCTAGCTCAACGGTACCATAAGGGAAAACTTGTGCAATGGTGAATGGTCCGGACCAACGGGATTTAAGCTTGCCCGAGAAAATCTTAAGTCTAGAGTTGAATAAGAGGACTTGATCACCAACATTGAAAATGCGGTTATTGATCTTAGAGTCATGAATCCTCTTAGTCTTCTCTTTGTAGATCAAAGAATTTTCATAAGCTTGATCCCTTAATTCACTTAGTTCATTCAATTGAACCTTGCGATGATCACCCGCGGCCCCCAAATCAAAGTTACAATGCTTAAGAGCCCAATACGCCTTATGTTCGAGTTCAATTGGCAAGTGGCATGCTTTTCCGTAGACCAACCTAAATGGTGTACAACCAATTGGCGTCTTGTGAGCCGTATGGAAAGCCCACAATGCATCGTCCAATTTATCCGACCATGAAGTGCGATTCTCTCCAATAGAACGCTCCAAAATCCTTTTAAGAGCACGGTTTGAAACCTCCACTTGACCACTCGTTTGAGGGTGATAAGCCGTAGAAAGTCGATGAGTGACACCATATTTCTTTAGAACTTTTGCAAATTGTTCATTACAAAAATGGGTCCCACGATCACTTATAATAGCCCGCGGAGTTCCAAACCTAGCAAAAAGTTGTTTCAAAAATTTCACCACAACTCGAGCATCATTCGTGGGCAAAGCCTTAGCTTCGACCCATTTAGACAAATAGTCCACGGCTACGAGAATGTATTTGTTTCCTTTTGATGATGGAAACGGCCCCATAAAATCGATCCCCCATATGTCAAAGATTTCACAAACTTGGATAATGTTTTGAGGCATTTCATCCCTTTGTGAGTTCTTTCCTTGACGTTGACAAGCATCACAAGTCTTGATCAAGTCTTGGGCATCACGATATATGGAAGGCCAAAAGAAGCCGGCATCAAAGACTTTCTTCGTGGTGGCGTTAGCACCATGATGTCCCCCGGTGGGTCCCTCATGACAAGATTTAAGGATATCTTGAGCTTCTTTGCCAAACACGCACCTACGAATCACTTGATCCGCGCACACACGAAACAAATAGGGGTCGTCCCAAAAGTAGTAGGAAATATCCTTGAAAAACTTTCGTTTTTGTTGGGACGACATACCCTTGATCACAAACTTCCCCGCATGGTAATTTGCGATATCCGCAAACCAAGGGGTACTATCATCACCACGAAAAGTAACCATACCAAGCGTCTCGAGAGGAAATGTTTCATTGATTTCCTTGTTCTCTCGATCGCTTTGGTGAGGATTCTCAAGTCGGGATAAATGATCGGCCGCGAGATTCTCGGCTCCTTTTTTGTCTAGAATTTGAACATTAATTTCTTGAAGGAGGAGAATCCACCGGAGCAACCTCGGCTTAGCATCTTGTTTATTAAAAAGGTATTTGATAGCCGAGTGGTCCGTATACAATATGGTTTGGGACAAGACGAGATATGGTCTAAACTTTTCAAAAGCATACACAACGGCAAGAAACTCCTTTTCCGTTGTAGTATACTTTGTTTGAGCATCCGTCATAGTCTTACTTGCATAATGTATAGGCAAGAAATGTTTTAGCTTACGTTGCCCCAAAACCGCACCTACCGCATAATCACTAGCATCACACATAATTTCAAAAGGTAGATCCCAATCCGGGGCAACTAAGATAGGAGATTCGGTTAACTTCTTTTTAAGCATCTCAAAGGCTTGAATACACTCATCCGAAAAGATGAAAGGAGTCTCTTTTTCCAAAAGATGGGTCATAGGCCGAGCTATCTTAGAGAAGTCTTGTATAAAACGACGATAGAAGCCGGCATGGACGAGAAAACTCCTTACTCCCTTAACGGTGGTGGGTGGAGGCAATTTGGCAATCACGTCGATTTTAGCCCTATCAACCTCAATACCGGCCTTAGAGATCTTATGTCCTAACACAATTCCCTCTTTGCACATGAAGTGACATTTTTCATAATTAAGCACAAGATTCGTTTCCTCACAACGTTGCAACATTCTTTCAAGGTTAGAGAGACATGAAGTGAAAGAATCCCCAAAAACCGAAAAGTCATCCATGAAGACTTCCATGGTTTTCTTGATCATATCATGGAAAATGGCCGTCATGCACCTTTGGAACGTCCCCGGAGCATTGCATAGTCCAAAAGGCATGCGACGATAGGCAAATGTTCCATAAGGACAAGTGAATGTGGTCTTTTCTTGATCACGAGGGTCAATGGGGATTTGGAAATAGCCAGAAAATCCATCCAAAAAGCAATAGAATTCATTCCCTGCTAGTCTCTCTAACATTTGATCCATAAAAGGTAAAGGAAAATGATCCTTCCTAGTGGCATCATTAAGCTTCCTATAATCAATACAAACACGCCAACCGGTCACAAGTCTAGTAGGAATCAATTCATTATCCTCATTAGTAACAACCGTCATTCCTCCTTTCTTTGGAACACAATGCACGGGGCTAACCCATGGACTATCCGAGATAGGGTAGATCATTCCGGCGTCTAGAAGTTTAGTGACTTCCTTTTTGATCACCTCATGAATCTTTGGATTGACCCTTCTTTGATGTTGGATAGCGGGTTTATAATCATCCTCCATTAGAATTTTATGAGTACAAAATTTGGGATCTATACCCTTAATGTCGGAGATTTTCCATGCAATGGCCCGTTTATGTTTCTTAAGCACTTTAATAAGCTCATCCTTTTCATTTTCCTTTAATCCCTTAGCAATAATCACCGGTAACTTATCCGTTCCTTCAAGAAAAGCATACTCCAAATGAGTGGGTAATTCCTTAAGTTCTAATTCGGGTGCTTCCTCAATAGATGTTTTCACTTTAGTTTCATTAACACTCACAACTTTTAATTCCATAGGTTGTGATTCAAAAGGATCCATATTCAACAATTTTTCAATCAACGCAATATCTCCCTCGGGATCAAAATTCTCACTATCAAACTCACTAGGATCAAACGGTGTGCTAAGGTAATCATCAATTTCCTTCTCGATTTTTGAATAACTATTATTCTCAAGCTCTTCAAGAACGAAGTCACCTCCCTCAAATGGAGTGAATGGAGGCTTAGCCGAAGAGATAATAGGATTCGATGAAGTGGGATTGCCACGTTTAGAAGTATCCGAAAAACCAAGCATATCTTGCGAAGCCTCTCCACTAGCAACATCAATCACATCGACTTGATTGATTGATTCCTCGTCGTCTTCGGAAGAAAACTTCGAGATTTTACCAATATTAAGAGTGATACTTTCATCATCAAAACGTAAAGTCAACTTTCCCTCTCTCATGTCAACTAATGAACTAGCCGTATTTAAAAACGGTCGTCCCAAAATAAGAGGCACTCGAGAATTTTCCGGATAATCACAAATGACAAAATCCGCCGGAAAAATGAGCTTTCCTACTTTGACTAATACGTCCTTGGCTATACCTTTTGGAAAGGCGATCGATCGATCCGCTAGCTCGATAGTCATCTTAGTAGGTGAAAGCTCGGGAAGTGATAACCTTTTCCATACAGAAAGAGGCATCAAGTTAATGCTAGCGCCAAGATCGGCTAATGCTAAGCATTCTCCCATATTAGGGAAATCACATGGTATCAAAAATTGACCGGGGTCTCCAAGCTTTTTGGGAAACTTTTTAGAGAGAACCGCGGAACAACTTTCATTTAAAGAGGTAGATACTTCAACTAACTTCTCCTTATCATTCATCAACCTTTTAATTGTAGAAGCAAATTTAGGCATGCTAAGCAATGCATCCGCGAAACTAAGATTAATATACATTTTCTTAAACACATCTAAAAACGTAGAAACTTGAGCATTGGTCTTTTCGCGGAGCTTCTCTTTGGTAAGTCTCGAAGGGTAGGGTAGTGTGGGTTTAGTCTTCGGAAGCTCGGGTTCCGGAATAGGCAATTGGTCTACCTTTGGTGGAATAGGAATTTCCTTATCTTTAACCACCTCGGGTTCTTGCTCCACTTCCCTCACCGGAGAGGTACTCACATGTGGAAGCAAAGGTCCGTCTAAAGCCTTCCCACTACGTGTGGTTATAGCTTTCATCTCACCCTTCGGGTTTGGAATGGTGTTACTAGGTAAGCCACCCGAAGACGAGGAAGGTTGACTCATAAAGGATTCAAACATTGAAAGCAATTTATTTTGACCTTGTTCCAAACTTTGTTGCATACGATTTTGACCTTGCTCTAATCTTTGCTCAAAACGGTTTTGGTTTTGTTCAAGTCTTTGTTGATTAAGCTCAATCTTGTTATTTTGCCCTTTAATAGTATTTTGAAACTCATTTTTCAAAGTTGCCATTTGTCCTTGAATGTTATTTTGAAAAGCTTTTAAACTTTCCTCATTAATGTAGCTTGACAAATCATTTTGATTATTGCTTTGAAAACCTTGATTGTTTCGATTAACATTAAACCCATTTCCTTGATTAAAATTCCCTTGGTTACCACGGTTAAAATTATTCCCATTATTACCATTGTTGTACCTATTTTGAACCGGTGAAAAACCCGGTGGAGCAACATAATTTTGACGAGGAACTTGACCGTTGGAGCCATAAGTTCCCGTCGCGGCAAAAGCATTAGCTTGATCAAAACCCGTGTTTAAACAAGCATAATTAGGATGTGCTCCACCGCATGATACACAAAAACTCTCAACCATATTAATCGATCCATGAGGATTCTTCCTAAGCTCATTCAAAATTGTGTCAATCTTAGAGTCCAATCTAGCAATCTCGTGATTAGATGAATTCACATTGGAAACAACCGGTGTGTTTCGTGAATATTGTGCTCTAGACTTATCCTCAATTATTCTCCACGCGTCTCTCGGTGTTTTTCTTAAAAGATTACCACCCGCGGCGGCATTTAAAGAATCTTGTTCAATCATATTCAGCCCATTATAGAAAGTATTTATTTGATGCAATTCCGAGAAACCGTGGTGTGGACATTGTCTTAACAAATCTTTAAATCTTTCCCAAGCAACCCCAAATGATTCATGCACTTTTTGTTCAAATCTAGTGATCTCATTTTTAAAGTGTGTTGTCTTGGACGGTGGAAAGAAATAATTCATAAACTTTGACACTAAATCATCCCAAGTTAAAATCGAACCCGGTGGTTCTTTCTCATACCAAAGCTTAGCATTACCCTCGAGCGAGTACGGAAAAAGCATAAGCTTAATCACGTCATTCGGCACATCTCTAAACTTGAGAGTCGAGGTAATTCGATTAAAATTCCGAATGTGAGAATGCGGACTATCGATCTCATTGCCACGAAATGGGTCGGCACGAATGAGCGATACAAGATCCGTCTTAATCTCAAAATGATCCGCCAAAATAGCCGGCACAACGATTGCTTCCCCATACCCCTCGGTGGGTGCACGGAGCAATTCCTCCATCGTACGGTTATCGGCCATCTCTACAACAATAGGTGGAATCTCGGGTTCCACTATTCGTTGTTGACGATTTCTATTTCTACGAGGAATATTTTCAAGCCTATTAAAATCTATCACAAGACGAGAAGAACGTAAATGCATACACTACAAAGACGAGAATTTAGAGGATTGAAGAAAAGAAATTAGACAAGAAAGAAGATTATTTTTGGTATTTTTATTTGGTATTGCTCAATCAAAAATGATCGATAAAAACAAGGAATAAGGATAATTACTATGGAAGTAAATTACCCTCGGTCGACTTTGAAACGATAGGTGAAAACCTAAACGTCTCGAGGTTCAATAAGTAAACAACAAAAAATAAGATTTATTACTACTTGAGTCGGCAAACCAATAATTGGTTGTCCCTCTCAATATACGCACAAGCAAGCGGGGAAACGAGGTGGCACAAAGCACTTAAAAACCTTTTTCCTTAGACGGCCTTTTATAGCACGTCGCCTTATACCCACCTTATAGTTTGTATAAATCGAGTTCAAACTTCTTATTAGTATTTATCTATTTTGCCTTTATTTTTTTGTTTTGGGTTCGAATACAATAGCTAGGTGATGAAATCCCAACTAAGGCTTATTTGAAAAGTATTTAAAATTATTGTTCTACGTAATACAATATATTATTCACAAAAAACGAGAAAAACGATACATACTACGTAATAGAAAAATAACAAAACTTTCCGAGGACGGAAAGGGTCTTCAAATCCACGATCAACAAATCTCAACAAAAGCGAATCGTACACAAGATCCCCGGCAGCGGCGCCAAAATTTTTGATGTGTCGTGGATAAACACATATACGTTATAGGACAAATTTAGGTAATTACCTTTAGGAAAAAGTAATTAACCAAAAATAAGTCAAAGACGGATACGATTAAACACGTGAGTGAACCAAGTTCGTTGTACACGAAGATCGAGTGAATTTGAGACGTTTTGCTTTGATTTGGACAATTGATTCGAATGTGTCGTTGGTTTTTAAAACTACAATTAAACTCTACGAATTTTAAACTATTTAAAAATAATCCTAAGTGCATGAATCGTTAAACCCGCTAATTAAATTTTAAACTAACAATTAATTACTTAAAATTAAAATACTAATTAAAAAAATTAAATCTATATTAATAATCTAATTAAACTATTTTTTTTTTATTTTTTTTTTATTTATTAATTATTAAACTAAAATTTACTTAATTAATTAAAAACTTTATTTAAATAAAAACGGATTAAAAGTAGTTAAAAGTTTACTTAATTGAAAACTGCCAAATCTTACTACACTATATTAGTTCAGTTACAGAAACAATAATCAAAGAAGCATGTAGCCCAAATGGCTAACACACTGAACTGGTGAGGGGGAGGTCTCGAGTTCTAACCCCCCCAATGACAAATTTTTTGGAAATAATTTCTTTTTGACAGTTTGTAAAACCCAGTCACAGGAGTGACTTTTATGTAAGCTTATTATGGATTAAGCTGTTAGTAAACAGCTTATTGAGCTTGTCAGTTAAATGAACTGATAAGCAGTTTGATACAGTAAGTAGAATGATGTAAACTAAACTGATACAAGTTAATCAAACTGAATCTAACACAACTTGATCATAAGCGAATTAGGCAAAATAAGCATAAGCACACAACTAATACCAGTTACTCATATCAAATGAAATTATGCATAATATCATAAGCAATGTATAACAGTTCGACCTACATAGCAAATCTTCTAACAGGCATCAGCAGGATCATTCAAACCGATATAACATCATATTTCTAACATACTTAAAACAGATCTCAAAACTGAGGCAGTCAAGTCTCAAATATCGATCAGGCTAAGCACCATTTCAGCAAATTTTAGCAATCATAAACTCATATACGCAAAACAAGTAATAGATTTAAGTTCATAACCAAACAGTCCTGTTGTCAATAAAACCCGTAAACAGATTGTTAAACAAAATAACCTCAAACTTAACAGATCTAGATATGATCAAACTTATATCAAACACTTAACTCTAAATTAGTTTTAAACATCCATTAAAGGTACTCAGATTACTCCCCAATTATCAGCAGGTAGACACTAAAATAAACAGTACACAAAAACAGATGACAAAAATCTAAAAGTGAAAATCCAAATCCAGAATCAGCACAAGTCAATTATCAGAAAGCTTAAACAATTAAATACCAAACAGATTTAAGGCTATTAGTTTAAATCAATCTAAACATCACTTCACAAATATTCAACTAAATCATTTATGACATCCATATCACATAAGCATCTAAAGCAGATCAATCTAAAAACATAAAAATAAAAGAAATCGAACCTTTTGGAGAAAACCTTTGTAGAAGATGACGCAGCGCTGAGCTGGCCCTTTCAACCCGAATCAACACCATCATTCGTCATCATTCGAATCTCTATTACTCAAAAAATAACCACCATTCCATTGAACCAAATAACTTGTTTATTAGACTTTCCAGTGGGGAAAGCTTTTCTCAATTTTTATCTTAGATTATTCACTAAAGCTATTAAAAAGCTTAAATGAATAATTTTTTATATTATAATTTCAGAAAAATTAGTAAGCAGTAAGATTAATCCGAATCAAAATTTAACAGTAAGTCAAAAATAAAGAAGATGCTTGAATTAAACTTTTCATTAAATCATAAAAATATTACAATACTTTAGAAATAAAAATACAATTAACCCTACTTTTAATCTAACATTATAACACTAAGATAAAGATGAGATGAAAATTACACAATAATTGGGGGTATTTATGCTTGGACCCGAGGGTTGGGGAGAGCATATTCGCATCTCTCGAGGGATATTCCTTCCTTCTTTCAGCCTTTGATCTCCTCATCTTTTTCTCTTTCTTCGAATGGATGGCTGTGATGATTCCAAAGTCACACGGATCGACACCCTGGCATGCAACTGTGCTTCTTGTGCTAGTTTTGAGCCATTTGATTGGTGGATTTGGAGAATGATGTGTCTTCTCCAATAACCTTGTGCCACGTAGCTTCTTTCCCACTCTTCTCTTCCGAATCAATTGGGGATTTTATTCCCAATGCGTGTGAAATTCCCGTGTGAACAAAACCCCTCTATTAATTTAACTTTTACCCATCTAGGGTTTTTATGAATAGTAATTATTTGCAGGTTGAAGGAGAAAGGGAAGGTGAAAAAGCAGACTTTGGTTGTATCGAATTATTGTGTGAGAGAAAGTGGGTGAGGATATTAAAAAGAAACGTGTGAATGGTTTTAGTGGGTGGTTGGGGTTATTAATTGAGGTAAAAAGACGTGAATGATATACGTTTTAATAAAAAACGTATAAAGTAAACAAAACACAAATCGTTCATTTGTTTTCTTTTATAACATTTCTGAATTGGGCTTGGGCCCAAGGACTTTTCCATCCGTTCCTTTCATTTTGTTTTGGGCCTAATGGATTTTCAAACAATTCATGAAATTAACTTGTAACTTTAATGGGCTTTTGAGCCCATTCACCCCATTGTGGGACCCACTAAGCCCGTTTTCTCTTGAAATCCTCTAAATCGAACTCGATTTTGGCTCTTTGATCTTTTTCTTCATTCTCATGTCGGTTTTCATCGGTTTTCGCGAACTTGGTACCTACACACATGAAAACAAGAAACAAGCATATCCAAGGCATTTTTGATACATTATGTGCATATTTTCATTGTTTTAAGCAATAAATGATATGAGTAAAAACACTCATATCAGTAGTATTACTGTAGCGTCAGAAATACGTTGTACCATAATTAATAGTAGAAAATAATACATTAAAATGAATTATTATAAGTTCAGATTTATCAGTTGGTATACGTACAGAATTTCAGAATCAAAATAAAATGAATAAATAAGAAGCCAATAAGATCAGTAAAATTCCATAAACGAATATCAGTTAACTTATTCGCGTCCTTTATTCATGTAGCACGCGTGAAGCCCGAGTAGTATTCGTTCAGTCTTCCATTCAGTCAGTTACTGGACACGAGGTACGGATTTTCGTCCTTTCAGTAAGGACTTCCTTCCTATGCATGATTAGGATTCCCCGTCTTCAGCCAAATGTTTTTCCCCAGTATATGTTTAAGTTTATCAGTAATCATATTAATAACTAAATAAATTGCCTGAGCATTATATACAAGCACGACCAGTTTATGTACTAGTTACGGAGGTACCGTAACCACGACACTAGAGGCACCGGTGTCGTGACTCACATGCAGGAGAGTGATATCCTGCATCGTCCCATCAGCTCAGCTTGGCCATTTTATCAGTATTATTAGTGGGACGTATGGATGCATCCTAGGCTTATAAGTGTTTTATGTTATCAGGGTGAATGTGGTGTGTGCTCTACATCCTTCACATTGGAGCTGATCCCTCCACCCAGCACAGTTATTTAGAGGTCACCCCTCTACAGCATGACGAGGTCACCCCTCCAGTTATTCATGCACGGTTGTTACAGCACGTGACCTATATAAGCTCTGGAAAATTAAAATACAGTAAATGCATGTTTTCAGATTTATCAGATATTAGTTCAGCTTTATTATTTACGAATCAGACTTTACAGATTATGCACAGATTTTCGCTGCAACTTTACTTATCAGTCTTACAGCTCCAATATTTTACCATCTGTTTCATTTCAGTAGTTCCTTATCATGCTTTATATCCGTTCACTGAGCGTTATGCTCAGCCGTAGTACCCTTTCATGTTCTAACGGCAGGTACCCCAGGACGCTCTTAGGATTCTGAGAGCATGTGCATTTGGATGGAAGCTATCCAGACTTCTTACTTGATGTACTTACATTATTCTGCTTATTTGGACATTGTTTAGTCCTTTCCTTCTATATTTTATTTTTCATGTTTTGAGCTTAGGTTGGATTACCGATGTTTGATTCCGGTATTTCCGTTATGGTCATTTAATGTTTTAGGACATTTACCTTATGCTTTGATGACACGCCATAAATACATGTAACGGTCCACTTATCCAAGTGGGGTGTTACAATTATGGTATCAGAGCTATAGGTTCGACCTGTAGGCTCGAAAACTTGACCTGTGACTAGTGGGTAGTCACCAGGAACTTCCCAGATTTTGGCGTTGTTATCTTTCATGTTTCTCATGGATTATTCAGTCAGTTTTCTTCATTTATCAGTCAGTTTTCTTAAAGTTTTGACTAAGTAAAAGGTTGGTACATAACTAGCCATATTTAGTCGCATGCGCTTTTTAGCGAATTTTCGTTTTGGTGAGCTGACCATAGGCGCTCACCCTTGCCCGTTCAGATTTTGTATTGGTAAACCGACTATAGGCGTTTACCCTTACTCATGACAAATTCATGTTTTCAGTCAAATATTAATTAGTGAACCAGCCATAACTGTTCACCATTATTCAGGTCAAATTTCATGCTTTTCAGTCAAATGCTATTTTGAACCGATCCATAGTTATTCACCTTTGTCATATCATGACATTTCATAAAATTTTGACAAGTATGGTTTGAACTACGGCCAACCATATTTAGTCTCAGATTTTAATTTCTATACATGACAGTCTTATAAAATTTTGACAAGTATGAATCGAAACAGAATCGCCCATACTTAGTCACATGCTTCCTACTATGAATACTGTGGATCAAACCATAATTATCCACATCAGTTGATGTTAAACCTCAGTTGATTATTCTTCTATATTCTTTGAACCAGTCAAGTTTATACTCTCACGTGAGTGTCGTTTTCATGCTGACTAAGTTCATGTCTCCTTATGAGGATTATGTTTTCAGCAAGGTGATGATGTTTTATGCTAAGATACAGAAAGGGTTACAGTTAAATCCTGTTTTCATAATAATCAGGTTTGATCTTCATCAGTCATGTCTTCATGCTGACCTTTGTTGAAATTCTGTTTAAGCATATTCTTGAAACTCTATACAACCAGTATTAAGTCTACGCAGAAATTATCACCCTATCATGACTAACCATTTCAGTTCAGTTTGGTAACCAGTTAAATCAATTTAATCCTTGATCATGTCACACAAGTGACACCAGTATTGATCATTCCATAAAATTTCCACCAGTGCCCCGTATAGTCTTCCATATGTACCCCATGTACAGTGTCTCAGTTATACTTCATGGATAGTATTTCATGAGTACTCCACGTATAGTGCCTCAGATATTTTCCATGTGCAGTATTCAGTTTGTACTTCATGTACAGTAGTCGAGATGTACTCCAGGTACCCTACTCCATGGATATTGCTAATCGATCCTCAACCATCTCAGGCGTTGCCACTTGTCGATATTTTACCAGGTGCTGATGCTACTCGTGAGTTGAAGATTTTACCAGATATGTGGAAACCTTGGTTTCCGGATCTTTGAAGCAACTAGGAATGATCATTGTTCATATGATTAGATAATCAAAGCGGAATTAGAACAACAACCATTAACAAGGTGTTTAGGCACGAATAACATGAATAAAACAATTGGATTGTTCATTATATTAATAACAAACAATCACTAGGTGTGTGTACATTGAATCCCACACCTAGTCGACACACACTTTAGGTTTACATTGTGAATGAATTATATGAATAAAACCTAAGACCCTTGTTCCTTTTATAGTAGAAGGAACAGAATGTACAAGAGATCAAATCAAATAAACATCTAAATATTCTATTTAGATAAACTATATATTGTGTATATCATAAATAATATACTCAATATATTCCCCAAATAGAATTCTCCATCAAATCCATCAGCGTTGACTTTTGTTGACTGCTTTTGACTTTTGTTGTCTTCTGTCAACGCCTACATTGCTCTTGTCAACTCTTGTATTACTCTTGTCAACGCTTGAGTAAATGTTCTTCGATTTTGAGTTTCTGCCACATCAACTTTTTGACCCAACAATCTTCCCCTAGTTGATAGTGGCAAAACTCTATGTGTATCTCTTGTAAGTTATACATGATCTTCAAGTTGCTTCCCCTCAAGTGTAGCACGTATTTTCTTCCCCTTTTTGTCACATCAACAAGGAAGTAAACAATGTATGCAATCTTTGAAGATTCTCCAAAAGTAGATTCTGTGTAATGATCTTGAAGAACAATTAATATAGTATTTTTGATGTAGAAGTAGAATAACCCAACCTTGTATTCCATGTCTTGTTTTATCCACGTGATGAAGAACTTATAGGCAAATTATAAGTAGACCTCGATCCCTTGTCAATATTCTCATCCTTTGTGAGACACTGAGCACGATAATGTAACTCCTTCAAGTGTTATGACAAGTCTTTATCACCATTCATGTAAAGCACGAACAAGTTATCTTTAAAGTCACCAGTGCATGACTTTAAGATATGATAGAACATAAACTCACGAAAATCTTCTTCAATCATCAAACTTACCATAAGAATTCTTCCCCTTAAGCCAACATCTCTTCATGACGAATTTAATGAAAGATCATCTTCATACCATATGTAACAACCTCTCACAAGGTTTAGCCCAATTACATAGTTTAAAATATCCATCAAATTCTCATGAATAGTTGCTAACTCGCTTTAAAATCATTAATCCTTGTAAAAATATCCGAGCCATAAATATCAACATGATATTCTAAATTAAAACGGAGATTCCATGTACCTTTGTGTGTAATTACTCCTTTTTGTGTGCTTAAAACGTACCAATTTTCTCAAACAGCAACTATTCCTTTTGTTGTCCAATATCCTTCACTGTCCAAGATATCAACACTGTGTGTTGTCCAATATCGGACAACACTTATCAGCGTTGAAAAATGTATATATCGGACAACAAGTGTCAGCGCTTCCCAACAGCGCTTAACTTATTCCTGTCAGCGCCAACTTTGTACCTGTCAGCGCCTGGCCATCAGCGTCTCATCCATGGCTTGTCAGCGTCACACCAACATCTATCAGCGTCACACCAACATCTATCAGCGTCTAAATAACTCCCATCAGCGGCTAATTGATCTAGGGTTTTATAAACCCTAAATCATTATTTCATGTGAAAATCCATAAACTGCAGTGAACTTCGACAGCGAATAACTTCTTCATAAATGCTCAGATCGAAGATCCCTTCGGTCAGATCCTAGACATAAGTGTCAAGAACCTACAGATCAAATTTCACGACGATCCAACGGTTAACGAAGGAGAAATCGCGTTTTTACTATTACTGTTCACAGAAAACAGCATATGACCCCTGCTGACTTTGACGCTTAATAACTTTTTTTTGGGGATAGATCTCGACAATCTCTCCGGTGGATATCTAGATATATGTATGTAAAACACACATATAAAATTTCGTGGCGATCCAACGGTTCAATAAAAAGTTATGCCCTTCTGAATGCTGCTGCGCACACAAAAACGTCCAGAAAAACCCTAGACGGATTTTTCTTTTCTTCTCGAAACACGAACACCTTGTTGGTCCTAGCATCACGAGCCACGAGGCTCTGATACCAATTGTGGAAACCTTGGTCTCCGGATCTTTGAAGCAACTAGGAATGATCATTGTTCATATGATTAGATAATCAAAGCGGAATTAGAACTACAACCATTAACAAGGTGTTTAGGCACGAATAACATGAATTAAAACAATTGGATTGTTCATTATATTAATAACAAACAATCACTAGGTGTGTGTACATTGAATCCCACACCTAGTCGACACACACTTTAGTTTTACATTGTGAATGAATTATATGAATAAAACCTAAGACCCTTGTTCCTTTTATAGTAGAAGGAACAGAATCTACAAGAGATCAAATCAAATAAACATCTAAATATTCTATTTAGATAAACTATATATTGTGTATATCATAAATAATATACTCAATATATTCCCCAAATAGAATTCTCCATCAAATCCATCAGCGTTGACTTTTGTTGACTGCGTTTGACTTTTGTTGTCTTCTGTCAACGCCTACATTGCTCTTGTCAACTCTTGTATTACTCTTGTCAACGCTTGAGTAAATGTTCTTCGATTTTGAGTTTCTGCCACATCAACTTTTTGACCCAACAAGATGCTGATGCTGCGAACACTTTGAAGACCTCAAAATTGCTGATGCTGCTGATACTTTGGAGATTTCTCAAGATGCTGATGCTGATGTTGTTATACTATAAAGACACCGCAGAGCAAGGACGAAAACTATAAATTTGAACTTTATGTCAAGAATAAATTTCAACCATCAGACACTACCATTCCATTACATACTTTTACCTTCTCAGTTAGATGTCACACTCCACTCAGCTAACCGTGTATTCAAAGAGTGGGAACCGGAACTCAGCCGGCCACTCAGCAGAATAGTTACATGAATCAGGGTCATGATAATGATCGTCATAAATTGACAGACAAAGCAGTAATGAAAACCACCGTGCTTATAAATAATCAGTCAGTAAACATCGGAACTCCGGAACGGACGTGACCAAAAATACAAGAGGTCAGTAGTCTAACCGGTTCGCCAATCCTAGCAGTTACCAAAATTTTTCAGCCTTGTTTAGATTCATCTACTAAAACACGTGCCAAGACATCAGTTAAGACATAGGTCTCAGGTATCATTTCGGAAGACACATATCAGGACACCAGTCATGGTACATGTCATACGAATCTTTCTTTAAAATACGAGTCAGAACTCATAACTCCAGTATGTTTCTAAACCAGTCCTCAGTAATTCAGGGTACCCTTCAGAAAGGGGTATACCAGTTCTATTATGCCACACATGAACCAGATCATTTAAAAAATTCAGTCACCACCACTAGAGTATTATTCAGTTTAAAAACGCAGTATTCATTCTATGAGGTTACAGACGAACACATTCAGTGAAAAGTCGCCATGTTCACTTCACGTATTCTTATGTCCGCTTTATCTTAAATCAGGTAGTCCCCTGTATCTCATCCAAAAAAAAAAGACTCCACGGTACCACCCATGTTTATTGAGGTTCTCCTTTCAGTTAACGACAAGATCCGTCTTACTAAATCCCAAACATATTCATTATATCTCCTTCCAGAAAAATCAGTACAAGTTATTTCTGCCCTACAAGCGCGTGACTTGTCAGTCCATACCTGCGAAGACTTTCTAACCACCAGTTATAATCAATTTCTGAAATTATTTAAGTTCATGATCAACAGATTATCCCAAAGTTTCCAGATATAATTTCAGAAAGTTTCAAGAAATTTCTTCCTAACCACGAGAAAGAAATTTAACATCGAGCTAGTCTCAAGAACAGAACCTGTTTTCAGAACTCTTGATCACAGGGCTTCAGCTAAGTTAAAAGAGTTGCAGCAATTGCTGCAAGAATTACCGGAACGAGACTTTATTCACCCTAACGTACCACCTGGAAGTGTATCGTTTTTGTCTATCAGAAAGAAGACCGGTACCATGAGATCATGTATCGATCATCGAAAATTTACGAGATCGCCATTCATAAAACGATACTCATTCCACGAATAGGAGGTTACCTGACCTACTACGATGTCTTAAATATCTTCCAGAACAATTCGTGATCATGCCACCAACAATGGTGAGAGAAGAACATGATGTATTCCAGATTGCTGTTGAACATGTTATAGTCTCTCTAAAATTTTGACTTATACGTCTGAGCTCCCTAATACTCCAGCTATAGTATGAAATTTATGAATAAATTTTTCCATGGCTCCTCAGACAAATTCTCCGTATATTCATTGATA
Source organism: Glebionis coronaria (assembly GCA_025667525.1). Classification (NCBI taxonomy): domain Eukaryota; kingdom Viridiplantae; phylum Streptophyta; class Magnoliopsida; order Asterales; family Asteraceae; genus Glebionis; species Glebionis coronaria. Next base: position 218,026 of record JANFOE010001008.1, read on the forward strand.
ACATTCTGATCTGCTAAATTCTAAGAGAAGTACAAGAGAATCATCTTTTCACAGTTGAACAGAATCTCCGATAGGAGAAAATTGTATAAGCAACTTTTCAGATGTGAATTCCAGTTGAACGGAGTGGCATTTCTGAACCACCCTATTTCAGCAGAAGGAAATTTCAGACAACCCTGCGAAGGTGAAGGCCATCACCTGATGGTCCCAACTGACGCCTATGAACGAAATTCCACCAGAATGTACCAAAATTCCAGGCAGAATTTTGATAGAAACAGTATAACGCGTTGAGACATCTATGTTCATATCTAATACCTTCCATTCCAACAGGTTTAAGATAGAACGTCGTCATACTATCGAGTTATTACTACCAGTAGAAATTCTGGACCGAAAGGAGACAAGACTCCATGGAGATTTTTATTAGATTACCACAGACTCAAAAAAGTATAACACTATCTAAGTGATTGTCGACCATGTAATCAACCTACACGTTTCCTCTCATCCAGAAGGATTACGCAGTAGTGGACCTGCAGAAAATTTAGCAGTAAATAGTACGATTTCAAGTATTCTGGCGACCATCATATCAGACAGAATTCATGTTCACGATCAAGTGTATGTTTACGCCCACTATAAATTCATGTTTATTTTCACTTTCACGTTTACGTCTCATTCGCAGAATGATGCTGTTTCAGTTCATCTTTATGCTATCTCTTTATTTAAGCTCACGTTTGTGTTCATAACATTGTTCACGTTCAAGTTCGTGTGCCATTTCATGATACACGTTTCTCAGTTTATTATCGTATACGGTTACAGAAATCTTGATAAATTAGACTCAAGTTTAGCACAACTATTCCATAACCAGGTAGACGTTTCACATCTCAGGCCGTAACGTTTGGCATTCATTCCTCAGTCAGCATACGTTCATGATATGTTCTAGTATCACGTTCACAGTATGATTCACGTATCACATTCATGATATATTCTATTCCAAAGCTCCTCATATAATTATGAACCACGTTCACAATTGCTCACTCAGCACGTTCACGATTGTTCACGTAGTTCGTCCCTATATTTCAGCAGCTTTCTCAGAGATATAAATATTATCTTTTCAGAATATTTACACGTATCGTTTCATGTATCCTACATGCTATGGCTTTTCATTCTATTAGATTCAGAAAATCCATCTTAAGTATGGAACCAGAAACTATTCAGCATCGTCAGGACAGGGTCATCAGGACCAAGATGTTCATTATGTCAAGATCTTTGAAGGAACCGTCTCGAGCGGAAAGCCACTTGGAACGGAGGAGTCCATACGGACCTCTCATCCTTTCCTTCAATAAGCCAGTCAAGTTCTTTCAGTCAGGTTACGTTCCATGTCCTCTTCATCCATGTCACGTTACATGGTCACTTCAGTCATGTCATGTTTATACCTATCAGCAGCATTATGTCTTAATTAGAAGATGAATTATCATTCAGCTTACATGTGTTTTCAGCTTAGGTGTCCTTTCAGTTCTTATAAACTTCATCAACTTATTACCTTTAATTCGAAAACGAATTTCCTTTTTTTGGAAGGGAAGAATTGTAAAACCACAACATTATCGTGTCTCTAATTCGAGGACGAATTATTTTTTTAGAGGAGAAGAGTTGTAAAACCCGCTTTAAAAAACCACGAACATTAAAATACGCAATCTCAACTTTAATTAAATATTACAAAAATTAATTATTAAGAAAATAATTGTTAAATGTCAGAAAAGATTACGTACGTATTTCGTAAGTAGTATTATGTAGGAAATAATTTACTACGTTTCAGAAATTAAAACACGAGAAAGAAACAAGTATACACGACAATTAGAAGTGTCGAAAACAAAAGTCACACACATTGGAATGTGTGGGTTGGCGGCTGATTAAAAAAAAACAAAAGAAACCTGGGGCCTGGAGCCCAGCCCGTTGTGAAAACAAAACAAAGGAAGTAAAGTTGGTATCTTTTCATTTTAGCATAAACACAAAAAAAAAGAACGGGAACTAGGGTTCTGTCCTTTTATTGGCCGCCGACTAGAAACACAAAACAAGGAAAACGACGTTGGGATTTTACATTTGTTTGGAGTACGTGTTCTTGATCAGTCATAAAAATTATAATGGTATCACTTTTATGTCCTTTAATTCCATGTTATCACGAATTTTATGTTTATGATCTAAACAAAGGAATGTACATGTAGTAATCACGTAATAATAATAAAAAGAGTGTCGGGTTCCTGTTGGTTCACCAAAACCGAGACCTAAAAGGTCTCGATGTGGTTGTTGTTTGGGCCAGTCGTGACCCACAAGGGGCGATTTGGTTTGATGACAACAGCAGCAGTAGAAAACCACCAGCAGGAGGGTGCGTTTGGGGCTGTAGTACCAACAAGGGTGCGTTTGGGTCTGTATCAACAGCAGGGGGTGTTTGGGTTTACCAATAGTGGGCCAATAATGCAAAACAGTGGGAAATAAAAGATAACAGTGGGAACTATATGTAAAACCAGTGGGAATAATGGGACTATTAAATGGATATATTGAAATAACTTTAGCGACAGTTTTAGCGACAGTTTTCTGTCGCAGAACTGTTATGTATATACAGTTTTTAAATGGGACAGTTTTAGCGACAGTATTAGTGACACAGAATTCTGTCACAAATCCTGGTGGATAGATTTATATAGGTAGATAAAATCATTACACGTTGATTTATTTAGTGCGACCGAGATGGGATATCTCGGTAGGCTCGGGACATTATTAAAATAAATAAAATGAATATTTTTATATTATACCTTTTTAAGCTAATTGTTTAATAATGTTCAAAATATATTTTTCTAAATGTATTATATTAAAATAGTTCTTTAAAAATTAAAAGGGTATAATTTTATTAAATGAATTAAATTACTTTGGGAATTTTCTAAATTAAGAAACTTTTTATTTTAGCGGGATACTTAAGGTAGTATTACTGTAGCGTCAGAAATACTTTGTACCATAATGAATAGTAGAAAATAATACATTAAAATGAATTATTATAAGTTCAGATTTATCAGTTGGTATACGTACAGAATTTCAGAATCAAAATAAAATGAATAAATAAGAAGCCAATAAGATCAGTAAAATTCCATAAACGAATATCAGTTAACTTATTCGCGTCCTTTATTCATGTAGCACGCGTGAAGCCCGAGTAGTATTCGTTCAGTCTTCCATTCAGTCAGTTACTGGACACGAGGTACGGATTTTCGTCCTTTCAGTAAGGACTTCCTTCCTATGCATGATTAGGATTCCCCGTCTTCAGCCAAATGTTTTTCTCCAGTATATGTTTAAGTTTATCAGTAATCATATTAATAACTAAATAAATTGCCTGAGCATTATATACAAGCACGACCAGTTTATGTACTAGTTACGGAGGTACCGTAACCACGGCACTAGAGGCACCGGTGTCGTGACTCACATGCAGGAGAGTGATATCCTGCATCGTCCCACTCAGCTCAGCTTGGCCATTTTATCAGTATTATTAGTGGGGCCTATGGATGCATCCTAGGCTTATAAGTGTTTTATGTTATCAGGGTGAATGTGGTGTGTGCTCTACATCCTTCACATTGGAGCTGATCCCTCCACCCAGCACAGTTATTTAGAGGTCACCCCTCTACAGCATGACGAGGTCACCCCTCCAGTTATTCATGCACGGTTGTTACAGCACGTGACCTATATAAGCTCTGGCAAATTAAAATACAGTAAATGCATGTTTTCAGATTTATCAGATATTAGTTCAGCTTTATTATTTACGAATCAGACTTTACAGATTATGCACAGATTTCCGCTGCAACTTTACTTATCAGTCTTACAGCTCCAATATTTTACCATCTGTTTCATTTCAGTAGTTCCTTATCATGCTTTATATCCGTTCACTGAGCGTTATGCTCAGCCGTAGTTCCCTTTCATGTTCTAACGGCAGGTACCCCAGGACGCTCTTAGGATTCTGAGAGCATGTGCATTTGGATGGAAGCTATCCAGACTTCTTACTTGATGTACTTACATTATTCTGCTTATTTGGACATTGTTTAGTCCTTTCCTTCTATATTTTATTTTTCATGTTTTGAGCTTAGGTTGGATTACCGAAGTTTGATTCTGGTATTTCCGTTATGGTCATTTAATGTTTTAGGACATTTACCTTATGCTTTGATGACACGCCATAAATACATGTAACGGTCCACTTATCCAAGTGGGGTGTTACAGGTGCAGCTTCCACACTAGCACGGTAAATGTTGTTGTACAAGAGTTCTATCAAGGACACATGTCGATCTCAACTACTACCAAAATCAAACACACACACTCGGAGCATGTCTTCCAACGTTCGAATGTCCTTTCACTTGTCCATCATCTCATAAAAACAATTACTCACAAAATAAAATCGCACGGGTCACACATAACCCCATCGAAAACGTTCAGAATATACAAGACGAAGTAATTATTACTAGTCGTACAAAATCACCTTATCGCAATATTACGTACATACAACCCTAGTTCGTCAAAAACGAATTCATCGATACGCTAATCATTCGACGTATACATAACTCTCTCGAAAACATCACAAACCAATTAAACACAAAATCCATTATGAAGCACATAAAGCCGTATCACGACATGTTTGCGAAATAGCCAAACCATGCCAAGTAAATAAGTTCAACCAAGTTAACTCATGCTTGCTAATCAGCCAAGTCATGATAAAATAAGGATATTTGACATATTTCTCGGATGAGTCCAGTCAAATGAAAATTGCAAGTTAAAGAAGGTTCACGAGCTTGCTAGCTATGGATGCATATCCTAAACAAAGAATAAAATTCATACATACGTCATCGCAGGGTGCTCACCCACGGATTTATACCCAAAAGATATTACAAGAACACCATCTCACTTCCGTTTCAAACGTGGTCAAAATCTCAATAAGCATCATCGTTCACAGTAAAAAAAAATATATTACATGGCACGTGTTCTCCATGATCGGACGTCACTGGACAATGTCGCCTCAAGTCCTCACAACTTACGATCATTCGACCAGATCACTTACCACATAAATACATAAAAGGCAAGGGTTTACAACAAAAACATCAACTATGGCTATCTATTGTTTAACCATCGATAATCAAGGATGGTTGAGTCAAGCAAAGATGATTCCTCACTTGAATAAACGAAGACGGCAATGGAATTGTCTTCCAACTACCAATGCACAGTTGGTAAACTTCAACAATTTATCATGTGTCGTTGTCATATCGAAAGAACAAGAAAAGAAGCAGATTAGGTACGATACATTCGATGTCGGAGAAGTCTTCTTCATTTCCCTCAGAGTTATTCGAACTCGGATTTCCTCTACTTCGGCAGTGTTCTATTTTTGTTAAAATTCCTTCTCAGTGTCGGTACGAGTCCCTTTTGTATTTCATCAACACCCTCGTGATTCCGATGAAATTCGTAAGTTACACACACACATAAAAACATTTTCCAAAATTACTCGGTCACAGTGACTTACTAAGTCAACGCCAAACAAAAAGAAAATATTTCAAAGAACACAAGAAAATTCAAAAATTTTCTTTAAGAATCAAAGAAATTACGACTACTTGCAAAAATGATCCACCATTTAAAAAAAAAGAAACGTTCTCATCCAAACGTTTATCAAAACACTACAAGTTTCAAGATGACCAATTTGTTTGACACGATAGTGCCCTTCCTAAACTATGCATAATTAGCTAGATCATGCATACTTAAGGGTCAAGCAACGACAATTAACAAAACATGACTCTTCCCGAATTATGCATAGTTAGCTAAGCTGTGCATAATTGAGGATCGAGTGACGACACAAACATTATTATTACATACCAAATATGACTATGAAAGTTTTCGACCTAATCTTCAAAATAATTAAACCATTTGAAATGGAATTTGAAATGGGAAAATATTGTTACCATCGTTTTATGAAACACATCAAACATTTTTCGTCTACTTTGGAAACATACATTACTTTGCCTATTTATGAGAAAAATGAATAAATAATTAAGTAAACAAATCGAAACCATTTACATTTGGTTAAACGAAACATTTCACACTCATACATATTTTCAAAATAGACTACTCACAAAATAACGGTAAGGTGGTTCATGATTAAAGATCATTGCAAGCACAACAAGTAATAAAATCAAAAATCAATGAGATCGAATGAGGTAAACGAGTAATATAATTTCCAACTATAATTAACTATATTAGAAATGAAAATACTTCAAACATATGACAAAAGTCTTGGGATAACAACAGCGATCTACGAATACATGGAGTAAAAAATAAATTGAATATCAGCACAAGCGTAAAAAATAGAACAACAATCATAATTCCCATCGTCTCGAGTTGCACACACATTCCACCAAGGGTAAACGGGGAGAGGAGAATAATCACTTGGTCGAATAGAAACAATTTCACCAGGAAGGTCGAGTTCTTTCACCTCTACAATTTGGCAAAGCGGCTTCGCCTCCTCGCTTTTGTTCAATATAAATAAATAACCAATTTAATGAAGATTTATAGCATCATTCAAGTAAATACAGAATTTTAGGTTCCATTAACCGTAAGAAGAAAAGTCACAACGTCCATGAATAGGATAAAATATACCGGGTGACATACCCTCATCATGAAGTCCTAGCGAAATAGTAGTTTTAAAATAAATATAATAATAATGGTTTCATATCATAGAAAATATTAAAATGAACAGTCACATGACGACTCAAGTTTAGATACAGACTCATAAAATCAAAGAAGGGATGTCGGACGATCGAACCATCGTGACTCAAAACATTATATATACATCTTAAGAAATAATACAAATATTCGTTTGTTGGGTAATCCATTTGCATTTTCTAGTTACTGTTACCTGGTATATTGTAAAACGATCTTGCATATTTTTAGTTTGGGTTACACCATTAAAGAATTTATACATTTCATTTCTCAATCTTTACAAAGTTTTTATTTCTGGAAAAATTACAATCTCTAGGTAATTATTAACATTAGTAGATGCGGTGACTCGGTTATTATAACTGGTAAAATCATTAGTTTTGAAAATCTCGATACTCGCGTCAAAATCTCATTAATCTTCATATCTTAAGTACCAAAAACGTTTATAGTAAGAATTCTCAAAGTTTTACGTTATTACGACATATCTTATTACGTATATACAAATATCCAAAATAACTCAATCTAGTCGAATTAACTCTTAAAAAAAATCAACCTTTGACTTTTTATTATACACATGTGTTCCTTAAAACTGATTTGTATGCTATATTTTATTCACGCGACTCGAGTCAGGCGTCAAAGACGTTTCACGTAGTATTATCTCGGATAAATTTACTGATTTTAGTCGAGACTTGAATCTCAAAAATAATAATAATATAATAATGTAATAATTAATCAAAAATGCTTATTTCAATAATTCTAAAATGTAGAAAATTCAACTTTTAATCCTTAGCCCATTATCAAACGGTTTTTAACATTAACACATCTCGCAGCGCAATAAAACAAAAGATTTTTCAAACGATTTTAAACAAGCATCATCGAATTATGCATAGTGATTCTCTATAACGACAATTAAATAAACAAATGATTCCCAATGACGTTCCATCAATATTTAAAAATTTATTTCAAGCGTTAGAATTTCTCACTTATAGTGTATATTCCGATTTGTTCCCATTTTATTCACTACAACAAGTAACGTGTTCTAGTTTACACCAATGCATACGTAAACATAACCTTATGTTTAAAATAAAACCAATTTTACAAAGTTTTTAGCTCCAAAACTACATGACCAATTTTTCTACTCATCTTTCATATTACAAAATACATCCATAGTTTAATGACCTAACATTAATTCATATTAAATTAAAAGTTGCATATACTCAACAGTCATATCGTAAATTTTATTATAAACTTCTTTTTCTAAATTATATTAAACAAATTCTTAACAAATCCATCACTAGCTTCTAGTATCAAATTATTAATATAAAAAAACAAGGATTTTACGAGTAATATAAATCACTTATTATGATATACCAACCAAGGTTGAAGGAAAAACAATTTCACTTTGTCCATTCTTCTCTACACTTATTTTTACTTGTTACAAGACACATCATAAGTCATTTTTATCCAAAAGTTTCATCCGCCAAGTATTAAATATGTAAAACACTTTATGTTTAAACCATTCAATCAACAAAGTTTAGTGCTTACTTAACTCACACAAATGCCGGACCCCGTCATATATACTATCAAATTTAAAATAATAAGACAACAAGAACAAAAAAATGAAATAAACGAAGCGAGAATACGTATGTCAAATAAATGTTGTTATCGGCCTCGGATGAGTCTCGAAATCGTACTCCACAAAATTAACACAAAAACCAACCAAATTCCAAGTTATCGCGATTGATCACAACGCTAGTCTATTTTAAAACACATCTTAAAATTCAAGTAGAATAGTAAACAACGATTAAATGGCAACACGCCTCAACCACGTTTTATAACACACACATGTGATTCGTCGCTACGATGTACGCATCGTTGATTATACTTCGTCTATATTATAGTTACGCCAATTAACATATCAAACCCATAAGGAATAAAGGAAAATAAAGTAATACGTAAGTAAATTACGTTTCAAAATAAAATGTCCAAAATGACACATCACTGTGCGATAACGACAATCGAGATCAATCTAGTCAGTATACAATATGTTACGAAGCGTTATTTAGGTATCTAGAGTATCAAACGAGGTTCATATTCGGTTATCCGAACAATAAATTAATAATCAAGATTGATAATTAACGATAAGGCTGAATTCTCAACAAAACCGCATTTTAATGTACAATAATCACGCAAGGACCATTGCTTCGCGTGCAATGCCTTTAAATATCATAGTATATACATATTTATACATAAAAATCATTCCTACATACACGTAGGATTACAACGCGGTGTTGCCATGTAATGCAATGTAGCCCGTATGTCCATTACATGCAACATATAAGATAACTTACAAGAATTTGCAAATTACGATGATAAGTACTCAACGTACCCAACAATATATCTCAATATATATCAAAGTATTTACTTACTAAATACTAGAGAATTCATGTCAATTTGAGGGATACATCTAAAATATAAAGCAATGCTAAAGAAATCTTACCGGAGCCATGCAGGATAGTTGTGTGCATGGACAATTTCTTACGACACCAAAAGTTATAGTTTAGGATTTTTCAAAATGACCTAGTTCTCTATAACTTATGGCTCTGATTACCAATCTATAACACCCCCAACAAATGCTATGCGCAGCGGAACTACAACATTTGGGTGCTAATTAGTTATCATCACACATAAGCTATATTAAACGACTCAAAGAGACGTAAAAGTTTAAACATAAATTTAAACATTATTAAAATCATACAAGTCTACAGTTTTCCAAATTCCAAGATAATACTAAACAGAGTTTGCGTTAGGTCCCCACTGAATCTCAACCCAAAAGTACATTTTTACTCACATGACAGAATAATAAAAGAGTTTTAAGTTAAATAAGGGTGGAAAAACAAGTAGACCGCCAAGCCACAACAACTTCCATCCTCGCATGCTCCGCTGCTATCAATCTTGGTTACCTGAAACACATGCTTAAAACTGTCAACACAAAGGTTGAGCGAATCTATAGGTTTTAACAAATCATAAGTTGAACATAAGTATTAAAAACCAATCATGATCATTCAATAGCATTGTCGCGCAAACAATCTATTATTCAAGGATATGACAATTGTGTTTAAGCTCATGACACTAATCCGTTAACTCAATCACCCGCGTAATAATTACCGGCGTGATTCAGATGAAACCAGTGCCCCTACTAAAGGCATTAGTTGCAATTATACCTTATCTCTTATCACAAATTATCCGTCCGCAGGGGGTATCAACGTACTAGCCCTCGTCTCGGATAGGGTAGTCAACCCCATAGTACTATCGCTTTGTATAAGCGGCTATTTCCCCCTTCGCAAGGGCAAGACAATAGTTAATAGTTCATGAAATTAGGGCCTTTTGCAACTAGGTACTCAACACAATTTCAAGGCAACATTCGGGTCCAACAATCATTCATGACTTATGTTCATTTCCATTTAAATAGCATGTATCCCCCTCGCGGGTAAAAACATTTGAAATAAGTAAAGAGCGAGGCTATAGACTCACCTTAAGTGGTAGTGGTTGTATTAGTAACTACGGCGTAAACGAAATCGATCACCGACGATGAGGATGCCCCGGGAAATCAAATACAACACCTAACGAATAAACACGTAATGAATCAACACATTCAAGTACCTTCAAGTACTGTATGTACATAATTAAGAACACTCAAGGTTCATATAAACTCACTCCAAAAATCCATACAAGTGATATTTACTAGACACGTCCAATTTTATACTTTATTAGAACTATTGCGTATTTTACAATTCTGCCGGTACATACCAAATGTACGGGCTGTTTGCTATGACCTAAGCAACTATATAAATTTCAAGAAAATTCACAAAAATGTCTCAAGATCTGTATAAAACCCATATTTAATCCCATGAAAATTTTTTACTTTTACGACCCGTTACACATCACATTACTAAACATAAGTCTTTAGGACTGATTTTGCACTTCTAACATGTAAGATTTGTTTGACCCATTTAAAATAAACCATTGACCAATACAACACCTAAGTCCAAGAATAGACTCACAAGGGCAGGTTTGAGACCATAAATCAACTTTCAATCATTTACCAAACTCTATCTATGGTCCCCGGGATTTGACCCAAAACCAAACACAAATTCGGATTGTGTTGATTCTCATCTCCCGGTACACGAACTTTCAAACTAGCGTAACTTTTGACTCGTTTGGAGTCGTAAGCTCTACCTTATACCAAAACGAAGCTAAGACAAAGCTCTACAACAATATCTCATCATATAGACCTGGACTTAGACTTAAACCCACGAAAATACCCCTAAAGTTTCTGATCTAAAAACACCTCTTTCAAAACCGTAAAAATCATCATTCCAACCCTTTTTCTTACATCCTAGACCTATTATAACACCAATTAACCAATCCAAAACATCCTATCTAACCTTAATCACTTGTATGAACAATCACAACAAAAAAACCATTTCATAAATCATACATGCAATAGATTCTAACCATTTAAAAACATCAAAAACATCACTAAAAACATAACCCCACAACACATTTTATCAAACACCATGAACCCACCAAACACCCCCACATTTCGTGGGTTTTGGGGCTGTGGAACACCAAAGACATATACCCCATCTTGTTTTATGGATTTATTAACATTTCCCAATCACCAATTGAACAAATTAACGATTTAATTTCATCAAAACATGTTTTTGAAAAACCTTTAATTCTTGAAAAATTAATGTTAATGCATGTTGAAATTGAGTACACAAGAACACTTACCAAGATTAATTAGGAGGTGGTCTAGGCTTGGATTGTTCAAAATCAAAAGAAAAAAAAATATTGGTGGTGGTTTTGGGGTGGAGGCCGACGGCCAAAGAAGAAAAAGGGGAGAGAGGATGGAAAAATTTTGATGTGTTTGTTTGTGTGTTTTTTGTTTCTCCCATTTTGTAAACAATTTGAGGGGCTTGTTTCGTCAAATGGGCTTTCTTTTGGCCTTATTTTTAAACGACCTTTTTAAAGAGCGGGAATCGACTCACTAGTCGGTTTTGGAAAATTTACGGGAGTCGGGTTTCAAAAAATTACTTTCCAAATGTTAACACGCACACAAAACGAATATACACACGGTTCCGACTTGACTTAACACGTAATAAAAATAAAAATCTCGAAAAAACTCAAATATCGATCAATCGATAATAAAAGGTAAATTTTGGGCATCCGTCGGTATCGTAGTCGTCATCGGTTCTTCTTAAATCGTCAAACGTTAAATTACGACCGTAAACGTTGGTTTCAACTTAAACCGTCAAATAAATCCACGATAAAAATTCTTAAAAATTTCAAAAATATACGTAAAATAAGATTAAATAAATGACGTTGGGCTCGGGATATCACATCCACAAGTGAGTCGCAACTTAAGAGAGATGCTCATACTGAACAACTCTTGAGACAATAACTTAGCATCATACGGCACTTTCACGGGTATCACACACGCACCTAGGTTCAAGAATATCCGCTGATGATAAAGTAACTGTCTGCCCGTCCTAAGACAAAATAGTCTTGCATGAGAAATACACGAAAAACGCGACATTGATAGAAAAAAGTACATCAGTCCATCCGTACAACGCAAGAACTACTAGACTGGGGGGACTTGATGGCGTTTAGCATGGATATGGCTCATTGGGCCTAAAATCATACACCAAACTGATGAGACTGCTTTTATACATGGTCTCATCGTCCAAATCAGTCTTAAAATGCATAAAATATCATAAAATAGACCAAATATATGCTCGTGTTTGTTACTTGTGTATTTTTAGGTATGGATATTGAGGAATTGGCAAAAGATCACAAGAATCAATAAAAAACGAACACGGGAAACGAAGTCGCACAATGAACCGGGCCCAAGTTTGGATTTTGCAAAAATACCCTTGAAGAATTGAATATTGGCAAATTTAGTCCCTCATCTTTGAAGAACTTGTCACAATTGACCCTCCAAATGTCAATTGTACAAGTATGGTCCTTATTATTTGAAGATATTACAAGACCAGTCCTTGAAGAATCCAAGATTTTGCATTTTAAACCCTTGGAAAAAGTTTTGGAAGTGATTGTGCCAAAAGTGACAACTTGCCAAAAGTTGTCACTTGTAATTTGGGCGTTGATGGATGTATTTACAAAGTGAAAGAAAATGGAAAACTTGGGGACTCAACCTGCCAAACCACCAAAATAACCCACCCAACCAGCTCATGACACGTCATAAAACCCACCCACCAACCCATAAACCCGACCCTACCCACATCCATACCCGGTTTTATTACTTAATCTCAGTCAACTAAAGTCAAAAACCCACTTAACCCAATTATTTCCCACCAAAACAGGAATTTAAAACCTGTTTTTCCCCAAAACAGATCAAAAACGCCCCTTAATCCCTTTAAACCCTAATTAATCCCCAGGGCCAATTACACTCAAAACAAAGGGTTATCCCCTATAACTGTCCAGATCATCAATTTACCTCACTCTCACCTTTTCCCACCCAAAACAACAAACCCACATGGCTTGAGGGGCCCACCCCGTACCTCTCTGCTCAAGTCATTTTCCCCCAAACCCTATGTCCCGACCAATTCAACGGATAGATGAATCCCCTTGGTCCCCAAGTCCAATCCAACGTTCACAAACAAGTTTCCAAGCTGTCAAGTCACATGGGACGATTTTGACCACTTTGAAGATCAAAGACTCAAGGGCACTTTAGGCAATCCAATGTTTAGGGTTTTGAGATTCTAGAATAGTCTTTTAGCAGTATTTAAAGGGGATGAGCCTGTTCATTCACCCTTGTTCCAGTGTTAGCAATCACATTGTAATTCCTTTTTTATATATTATTAAAGTTTGGTATTTTTGATATAAATTGTAATTCCTTTTATTAATTATAAAAAGTTTGTGTGTTTGGATTGCTAATACTGGGTTCCATTCAAAAGTGTGAAAGATTTGTTTGAGGTTTCAATATTCAAAAGGTTTTGAAAAGTATTTTAATTTCAGAAAGTTTAAAAGATTTGGGAAGTGAAAGTGGACCAATATTTTTGATTTTCTAAGATTGAGTTAGTTTTTAAAACGTGTGTTTTAAAGGTTTGAAGGTTTTTAAGAAAGATTTTATGAAAAAAGAAGAAAACAGAATATACATATATTGCTTGTTTCTCCTTTTTGATTTTTCTTAAACAGGTTGAAGGTTGTTGTTGATCAAGATTTCTGCATACACCCGAGTGTATAGGGAGGTGGATTAACATCCACAAAGGACTTGGATGTAAGTCCTTGAGGTAAAATTTCTTGTTTCCTTTTTCAGTTTTTAAGCAATGGTATGCTTTGGTGATTTTGCATGAAAAAGTGTTAGATGTTGTTTAGACTGTTGAATATTGCTCAAATGATGGTTGTGTGCATGTTAGATGTTAAATGAATCAGTTTGGTAGTGTTTAGAATAGCTTTGGTTTGTTAAAAGTGAAAAACAGAAATATAAAGGGTTGTTTGGATATGGTTTTTAATTAGAAATTTTGGATGATTTGGAGAATTAAAAGGTGTTAGAAAGATTAAAAAAGGTTGAGATAGGTATTGTTTTAGTTGTGTATCAGTTTGGTAGAGATTTGGGGCAAGTTAAGTGATTAAAAGTGAAAAGTTAGCTAAAAAATTTGCATAGTCCATAATCTGTGTGTTTTATTGCAAATTTGGTGCTTGGAGTCTTAAATTTGTTAAGAATCAGGTTATCATAGGATTTGATTTGGATTGTGAACCAGCTGGTGAGCCTGTGTGTAAAATTTGGGAGTTTGAATTTGGTTTTTGAGCTTGTAGGAAGCTATAAACACTCACAGACCTATCTATTTTACATCAGCAACATTATATGCCATGGTGTGCTTTGATTTTTAGTTTTTGTGCTAGTTGTTGTTACTTTCTGCTTGACTTTGACTCCCTACACTCAGAAAGAGTGTAGGGGTGCCCTGCTTGTCCACAAAACACCACAAACAAAGCATCCAAGCTCCTCTTGGGTCTTATTGGTTTAAGTGAAAAATTTCACTTGTTCATCAGAAACTTAGGCAGACCTGGCCACGTTTCTGCTCATAACTTGCCTTAATCTTTGTCAAATTCAATTTGTGTTTGTGTTTTAGTGTCTACAAAGTTACTGGAATCAAGTGTAAAAAAGAAAAAAAAAAGAAAAGTTTTACAAAAACTTCACCCGCACTGGACTCGAACCCCCGACCTGCAGCTCAGGAGTGAGGGGTTCTACCAGTGATCTAGATGCGTTTTTATGTTAACCTTCCATTTCATTAAGTATATAAGGACAATTTGGTTTTAGCTTATATTAATAAGCCGTAGCTTATTTGTTTATTTCTAGCTTATTTATTAAGCATTTTTGCTTCCTTTCATTTTTCCTAGGGTAATATTAGAGTTTAGGATTTTTCTGTTTTAAAATATTATTTTTCCCATTATTTAATTAATTAATAGGATTATTTTTAGTTTTAAATTTAGAAAGTCATTTAAAAATAGTGAACAGTAATTAAAAAATACAAAAAAAATAGTTTTTAGGTTTTAATTTGTATTTTTGAGGTTTACATATCAAAAAGTTTTCAAAAACTTTAATTTTTAATTTTATTTGATTTTAGGTTTTTTATTAAACTTTAAAAATTAATATAAAATTAACTAAAAGGTTTTAGGAGCTTTAATTTGCATTTTCTTCTTAGTTAGAATATTTAGGATTTTTGAGAATTTTTTAGAATTTATTTGAGAAATTTTTATTTTTTGGAATATTTTATTATTATTTTATTAAGAAAAATTCAAAGTTTTATTTTTGACTTTTTTTCATTTTTCCTAGATTCTAGACATTAAAATAGGACCTTTTTCACTTTCCAATTAATTTTTAGGCTTTTCAATTAATTTTTAGAATTAATTTAAGATTTAATAGATTTTAATAGTTTTTAGGAGTTTAAAAATAGTTTAATTTGGTTTTAAAATTTTTAAAAATAGTTTTTACCTTAATTAGGTTATTTTTGAGGTTTACAAACTATTAAATCTTGTTGAGGGCTTTTTAATATTTAAAAGTGATTTTTAGGGCTTTAATTAGCATTAAAAAGTCATTATTAAATTAATTAAAAGGTTTTAGCAAGTTTGGATTTTTTGTAAACTCTTAGAATATTATTGTGGATTTTTAGTAATTTTTAGGAATTTTTAGGTTAAAATTTTAAATTTTGTGCTTTTTACGTTTCTACGTCGTAACTTTCTAGTAGTGTTTCTGCCTTATTTTTCTATTTTTTTCGTCTTCGTCATTTTCTCTTCTTTTCTTCTTATTAATAATCAAAACAAAATCAATCATTCATTACACAACACACTAGCCTCCTAGAGAACGATACCCACCCATTTGGGTCATAACTTGTGGTTTTCCTAAACTACTCGTTAACGCTTACCACTATTTGTGTTGCTTTGTTTTTCCTAAAATAAAGTATATACAAAAACACTACATCATTTTTTGGCGCCGCTGCCGGGGAGGCGTGTTGTGTTTTGATTTGGCATTGTTGTTTTCTATATTAGCCATAATAGTAATTGTATTAATAGCACTCTATTAATACGTATTATCGTTTTTCGGTTTTTGTGTGAATACTACTACTATATTGTATACGTAGAACAATAAATACACAAGTACTCCAAATACGTGAGCAATCACAACCTTGATTCGGGATTTCATCACTCGATCATTGTATTCGAATCTCAAACCAAAGAAAAAAGGCAAAAATAGATAAATACTTTCGTGAAGCTTAATCTTGATAATACAAACTATAAGGTGGGTATAAGGCGGTTGTATTTCACAACCTAAAGGAAAAAGGCTCTTAAGTGCTTCGCGCCGCCTCGTTTCCTCCGCTTGCTTGTGCGTATTTGATTTTGAGAGTGAATCGAGGGTTTTGCCGCCCAAAGTATTATCACATATCATATATATTTTCTTGGTTTCATTTGATTAAACCCTCTTGAACGATTTGGTGTTCCACCATCGTTCTAAAGTCATCGAAGGCGTTCACTCCACGTGATCGTTTTCATTCCTTGAGGCCTTTTTAATCAAGAGATTTGATTAGTGAGGAGATTTGTGGACTCATTGTCTACTTAATACATTCACCAATTTCCAAAAAAAGTTAATACAATCAAAAACCACAAAAAAATTGAAAAAACACAAAATACCAAAAAGAATCTTCTTTGCTCGTCTCCACGTTGTACGTGACGTTTATGCTCACTCGTAATCAAGCAAAACGTGCACGTAGACGCAAGAACAAAACTCCCACTCCAACTCATTCTAGTGAGGAGTCTCCAAGTGAGGAACCTATTGTAGAACAAGAAGCTATCATGGCTAATCGTACTATGATGGAGTTGCTTCAAGCACCCACCGAGGGTTTTGGAGAGGCCATTGTGATTCCCGCCATCCTTGCGGAGAACTTTGAGATCAAGACGGGTTTAATGTCTATGCTTCAAGCAAACAAGTTTCACGGTCACGAAAAAGACAACCCACATTATCACATTAGGCAATTTAATCGTCTTACCGCGACAAGCAAGTTTAAAGATGTACCACACGATGCCATTAAGATGATGTTGTTTCCTTACTCGTTAGATGGACCCGCCAAGATTTGGCTTGAGAAAGAACCACCGAATTCGATTTTGACATGGGCCGATCTCGTGTCTAAATTTGTGAATCAATTTTTTCCACCATCTAAGACAACACATTTGAAAAACGAGATTTCACGTTTTACACAAAGACCAAATGAAAGTTTTTCAATGGCTTGGGAAAGGTTTAAAGAAATGTTACATGAATGTCCACACCATGATTTTTCCGAATTGCATCAAATTGACACTTTTTATAATGGGCTTAATGAACATGAACGAGATTATTTAAATGCCGCCGCGGGTGGTAATTTTTTGTGCAAAACGACCGATGAGGCTTTGAAAATCATAGAAAATAGGTCTAAGGTCTATAGCCCTCGTAACACACCGAGTGTTGCCAATTTGGGCTCGTCATCATCTCGTTCCATTAATGCCTTGCAAGATGAAGCAAATGAGGAGAATCGGTTTTTCGATAGGTTTTCGACTCTTATGTCTCATTGGAAAGCTCAAGAAGCTTCAAATTCCGCTTCGGTTAAAGCGGTTGCTAAGAGTTGTATTTCATGTGGTGGAGCTCATGATCTTTCCGAGTGCATTACCGCGGATGGTAACACTTCGAATGCTTTTGTAGCCACGGGAACTTATAACCAAATCGGTCAAGGTTCACGTTCAAATCAAGCTCCACCAAATAAAAATGCTAATAACTATCGAAACAACAATCAAGGTGGAAATTACCAAGGAAATCAAAGGAATTATAACAAAGGTAATTATCAAAGTGGTAATGGGCAAATTTCAAACCAAAACCAAAACCGTGATTTTCAAACTCCTACTCAAGGTTTTCAAAATGCTCACACTAAAAATTTGCAAGGAGAATTTTTAGATTATGCTAAGGCTAATGATGCTAAGTTTGATAACATGCAACGTGAGATGATTAGCTTAAGGTCCGAGTTGAAAAACGAGCTTAAAAACGAACTTGCTAATGAACTTAAAACTCATGCTAACAAAATGGAAGGAAATGTCCAACGTCTTCAACAAAATCAACAAAAAATGGAGCAAGGACAACATGAGATTAAGCAAGAGTTGTTAAAAGCGAATGCTAGGCAGTCAAAATTTGAGGACCGTATGGCTAAGATGTTTGAAGCTATCATGTGTAAGCCCTCTTCTTCGGGTGGTCTTCCTAGTGATACCATCGTGAACCCGAAAGGAGAATTGAAGGTTATTACTACTCATAGTGGTAAAACTTTCAAAGAACCCATTTCTCGTCCAAGTACTTCTATGGAGAAGGAAAAAGAGAAAGAACCCGAGGTTGTGGTTGAAAAGGAGCACATTGCAAGCCCACGAAGTACCGCTCAAACCACACCTACGGTTGAACCTACACCAATCATGGAACCCGAGATTCCAAGGCCGATGCCTATGCCTAATTTGCCCCAACCCACACCACCTTTACCCTACCCTTCAAGACGAGACAAGGAAAAGGCACAAGAACGAAATAATTATCAATTTGAACTCTTTATGAAAATGTTTCGTGACTTGCATTTCAATATAAGTTTTGCCGACGCCTTAGTCATGATGCCTCGATTTGCCACGAACTTCAAAAGTATGTTGAATAACAAAGAGAAATTGCAAAAATCGTCTAGTTGTTCATCGGTTTTTCTAAGCCGCATACCTCAAAAAGTCGGTGATCCTGGAAAGTTTTTAATCCCATGTGCTATCCAAGACATGGAAGAATGCTACGCCTTGGCCGATCTTGGTGCTAGTATTAATTTGATGCCTCTTGAGATTTTTAAATCGCTCAATCTTCCAAATCTCACTCCTTCAAGAATGTCAATCGAAATGGCCGATCATTCTATGATTCTAGCTTGTGGAGTTGCCGAGGACGTCTTTGTGAAAGTTGGAAAGTTCTACTACCCTGTAGACTTCATTGTTGTTGATATTCCTATCGATCCTAAAGTTCCGTTAATTTTAGGTCGATCTTTTTTGGATACCTCGAGAGCACTTATCGATGTGCATGCAAGAAAAATCACTCTTCGTTTCAATGAGGAAGAACTCGTCATTAATGCAACCCAAAACTCCACTCTTTCTCATGTTTATTCTATCACATCTTTGTACAATGTCAATTCCACCAAAAACATTTGCAAAAAGATTTCCAATAGAGTTTTAGGAGTTGTTGAGAAAAATGAAGTTCCGTCCCCTCCGCCGATGGAGGTTAAGAGTGTTAAGCCTATAATTCCAATCTCGAGTGATTCTTCGGATGATGAATACGTTGATCCCGATGGGGAGGTTTTCTTTGTTGACAAAAGATTTGAAAACTTGCCACCACCAAAACCAAAAAGATTTCAAAATGTGAGAATTTTTAGTGTGACTAACATTGTTTTAGATACACCAAATATTTTTGACATAATTAAATCGGGTTTTCATAAGGAGAGTTTTAAAGATGAAAAAGGAAAAGATTTTGAATCTAATTTAAAAGATTTTTCTACAAATCTAACTCCGTCATCACCGCGTTTATTGAGTACTACAAGCTCGTCTTCTCCTTTTGACGATGCTTTGTGTGGACTTAGTGTGGGGGAAGCCCCTTATGTTCCCTCCCCTTTCTCCACCGAGGACGAGATATTTGATCCTGGAATTGCTTATATAGGGAAATCTCGGTCTTCCACCGATGCAATAAATGGAAAATCTTTTCATTTGATTGGTGCGAGTCTACCTCGAGTAGCTCAATGTTTTGACTTACCCATTGTCCCACCCTTCTATTTCTTCTCTCCTATTTTCTTCTATCCCATTGGGATTTGTGTTGGAGTAGTGTTGTCTCGTCTTTCATCCGAAAACGAGGACGCTATCTTTGACCCCGGTATACGTTTATTGGGTTTTTAAAGTACTCCACGTACTTTTGGGCCTTGTTTATCATGTAAGCCCCACCAAAAATTGACCAAACCATGATTATCCCTAAATGATCACATTTATGGGGATTCGAGTCGAGCTTTTGACTCGGTTATCAAAAACAAGGTGCCTCGTGGGGGAAACCCATGCTTATCCATGTACATATTTTTGCTTTCTAATTAGTTTAATGTGAGGGGATTTGTGCCCTTCCAACCTTTGCTTCGTGGTTGTTTGTGCATTGTGGTTTTTAGATCATCATCTTCACGATTGGAGCCTCTCGTGTTCGTTTCATGGGAGCACTCGATCGTTTGCTTTGGAGGCCTTTCCCAATATCCACATGATATATCCTTGATTGTTCTAACCTTAGGTTTTTAGCACACTTCATAAACGGCTATTACTTATTGGTTACACCCTTTCCATGCTAGATTAGGCATTCGACTACATCTCTAGTATGGGGGTTTGCACCCCTAGACTCGAAACATTGAGGACAATGTTTAACTTTAGTATGGGGGGTGAATAGATACTTGCCTTGCCAAACCTTCACGCTTTCCAAAGTTTATCGTTTTGTTATCGTTTTGTTGCAAAATAAGGCTAAAAATGGCCAAATTTTAAAATTTTTCTCATGTTTTATAAGTGTTTGAAGACACGAATGTAGATTTTCCGATGGTGAGAATAAGAGTAATTTTTGACTCGACCGTGTGTGTTGAGCACTTAGCTTTGATTCCTTAACTATACATTAGGCTAAGTCTCTTAAATGAGGACGAGAAATGATAGAGTTAATTATAAGTTACTATGCTAAACGTAGAGTACTCGTATTCTTTCAAAAACTCATGTGTTCTCGTTGTTTGCTTATTCTCCCTTCGCATGTAAATATTTTTTGCTTAATAAATATTGATTTAGCGGTTTAGTTTTGATTGTTGGGTTTCTAGTCTTTTCTAGTAGCTTCCGTGTAATTAAATTGGGAAGACATTAAGGTATCGCCAGCGTCAAGGTTTTGAAGTATTGGCACCCTAATAATCGAAAGCTTCACCCAATAATAAGATTTCAAGTGCTCACCTAAATCTAGCAAACAATTTGAAGCCCCACAAGGCCTAAAATCTATGCAAAATTGAAAGTGAATCAAGCCTTAATCTTCGAAGCTTTAAAGATCCAAAATTCGCTTTAGCGTAAGGATATACGTCTTTGGCTAATAAAACCACCGATGATGGCGGATAATAAAAGGCAAGGCAAGACCGAAGTCATAATAAAAGCTTCATGGCGAAGTTGAATAAAAGATGGAGGTAAACCAAAGATAATAAGGTCCTTCCGTTAGGGGGCGTATAAAAGTCTTGGTAATAAGTCTCATGTTCAAAACCGTTATAAAACCGTGTTTATCGATTCTTCTTGTCAACTTAATTTTTTAACATCGTTGTCTATTAGGAGGGGTTATTGATTTGATGGTCTTAGTTACACCGTTAGGACTCTATTTTTAGACCTAAATCTCTATTATCGCATAAGTCAATGATGTATCCTCGTGATCATTAAGACAAAATAAAATATAAGAGATACAACTTAGGAATAATGGGAGAATAAGTACGTGATTAGGGCATATGAGTAGTGTTAGCATTACTAACTTATAATGACAATGATCTCGTTGCACGCTTGACATGGAATTAAGGTGAAAATCGAGGACGATGAAATTATTTCTAACGAAGCATTCACGTGTTCTTATTCTATGAACCTAAACGTCCCATTTTGCGATGAAAATCATACATTATGTCTAAAACGCAAGTAGTAGTAATCATAGTATGTAGTTAGTTTATCTTTCAATAAAAGTGAATAAAATTAAATTTTGGAGATGCTTTGATACTTTATTCTAGCATTGCGTGAGGGCACGGCAATGGTTTAGTATGGGGGAGTGATGAGACTGCTTTTATACATGGTCTCATCGTCCAAATCAGTCTTAAAATGCATAAAATATCATAAAATAGACCAAATATATGCTCGTGTTTGTTACTTGTGTATTTTTAGGTACGGATATTGAGGAATTGGCAAAAGATCACAAGAATCAATCAAAAACGAACACGGGAAACGAAGTCGCACAATGAACCGGGCCCAAGTTTGGATTTTGCAAAAATACCCTTGAAGAATTGAAGATTGGCAAATTTAGTCCCTCATCTTTGAAGAACTTGTCACAATTGACCCTCCAAATGTCAATTGTACAAGTATCGTCCTTATTATTTGAAGATATTACAAGACCAGTCCTTGAAGAATCCAATATTTTGCATTTTAAACCCTTGGAAAAAGTTTTGGAAGTGATTGTGCCAAAAGTGACAACTTGCCAAAAGTTGTCACTTGTAATTTGGGCGTTGATGGATGTATTTACAAAGTGAAAGAAAATGTAAAACTTGGGGACTCAACCTGCCAAACCACCAAAATAACCCACCCAACCAGCTCATGACACGTCATAAAACCCACCCACCAACCCATAAACCCGACCCTACCCACATCCATACCCGGTTTTATTACTTAATCTAAGTCAACTAAAGTCAAAAACCCACTTAACCCAATTATTTCCCACCAAAACAGGAATTTAAAACCTGTTTTTCCCCAAAACAGATCAAAAACGCCCCTTAATCCCTTTAAACCCTAATTAATCCCCAGGGCCAATTACACTCAAAACAAAGGGTTATCCCCTATAACTGTCCAGATCATCAATTTACCTCACTCTCACCTTTTCCCACCCAAAACAACAAACCCACATGGCTTGAGGGGCCCACCCCGTACCTCCCTGCTCAAGTCATTTTCCCCTAAACCCTATGTCCCGACCAATTCAACGGATAGATGAATCCCCTTGGTCCCCAAGTCCAATCCAACGTTCACAAACAAGTTTCCAAGCTGTCAAGTCACATGGGACGATTTTGACCACTTTGAAGATCAAAGACTCAAGGGCACTTTAGGCAATCCAATGTTTAGGGTTTTGAGATTCTAGAATAGTCTTTTAGCAGTATTTAAAGGGGATGAGCCTGTTCATTCACCCTTGTTCCAGTTTTAGCAATCACATTGTAATTCCTTTTTTATATATTATTAAAGTTTGGTATTTTTGATATAAATTGTAATTCCTTTTATTAATTATAAAAAGTTTGTGTGTTTGGATTGCTAATACTGAGTTCCATTCAAAAGTGTGAAAGATTTGTTTGAGGTTTCGATATTCAAAAGGTTTTGAAAAGTATTTTAATTTCAGAAAGTTTAAAAGATTTGGGAAGTGAAAGTGGACCAATATTTTTGATTTTCTAAGATTGAGTTAGTTTTTAAAACGTATGTTTTAAAGGTTTGAAGGTTTTTAAGAAAGATTTTATGAAAAAAGAAGAAAACAGAATATACATATATTGCTTGTTTCTCCTTTTTGATTTTTCTTAAACAGGTTGAAGGTTGTTGTTGATCAAGATTTCTGCATACACCCGAGTGTATAGGGAGGTGGATTAACATCCACAAAGGACTTGGATGTAAGTCCTTGAGGTAAAATTTCTTGTTTCCTTTTTCAGTTTTTAAGCAATTGTATGCTTTGGTGATTTTGCATGAAAAAGTGTTAGATGTTGTTTAGACTGTTGAATATTGCTCAAATGATGGTTGTGTGCATGTTAGATGTTAAATGAATCAGTTTGGTAGTGTTTAGAATAGCTTTGGTTTGTTAAAAGTGAAAAACAGAAATATAAAGGGTTGTTTGGATATGGTTTTTAATTAGAAATTTTGGATGATTTGGAGAATTAAAAGGTGTTATATAGATTAAAAAAGGTTGAGATAGGTATTGTTTTAGTTGTGTATCAGTTTGGTAGAGATTTGGGGCAAGTTAAGTGATTAAAAGTGAAAAGTTAGCTAAAAAATTTGCATAGTCCATAATCTGTGTGTTTTATTGCAAATTTGGTGCTTGGAGTCTTAAATTTGTTAAGAATCAGGTTATCATAGGATTTGATTTGGATTGTGTACCAGCTGGTGAGCCTGTGTGTAAAATTTGGGAGTTTGAATTTGGTTTTTGAGCTTGTAGGAAGCTATAAACACTCACAGACCTATCTATTTTACATCAGCAACATTATATGCCATGGTGTGCTTTGATTTTTAGTTTTTGTGCTAGTTGTTGTTACTTTCTGCTTGACTTTGACTCCCTACACTCAGAAAGAGTGTAGGGGTGCCCTGCTTGTCCACAAAACACCACAAACAAAGCATTCAAGCTCCTCTTGGGTCTTATTGGTTCAAGTGAAAAATTTCACTTGTTCATCAGAAACTTAGGCAGACCTGACCACGTTTCTGCTCATAACTTGCCTTAATCTTTGTCAAATTCAATTTGTGTTTGTGTTTTAGTGTCTACAAAGTTACTGGAATCAAGTGTAAAAAAGAAAAAAAAAAAGAAAAGTTTTACAAAAACTTCACCCGCACTGGACTCGAACCCCCGACCTGCAGCTCAGGAGTGAGGGGTTCTACTAGTGATCTAGATGCGTTTTTATGTTAACCTTCCATTTCATTAAGTATATAAGGACAATTTGGTTTTAGCTTATATTAATAAGCCGTAGCTTATTTGTTTATTTCTAGCTTATTTATTAAGCATTTTTGCTTCCTTTCATTTTTCCTAGGGTAATATTAGAGTTTAGGATTTTTCGGTTTTAAAATATTATTTTTCCCATTATTTAATTAATTAATAGGATTATTTTTAGTTTTAAATTTAGAAAGTCATTTAAAAATAGTGAACAGTAATTAAAAAATACAAAAAAATAGTTTTTAGGTTTTAATTTGTATTTTTGAGGTTTAAATATCAAAAAGTTTTCAAAAACTTTAATTTTTAATTTTATTTGATTTTAGGTTTTTTATTAAACTTTAAAAATTAATATAAAATTAACTAAAAGGTTTTAGGAGCTTTATTTTGCATTTTCTTCTTAGTTAGAATATTTAGGATTTTTTAGAATTTTTTAGAATTTATTTGAGAAATTTTTATTTTTTGGAATATTTTATTATTATTTTATTAAGAAAAATTCAAAGTTTTATTTTTGACTTTTTTTCATTTTTCCTAGATTTTAGACATTAAAATAGGACCTTTTTCACTTTCCAATTAATTTTTAGGCTTTTCAATTAATTTTTAGAATTAATTTAAGATTTAATAGATTTTAATAGTTTTTAGGAGTTTAAAAATAGTTTAATTTGGTTTTAAAATTTTTAAAAATAGTTTTTAGCTTAATTAGGTTATTTTTGAGGTTTACAAACTATTAAATCTTGTTGAGGGCTTTTTAATATTTAAAAGTGATTTTTAGGGCTTTAATTAGCATTAAAAAGTCATTATTAAATTAATTAAAAGGTTTTAGCAAGTTTGAATTTTTTGTAAACTCTTAGAATATTATTGTGGATTTTTAGTAATTTTTAGGAATTTTTAGGTTAAAATTTTAAATTTTGTGCTTTTTACGTTTCTACGTCGTAACTTTCTAGTAGTGTTTCTGCCTTATTTTTCTATTTTTTTCGTCTTCGTCATTTTCTCTTCTTTTCTTCTTATTAATAATCAAAAACAAAATCAATCATTCATTACACAACACACTAGCCTCCTAGAGAACGATACCCACCCATTTGGGTCATAACTTGTGGTTTTCCTAAACTACTCGTTAACGCTTACCACTATTTGTGTTGCTTTGTTTTTCCTAAAATAAAGTATATACAAAAACACTACATCACAAACCTTGGGCCCATACCCATGTACACGAAATCCCACCACGGTGGCAACGCTATACGCGGATCAACTTCCCGCGAGCAGATCCGCAATGCAGCACAACACCAGACACGCTTTCCTTGAAACATGTCCGGGTCCCCTGTGGATAAGTTCTTAGGAACAGGTCCGCAGGTCACGATTCGACAACAAAGTAAAAATGGGCATTTGGACCACAAAGGCCTACTCCCAAAGTACTATCCAAGATACGGGGAAAGACCCAGTACTTTCCTCTATAAATAGTACTCATTTGCACTCCAAACGAGGTACAATTTTCTCACTTATCTTTACACACACATATATTTCTGACGATATGAATACTTACTCTCATGGTGGAGTCTAATCGTGGGGTCCGTTCCCACGGTAAGCACAAACGATATACTTCACTTATGCCAGAAATCGTCAACTACATCTCTAGATAGTAAAAGATTCATCATAACCTAAGACATCTAAGTACCTCTCGATAGGGACTTAGATTCGTACTCGACCCCGATCGATTATTATACTAAAAGATATTAAAGGTACAAATGACTTAACACAATATTTTGAGTGTGCCAATCAATTAGTGGAATGTGCAATTACTTCCCATAATCATATGATCAATGGTTTTTTTCTTATAACTTAGAAAAGATTTTTAGACTTATATATTTTATATATATTTAATGACTAGTCAGATATTTTTTTAAAGCTATTGTTTTTTTAGAAATATGGCCAATGGTTTTTCTCATATATTCTTTTACCTCTCTATACAATAGTGATGTGTAATGTTTTTTTATAGGCGTGTTGTTTTGTGTATATGAAACCACATGCAATTTTATATTTGATTAAGTATAAATCATATGTGATTTAATACAAACACATGTTATTAGTACAAAATAACATTATTTGTACTAAATTTTATCTAACAGGAAAATTTATTTAATTTTAACTGACAGCATAATAATTAAAAAAAGTGATCCAAAGATGTAATTATGACATATATTTCTTATTATAACTGTTTTAATTTCTTACTTATTTATACACGTTATAAATATGTTGCAAAAGTAAATCACATGTGATTCATATAAGAAGCACATGTAATTTGCACATGAATTACATGTGACGATTTATTCACATGTATTTTTTGACAATATTTTTATACTTATGTTTATTACACATCACATGATTTATATTTTATATATTTTTATGCATTTTGAGTGTTGTCTTGTGTTTTAAACTCTAACATAATATATTTAACAAATAACGATAACAAAAAAATTCAATGTATTCAATTAAAAAGTGCATTCCATATATTCAATTAACAAGTGTAAATTAATCTATAGAAATTGAAAGAGAAATGAAAAGTAAGTTTAAAACAGAAGTTTTCAAACACATGTCATGTTATATTTCTTTTTTCTTTTGAATTTAACAAATGAGTTTTTCGGCATGCAAATTAGTCTTCTTTGACAATATTGACATTTTTATAGCTCCACTTTAACTACAAGTGATTTTCCTTTCATTCTTCCATCATCTTCCTTTCACACACGTATTTGTCTCGAGACCGTGACATATTTTTACATACAACTTCGTCATGTTTTGCGAATACAACACATAATACGATATATTAACATAAAAAATTAGGAATTATATTTCATATTTTTTATGTATAAATCACATGTGATTGACACACAAATCAAATGTGATTTGCACAAGAATCACATATAATTCATGTCATTTAGTTCTTTCATTTTATCTCTACTACCTATAATGTATATTAGGAAAAACCTTGAATGTTGAGAAACATGATAATTTCAAAAAGGGTTAATACATACGTAGGTAACTAACGTTTCCAAAAGAGTGCGTGTAGAATAATGATAATCTATGATCCTATCAAAAGGGTTGTTGTTTCTAGAGAGAGAAACTAGAGAGAGAAAGATGAGAGAAAACTATGTTTAATATGTGAAACAAATGAACAACCAACACCCCTTTCCATGAAGGAAAGGGGTTTATATTCCCAAGCCTATGTGGGCTTGGGCCTGCAACCCATGGACAAGCCCATGGGTTGGTTTGTTACTTACTTTCATACATTGAACTAACTACGAGCTAATTACATTTAATAATATTGTTGGAGTGACCGATACTTCTAATATACGTTAAAAACGTATTTCCAACAATCTCCCCTAAGGGAGGTCACTCCATATTACAAAGTTCTAAACCTAGCATACTATACTAAGTCTTCGTTCTTGAGCTCGTAGTTGTTTCTCTTTTCTTCTTTTTCTTTTACGGCTTGTGAATATGTTGTAATAATCTTTGAGCTTTGGCT
This sequence comes from Glebionis coronaria, assembly GCA_025667525.1. Classification (NCBI taxonomy): domain Eukaryota; kingdom Viridiplantae; phylum Streptophyta; class Magnoliopsida; order Asterales; family Asteraceae; genus Glebionis; species Glebionis coronaria. Next base: position 246,267 of record JANFOE010001008.1, read on the forward strand.
TGCAACATTTTCTTTTGGATTTGACTTGTCTTGTAACTTGAGATCATCTTCACGTGCATTCTTTGCCTTCTTGTGATGTTCGCCTCTTCGTGACTTCATGTCCCACATACCTATCCTTTGTTGAATTCTTGAAAGTTTCAGAGTTGATACAGCGGAAGACTTTTAGGTCAGACTTTCTTGAATTTTGTTGAAATATTTGATGTAGAAGGAGTAAGTATGTGAGGACGACTTCATCTGGTACCCCGCAACGCCGCCGTCTTCCAATGCAGCAACATAATAAGACACGAATAAAATGGCTTTGACATTTTATTCTGATTCGGTAGCATGTTACCTCCGGTGGGTGAAGACCGTTGGACGATAATAAATATCGTACTTTTGAAGGGTAGCTCTAATTAAAGATCTCCTTGACAAGATTTCGCGGGTAAACCCGTTCTCTTTATTTGACCGTCCAAAGTTGACTGCAAACATAAAGAGTGAATCACTTGGATAATAGATATCCTTATGATTGAAGCAGTTAATTCATGAACCTGGAACAAGTGAATTTTAATTAAGATATTCACCATCATTGCTTTCTAGTTGTCACGAGCTTGATTCTAATAGAATCTTGCTTGTCACCTACCACAGTGCTGTTTGATGTTGACACTAGAAGGATTTCCACTCTTCACTGTGAACACTAAAGAGTGCCACTCTGAGTGTTTTGGCAAGATCATTTGGATTTTTCGTAGAGGTCCTGGAACAAGTTTGATCTCAATTAAGAGTCAAAATCGTTTCTTTCCAGTTATCACAAGATTAGTTCTTAAAGAACCGCACGTGTCACCTACCATGAGCTTGTTTGATGTTGGCTCAAGCAGGATTTCCATCTTCATTGTAATACTTTCTCAGATGTTCTGGCCATATTACAAGAATATTGCGTAGGACTCATAAAGATCTTTCTTGTTTTTAAAATTGTGTCCTAATGAGACTTTTGATGATCTCGTGGCTCTAGACTCAAAAGTGCAATTTTGTTTTGTGAGCGGAGGCTGGAGAGGATTGCCACCTTTTCAATATCAACTTATTCGGAGTGAATAAAACGATAGATAACGTGTTAAGCTCCGTGTCATTAAAACAAATATTGGTTGGTAGTAAAATACGACCTTTTAGGAAAAATCCTGATAGTTGTTTTTTTAGATATACAAGTCTTAGGAAAGACGAGTATAAATGTGGTAAGTATTAATCGACACGATTTAATGAAAAACCGTGAAGACGAATAAATTCCAAGTTCGTTCTCGAAGGAGGTGTGTGTATTAATGTGCCAAAATATATAAAATCAAGTTTGGATTAGTGACGTTTTTGGTTTATAAGAGAAAAATTAAAGACAAGCTACGATTACGATTACACTACGACGATTTAACGTAAAACGCGAACGTAAATACATAAAACATGACGAAATTAAAAATTGAACCTAAAAATTAATTAAAAGATAAACTAAGTCTTAAATAATATAAATAAGAATACAAATCCAACAAATATATTTTAAAACCTTTTATTAATTATATATTCAATTTTTAATGCTAATTAAAGCCCAAAAATCAAATATAATTAACAAAATGCCCAAAATATTAATTTATTGAACTAATAACTAACTTATATTATTTAAAGACTAAAAACTATTTTTCTTAAATTTTAAAAACTATTTTTCTATTTTTAAATCACTAAAAACTATTTTTGAATTAAAATAATCATAAAAAATAATAAAATAATGCCAAAATTAATTTAACAATTTTAAAAATCCTAAATTACCCTAATGAACAGTAGAAAATTGAAAAAGTTTGAAAAATGTAAAATCTTACACTAAAAGACAAAACTGAATAATAATTAAACCCTAATTATACTAAACTAATTATAAAAAATGATTAAAAAGGTGAACAGTAAATATTTTTTAAACTAAAAATCTTAAACTAATATTCTGAATCTAAGAAAAATTTTAAAACTAAAAATATAACTTTTATGCACTAAAAGACAAAATCAGAAATAAATAAAAGTAATTAAAAATGCAATAAAACCTAAAAAATACTTAATGAACAGTAACAAAAAATTAAATCATACTGAAAAATCAAAAATTAAAAAAGAAAAATAATGCAAAAAGTTTGAAACCCTAATTCAAAAAAAAGTTCACAAAAGACAAAATAAGTTGGAAACTGACAATGACACTTAGCTGTTTTTGTCTTATAGCCAAGCAGGGGAAACCCTAAAGCTAGCAGTGGGAAAGGAGTTCCCACTGCTTGTATTAAGAAAACGGGTCTGGTGGTTAATTTGCTTGTAGATTCTTTGTTACTGAGTTTTGATGGGAAACAAAGGCACCCCCACACTCATGGAAGTGTGGGGAGTCAGTTTAAACACAAAAACACTCAAGCACAACACAAATAATCACACTCAATGGGCAATTACAGTCACTGTGAACAAGAAAGGGTTGTGGGTAATGGTTGCTGGTGCAATTGGCACCTAGGGTGAGACTTGGCTTACCAAATTTTCCCAAATACCCAACCCAAATACTTCAAACTGGTCTAAAACCCTAGATGAGCAGCTCTTCCAATAATCATGCAAAAATGGCTAAACTAAATTACAAAAACAGTCAACTAGGATGCTTCCTGATTTTACCCATGTGTTCCAACCCAAAATGCATGTAAATTGATTAAAAACTCACTTAATCTATAACTAATGACCATCAATGACTAACCAACCACAAAGGAATATGCAGGATTGATTTTTAAACTAATTTTATGTTACCTAAATCAGATTAAAACCCACATCCAAACACCACCTTATATTTCAGAAATTGGATTAATAAAAAACAAAACATACCAAATCACTTAAACTGATTACTATCTACTTAAACATGCATATTAAACACAAATAGGCATGAACCAACAAATAAAAACACACAAACAGTTCATACACAAATTTCACATAACCTATCCTCCTTTAAACTAGAATTGAAACAAGGGAGTTCAAGCCAAACCTTTGCTGATTCCACCAGCCTGAAACTTTTCTAGATGAGTGAGGGGAGCTTATGAGTGTGTGTAGAGAGTGCTTGTTGGAGGAATCCAATGTGGACCCTAAGCAAAAAATGTCTTGTATGAAATGAGATGGATGAAATAATGAGGAGCTCCTTGTTTACTCCTTGCTTCCTGCACAAACACAACCAACCAGAAACAAACAATGTAGTAGAAGCTGAATAACAATCTTTTCTGACAAGAAAGCTTGTTATCAGCTTATGCTACAGTAAAGTTAGAAACAAATAACTGATATATTTTTACCAACTTTAAAACACAAGATTTTGAAAAGAACTCTTTTGGAAATCCAAGTAAAATCACCACTTTAAAGAAAACAAATTTTCAAAGTCTTATAAGAACATAATTTGTCGGATTATGAGCTTATAAGAGGCTTATGTGAATTTGGTTCTCAAACACCTTCTTGCCAAAGATTTGGGACAAAAACGTGCTTGATGAATTAACCTACCCTTTGCATAAACATAAACGGTTTAACTAAGAAAACAGAAAATATGGAACTCAGAGATGAGACTTGCAATAATTTTAGATAAACTTTAACTATTTTCTATATAAAAAGTTACAAAGTCTAAAATCTGGAACAAACTTAAAGAGACACAAGTCATCTCTTTATATAGTACAGGATAGAAAATTCTAGAAAATAAATAAATAAGAAACCCTAATACATTCTATTCCAATTCTGCCCCTTGGTCAATCAGATTTTCAAAATGGGTCAAAACTGCCATCTTGTGATCTGCTAAGGCATGTGATCATTCCAGCTGTAAAAAGCAATCCTAGGCATTTGTTGAAGAGTAGTGACCACGAAATCAATCTTGTTCGTTCATCTTGTCCCTTCCTTGGAATTCGTGGATAGTGACTGGTGCAGGGGAAGGGCTTGGGTAGCACATGGGATAGATGGTGACATTTTTGGGGTGTGGGTTTGGATGGGGAGAGGGTAAATTAGTGAACTGGAAAGAATCAACATAAAACCCCTTGTTTTGTGTTAGATTAGGATTAGGGTTTATGGGGATTAGTGGTGGTGAGCAGTTGGGTTTAATCCATTTGGGGGTTAATTAACTTTTTTAAATTCTGTTTCCCCCACTTAATAATTAAACATGTTTAATTTAAAAAATGGGTTCAAAAAGGTTTTGTGATAGGGTTGTATACAAATTTGGACTGGTTCGTTCATTGAAAGTGGACTGGTGGGTGACGTGTCAAAAGGAGAGTGGTGGGTTAAGAATGCTGTCTGGCCACAAATACCCCTCCATGTTCTTTCTTCTTTGCACTTTGTAACAAATAGCTTCAAACTCTCTTTCCCTTTGTTTTTAACTTTCAGCACTTGTCAAAAATGGCACATGATATTTCAAAACTTTTACCAAGGGTTTAAAATGCAAAATTTGCATTCTTCAAGGGCATAAATGATATTTTCTTGAAACTTAAGGGACCCTATTATAATATTTGAGATTTACAAGGGTATTAAGTGACAAGTCTTCCAAAGTTGAGGGACCATTCTTGCCAATCTTCAAAACTTCAAGGACTTGAATGGAAATTCATGAATCGGGTCCGGTTCTTTGTGCGCTTCATTTCCCGTGTTCGTTTTTGCTTGATTCCTTTGATCTTTTGGTGAATTCACGATATCCGTACCTGAAATACACAATGAACAAACACAGGCATATTTTGGGTATTTTGACGATATTTTAAGCGTTTTAAGCCTGATTTGGACGATGAGACTATGTATAAATACAGTCTCATCACTCCCCATACTAAACCATTGCCGTGTCCCCACGCAATGCTAGAATTAAGTATCATAGCACTTCCAAAATTCATTTTATGATGACTTTTATTGAAGACATAAATTTAATTAAACTACTACACGTGCTTTAGACATAATGTATTGTTTTCATCACGAGAATGTGACTTTTAGGATCATAGAACAAGAACACGTGAATGCTTCGTTAGAAATAATTTCGTCGTCCTCGATTTTCACCCAATTCCATGCTAAGCGTGTAACGAGATCATTGTTATTATAAGTTAGCAACACGAACACATCTCATGAGTGTTAATTACGAACCTAAACTCCCTTATTCCTACTTGGTATCTCTTATATTTTATTTTGTCTTAATGATCACGAGGATACATCATTGACTTATGCGTGAGTAGAGATTAAGTCTAAAAATAGAAACTTAACGGTGTAACCAAAATCATTAAATTAATAATTCATCCCAATAGACAACAATGTCAAAAAATTAAGTCAACAAGAAGGATCGATAAACACGGTTTTATAACGGTTTTGAACATGAGACTTATTACCAAGACTTTTATACGCCCCCTAACGGAAGGGCCTTATTATCTTTGGTTTACCTCCATCTTTTATTCAACTTCTCCATGAAGCTTTTATTATGACTTCGGTCTTGCCTTGCCTTTTATTATCCGCCTCATCGGTGGTTTTATTAGCCAAAGACGTATATCCTCACGCTAAAGCGAATTTTGGATCTTTAAAGCTTCGAAGATTAAGGCTTGATTCACTTTCAATTTGGGCATAGATTTTTCGGCCTTGTGAGCTTCAAATTTTTGCTTAATTTAGGTGAGCACTTGAAATCTTATTATTAGGTGAAGCTTTCGATTATTCGGGTGCCAATACTTCAAAACCGTGACGCTGGCGATACCTTAATGTTTTCCCAATTTAATTACATGGAAGCTACCAAAACAAATTAGAAACCAACAATAGTGACTAAACCGCCAAATCAATATTTATTAACAATTTATTATGCAAAAGCGTTGGGAGAATAAGCTAATAATTACTACACATAAGATCGTGACGATTACGAGACTTATAAATAACTCTATCATTTCTCGTTCTCATTTAAGAGACTTAGCCTAAAAAAGTTAAGGAATCTAAGTTAAGTGCTCAACACGCACGGTCGAGTCAAAAATTACTCTCGTTCTCACCATCGGAAAACCTACATTCGTGTCTTAAAAACAAGAATTTTTTTTTAAAATTTGGCCATTTTTAGCCTTATTTGCAACAAAACGATAGCAAAAAGATGAATATTGGATTGCGTGGTGACGTAAGCAAGGTGAAGTATCTACTCACCCCCCAATACTAAAACTAAACATTGTCCTCAATGTTTCGAGTCTAGGGGTGTAAACACCCCCATACTAGAGACGAAGTCGAATGCTTAATCTCGAGCATGGAAAGGGTAAAACGAAATAACCTAAAAGCCGTTTATGAATTATGCTAATAAGATAAAAGTTAGAACATAAAAGGGTATCATCGGATATCGGAATCTCCAAAGGCAACGATCGAAGCTCGTGTGATCCGTAAAACGAACACGAGAGGCTTTAATGATGACGATGAACCTAATGAATCACAATCACAAACAACCACGAAACAAAGGTTGGAAGAGCACAAGTCCCCTCGTTACATTAAACTAAGAAAGCAATAATATTTACAAGGATAAGCATGAGAATCCCCCACGAGGCACCTTGTTTTTGTTAACCGAGTCAAAAGCTCGACTCGAATCCCCATAAATGTGATCATTTAGGGATAATCTTGGTATGGTCATTTTTGGTGGGGCTTACATGATAAACAATGCCCAAAAGTACGTGGAGTACTTTAAAAACCCGATATACGAATACCGGGGTCAAAGATAGCGTCTTCGTTTTCGGATGAAAGACGAAACAACGCTACTTCGACACAAACCCCAATGGGGTAGAAGAAAAGAGATAAGAAGCAGAAAGGTGGGGCAATGGGTAAGTCAAACTTATGAGCTACTCGAGGTAGACTCGCACCAAGCAAACGAATAAGATTTCCATTTATTAAATCGGTGGAAGACCGAGATTTCCCTTTACAAGCAATTCCGGGATCGTAAATCTCGTCCTCGGTGGTAAAGTGTGAAGGAACATTTGGGGCTTCCCCCACACTAAAACCACACCAACCATCGTCAAAAGGAGTAGACGAGGTGGTAGCACTCATGAAACGTGGTGATGACGGAGTTAAACATGTAGAAAAGTCATTTAAAATACTTTTAAAATCCTTTCCTTTTTCATCGTTCAAAAACTCTTTATGAAAACCCGATTTGATAATGTCGAAAATATTTGGCGTGTCAAATTCAAAATTAGTCGCGCTAAAAATTCTCACATTTAAGTCTTTGGCGGAAGGGGGTGGCGGATTATATAAGTTCTCAAAACGTTTGTCAATAAAGAACACCGCCCCCTCGGGGTCTACATACTCGTCATCCTCATGAACGTCGATCTCATCGATTTCTTGATCAAAGATAGGCTTGTCAAACCAAGGTTTGTCATTCCCCTCCTTGAGTATCTTAGAAACTCTCTCGAAAAGATCACGATCAAGCACGAAACCATCATTCTTTTGTGGGGATCGTTGATAAGTTAGATCCTCACGAATGTGGTAAACGTCATTCTCAAATGAGGAGTGTTGATTATGTAACTCCTCGAGAATTGGATTCTTAGTGGTCGCATGAGTTGGTTCGTCATCGAAAATAAGACGTTCCAACTCATTTAGTTCATCCTTGATTTTGGAAAGATCGACGTCACTCGTAGGTGGAAGTGAAGGCATAAGATCTAGCTCTCGTTTAATGATTTCCTCAATCTCGGGATCAAACTCATAATCATCGTACTTCACATGTTTCTTCTTAGGAGAATCAAAAATAGCATGTGGATTTCGAAGTACGTGATCAATCTCGGCAAAATCGCCATCGTCATCGTCAAAGAAAGAGTCGATGTGAGCACTCACAACCATGGACTTACAAGTCAAATGACTTTGCTTAGGTGACTTTTCTAAGACAAGAGGATCGATGTCGATAAACCCTTTAGCCTCAACGGGTGTTGGGCTAGGCAAAGGAGGCACTTCGATGGAGTTAGAAGTTGAAGCCTCAAAGACGTGGTCCTTCGAAGGTGGTGAAGACGAATCCATTTTGGTCATTGTCGTGATGGCATTAACGTCACCCTTCGGAATTGGTGGTTCACTTGTTTCGCTAAAAACATCCCAAAGTGAGTTTTCATCCATAAATTTACACATACCCTTTTGAATGAGGTACAAGTATTCTTTGTCATTAAAATCATCATCTTTAAAACCGTTTTTCTTAATTCTTTCAAAACATGCATCAAGCTTCATTCTTTCCGCTAAAGTAAACATTTTGAAATCATTAGAATTTGAATCATTAGGTTTTGAAACCTCGGTTTTTTCATTCTCATTAAATCCTTGGGATTTTCTAGCGAAAAAGTGTATTTTCTCATCCCCATATCTCATAGTAAGTCTCCCCTCGTGAACGTCGATTACGGTTCTAGCCGTTGATAAGAATGGTCGGCCTAAAATAATGGGACATTTAGGGGCACACTCGTAATCGGATATAACGAAATCCGCGGGAAAAACAAACTTTCCAATCCTAACATAGACATCCTCGGCTATTCCAATTGGTATAAGTGGAGTACAATTTGCAAGCTCGATTGTCATGTTTGTGGGGGTAAGTGAAGGCAATCTCATCAATTTCCATAGAGAATGAGGCATGAGATTGATGCTAGCACCTAAATCGGCAAGGGCTAAACATCCCTCAATCTCGGAAAAATCACAAGGTAATAGAAATTGGCCCGGATCCTTTTCGTTTCTCGGCATACGCCTTTTGGGTTTTTTAAGAAGGATCGATGCACAAGTTTCTTCAAGGGTTACTTTGGTAAGGTCGACAAAGCTCTCTTTTTGAACCGTGGATGGAATTTGAGGTACACGACGGTGTGCACTCTTTTCCTTGGTCGCCACATTCACCCCATCGACTTTAGAACAAGAAGACGTCTTAGAAGTCGAGGGTTGAGAGGGATAAACAACACGGAATTCTTCAAGGTTAGGGGTAATCACACGACCTTTCTCACGAGACGAGGCGGCTTTACATTGTTCTTTCGGATTAGCAACGGTGTCACTAGGAAACGAACTTGATGACGAACCCGAGGCTTTGTTCATAATGGCCGAAAACATCTTTTTTATATCAATTTGCCCTTGCTCAATCTTCGTGTTTTGCAATTTCAATGTATTAGAAAAGTCATTTTTCAAAGTACCAATTTCTCCCTCTAATCGTCTCATATTAGCCTCATTCGTTTTCATGTAATTTTGAAAATCGTTTGACGAACTATTTTGATTTGAATTAAAGTTCCCTTGGTTTTGATTACTTCTTTGAAAATTTCCTTGATTACCACTTGAAAAATTGTTTCCTTGATTGTTATCTCTATTTTTCCAAGTTATATTACGACCTTGATTATAACCTCCTTGATTTTGATTCGAAAAATTTCCTTGTTGATTATTTCCTTGAAAATTGTTACGATTTTGAAAATTGTTGCCTTGGTTATAATTTCCTTGTTGTGATGGACCGGCGTTATTTTGATTTTGATTAGAAAAATTGTTGTTTAACGCACTCACATTCGACGTTTGGCCATCTGTAGCCGCACACTCGTAATAATTATGAGGTCCACCACAAAACGTACACGAAACCTCAACCGCTTTCACCGTAGCAGGAGCATCTTTCTTTTGCATCTCAACGAGAAAAGACATAAACACATTCGTTAACTTGTCGACTTTTGCATCAACTCTCTCAATGTCGCGATTAGAACTACTAACATTGGCAATATTGGCAACACTCGGTGCATTGCGGAGTTGGTAAACCTTGGATCGGTTTTCGATAATTATCAATGCATCTTTCGAAGTTTTACACAAAAAGTTGCCACCGGCGGCGGAATTCAACGAGTCTTGTTCGTGAAAATTCAGACCGTTGTAAAACGTATCGATTTGGTGCAACTCGGAAAAACCATGGTGAGGACATTGCTTAAGCAATTCCTTAAAACGATCCCACGCATCTCTAAAAGATTCATTCGGTTTTTGCTCAAATTTTGTAATCTCGTTTTTGAAAAACGTTGTTTTAGACGGTGGGAAAAAATAATTAACGAACTTGGAAACGAGATCCTTCCACGTAACTATCGAATTAGGTGGCTCTTTCTCGTACCAATCCTTGGCGGCACCATCGAGCGAGTACGGAAAAAGCATAAGCTTGACCACATCGGTGTCGACGTTCTTAAACTTGCTCGTGGCTAAAAGACGATCAAAATTCCGAATATGGTCGTGAGGATTATCGGCTTCACGACCTCGAAACTTCGTAGCTTGAATCAGCGAAAGCATTCCGCTCTTTATCTCAAAATTCTCCGCTTCGATAGCGGGAATTACGATCACGTCTCCATAACCCTCGGTGGGCGCTTGGAGCAATTCCATCATAGAACGATTGTCGGCCATCTCCTCTACGGTTTCTTCAACAACGATATTAGGAACGTCGGTTTCTAATTCTCGTCTACGTCGTCGATTCCTTCGATTACGATTGCGTCGATTCGAATCTTTGCTAGAATTGGAATAATCCTTCGATCGAGTGCGCATGCACTAAGCGTAGAATGGGTGGTAGCAAAGAAGATTCTTTTTGCGGCTTTTCGATTTTTTCAATTTTTTTTTGTTTTTTGATTGTTTTTAATTTTTTTGGATTTTTGAATGTATTACGTAGACACAAATCTTCAAATCTCCCCTCGAATCGATATTCTCGATTAAAGGAGCCTCAAAGAATGAAAACGATCACGTGGAGTGAACGCCTTCGATGACTTTAGAACGTTGGTGGAACACCAAAACGTTCAAGAGGGTTTAATCTTGAAAACACAAGCAAATATAATATACGTAGATAATACTTGGGCGGAAAACCCTCGATTAGCCCTCTTTCTCAAAACACGCACAAGCAAGCGGAGGAAACGAGGCGGCGCGAAGCACTTAAGAGCCTTTTTCCTTTAGGTCGTGAAATACAACCGGCTTATACCCACCTTATAGTTTGTGTTAATTGAAATTAAGCCTCACGAATGTATTTATCTATTTTGCCTTTAAACTTTTGCTTTAGATTCGAATACAATGATCGAGTGATGAAATCCCGAATCAAGGTTGCGTTTTCACGCTTTTGGAGTACTTGTATTTTTATTGTTCTTACGTAGATACAATATAGTAATAATATATTCACAATAAAAACAAAAACCAATATATATTTACAATATAGTAAGAGATTGTTGTGTGTTTAGTCTAGGAAAACTAAACACGATTTATTTGGATAATATAATATAATAGAAAAAAATAACAAAAATGAGTATGTACGATATTCACGCTTTCCAAAAAATGAAAAGCTAAAACGCACTACTCACACAAACACAATAGTAATAATGGCACACTAAAAACACCTCCCCGGCAGCGGCGCCAAATGATAGTTTTTTTAGATATACAAGTCTTAGGAAAGACGAGTATAAATGTGGTAAGTATTAATCGACACGATTTAATGAAAAACCGTGAAGACGAATAAATTCCAAGTTCGTTCTCGAAGGAGGTGTGTGTATTAATGTGCCAAAATATATAAAATCAAGTTTGGATTAGTGACGTTTTTGGTTTATAAGAGAAAAATTAAAGACAAGCTACGATTACGATTACACTACGACGATTTAACGTAAAACGCGAACGTAAATACGTAAAACACAACGAAATTAAAAATTGAACCTAAAAATTAATTAAAAGATAAACTAAGTCTTAAATAATATAAATAAGAATAAAAATCCAACAAATATATTTTAAAACCTTTTATTAATTAAATATTCAATTTTTAATGCTAATTAAAGCCCAAAAATTAAATATAATTAACGAAATGCCCAAAATATTAATTTATTGAACTAATAACTAACTTATATTATTTAAAGACTAAAACTATTTTTCTTAAATTTTAAAAACTATTTTTCTATTTTTAAATCACTAAAGACTATTTTTGAATTAAAATAATCATAAAAAATAATAAAATAATGCCAAAATTAATTTAACAATTTAAAAAATCCTAAATTACCCTAATGATCAGTAGAAAATTGAAAAAGTTTGAAAAATGTAAAATCTTACACTAAAAGACAAAACTGAATAATAATTAAACCCTAATTATACTAAATTAATTATAAAAAATGATTAAAAAGGTGAACAATAAATATTTTTTAAACTAAAAATCTTAAACTAATATTCTGAATCTAAGAAAAATTTTAAAACTAAAAAATATAACTTTTATGCACTAAAAGACAAAATCAGAAATAAATAAAAGTAATTAAAAATGCAATAAAACCTAAAAAATACTTAATGAACAGTAACAAAAAATTAAATTATACTGAACAATCAGAAATTAAAAAAGAAAAATAATGCAAAAAGTCTGAAACCCTAATTCAAAAAAAAGTTCACAAAAGACAAAATAAGTTGGAAACTGACAATGACACTTAGCTGTTTTTGTCTTATAGCCAAGCAGGGGAAACCCTAAAGCTAGCAGTGGGAAAGGAGTTCCCACTGCTTGTATTAAAAAAACGGGTCTGGTGGTTAATTTGCTTGTAGATTCTTTGTTACTGAGTTTTGATGGGAAACAAAGGCACCCCCACACTCATGGAAGTGTGGGGAGTCAGTTTAAACACAAAAACACTCAAGCACAACACAAATAATCACACTCAATGGGCAATTACAGTCACTGTGAACAAGAAAGGGCTGTGGGTAATGGTTGCTGGTGCAATTGGCACCTAGGGTGAGACTTGGCTTACCAAATCTTCCCAAATACCCAACCCAAATACTTCAAACTGGTCTAAAACCCTAGATGAGCAGCTCTTCCAATAATCATGCAAAAATGGTTGAACTAAATTACAAAAACAGTCAACTAGGATGCTTCCTGATTTTACCCATGTGTTCCAACCCAAAATGCATGTAAATTGATTAAAAACTCACTTAACCTATAACTAATGACCAACAATGACTAACCAACCACAAAGGAATATGCAGGATTGATTTTTAAACTAATTTTATGTTACCTAAATCAGATTAAAACCCACATCCAAACACCACCTTATATTTCAGAAATTGGATTAATAAAAAACAAAACATACCAAATCACTTAAACTGATTACTATCTACTTAAACATGCATATTAAACACAAATAGGCATGAACCAACAAATAAAAACACACAAACAGTTCATACACAAATTTCACATAACCTATCCTCCTTTAAACTAGAATTGAAACAAGGGAGTTCAAGCCAAACCTTTGCTGATTCCACCAGCCTGAAACTTTTCTAGATGAGTGAGGGGAGCTTATGAGTGTGTGTAGAGAGTGCTTGTTGGAGGAATCCAATGTGGACCCTAAGCATAAAATGTCTTGTATAAAATGAGATGGATGAAATAATGAGGAGCTCCTTGTTTACTCCTTGCTTCCTGCACAAACACAACCAACCAGAAACAAACAATGTAGTAGAAGCTGAATAACAAGCTTTTCTGACAAGAAAGCTTGTTATCAGCTTATGCTACAGTAAAGTTATAAACAAATAACTGATATATTTTTTACCAACTTTAAAACACAAGATTTTGAAAAGAACTCTTTTGGAAATCCAAGTAAAATCACCACTTTAAAGAAAACAAATTTTCAAAGTCTTATAAGAACATAATTTGTCGGATTATGAGCTTATAAGAGGCTTATGTGAATTTGGTTCTCAAACACCTTCTTGCCAAAGATTTGGGACAAAAACGTGCTTGATGAATTAACCTACCCTTTGCATAAACATAAACGGTTTAACTAAGAAAACAGAAAATATGGAACTCAGAGATGAGACTTGCAATAATTTTAGATAAACTTTAACTATTTTCTATATAAAAAGTTACAAAGTCTAAAATCTGGAACAAACTTAAAGAGACACAAGTCATCTGTTTATATAGTACAGGATAGAAAATTCTAGAAAATAAATAAATAAGAAACCCTAATACATTCTATTCCAATTCTGCCCCTTGGTCAATCAGATTTTCAAAATGGGTCAAAACTGCCATCTTGTGATCTGCTAAGGCATGTGATCATTCCAGCTGTAAAAAGCAATCCTAGGCGTTTGTTGAAGAGTAGTGACCACGAAATCAATCTTGTTCGTTCATCTTGTCCCTTCCTTGGAATTCGTGGATAGTGACTGGTGCAGGGGAAGGGCTTGGGTAGCACATGGGATAGATGGTGACGTTTTTGGGGTGTGGGTTTGGATGGGGAGAGGGTAAATTAGTGAACTGGAAAGAATCAACATAAAACCCCTTGTTTTGTGTTAGATTAGGATTAGGGTTTATGGAGATTAGTGGTGGTGAGCAGTTGGGTTTAATCCATTTGGGGGATAATTAACTTTTTGAAATTCTGTTTCCCCCACTTAATAATTAAACATGTTTAATTTAAAAAATGGGTTCAAAAAGGTTTTGTGATAGGGTTGTATACAAATTTGGACTGGTTCGTTCATTGAAAGTGGACTGGTGGGTGACGTGTCAAAAGGAGAGTGGTGGGTTAAGAATGCTGTCTGGCCACAAATACCCCTCCATGTTCTTTCTTCTTTGCACTTTGTAACAAATAGCTTCAAACTCTCTTTCCCTTTGTTTTTAACTTTCATCACTTGTCAAAAATGGCACATGATATTTCAAAACTTTTACCAAGGGTTTAAAATGCACAATTTGCATTCTTCAAGGGCATAAATGATATTTTCTTGAAACTTAAGGGACCCTATTGTAATATTTGAGATTTACAAGGGTATTAAGTGACAAGTCTTCCAAAGTTGAGGGACCATTCTTGCCAATCTTCAAAACTTCAAGGACTTGAATGGAAATTCATGAATCGGGTCCGGTTCTTTGTGCGGCTTCGTTTCCCGTGTTCGTTTTTGCTTGATTCCTTTGATCTTTTGGTGAATTCACGATATCCGTACCTGAAATACACAATGAACAAACACAGGCATATTTTGGGTATTTTGACGATATTTTAAGCGTTTTAAGCCCGATTTGGACGATGAGACTATGTATAAATATAGTCTCATCAAATCCGTAAATGCGGTAAGTATTATGTACGACGATTTAGGAAAACCGTGCACTAATGACCCAAAGTAAAAGTTCGTTTCCCAAGGAGGTTTATTGTGTGTGAATAACTTATAATGATTTTGGATTAATATTGAGAGAAAGAAAAGATGAGAAATGAGAATGACGGATACGCTAAAATTACACTACAACGATAAAACGTAAAACCGTAAAAATAGACAAAATAAAAATTTAATCTAAAAATTCCCAAAAATAACTAAAAATCCAATTAGTGTTTACAAATGATCAAAACTTTACCAAACCTTTTATTTAATTAAATAATAATTTTTTTATACTAATTAAAGCCCTAAAAATCAAATTAATTATTAAAAATCTCAAATAATGATTTTTCAATTTGTAAAACTCTAAAATAACTTAATTAAACTAAAATGTATTTTTTCAAATTTTAAAACTAATTAAAACTATTTAAAATGAATTTAACTAAAAATAAAATATTAAAATAATATTAAAAATTCAAAAATTATAAAATTTCTAAAAACTTGCAAATTAGTTTATATTAACCCAAAAGCTGAATATGAGCTTATCACAGTTTAAATGACCAACAGCTTATTCTTAATGGGCCAATAAGCCCATTAAGCTATAAGCTAATGTCATAAGTTCTAATTTAATACACAACCTTCTTTTGGGATGCTTAAGAGATCTATAAAAAGAAATTTTGAAAAAGCTTAACCAATAAGCCTGAAATAAGCAAAGTAGAAATCCACTAAAAGATAAAATAATCGGGTTTGAGTTCTAGAGGGTTTCAAAATCTGACTCTTTTTGAAAAAGCTTACAAATAGCTTAACTAAGAATAATCAAAAAGAAAAATCACAAAAATTCAAGTAGAATAAGTTGTAGAAGCAAATAAGTTGGCTGAAAAAGCCAAATAAGCTAGTTTTCTAGCAAAAGCTTAACCAAATGACCTGAAACTTCTCAAATATGATAATAAGCTAAGAAAAATGACACCTATCACAAAAAGTAAGTTGTTGCATGTACCAATAAGCAGAACTGAAAAATAAGCCAAATTGTGCTTATTTGACCAAAAGTCAAAGTGTTCCAAACTTAACCAAATTGCCAGGATTTGTTTATGAACTTGTTTTAAGCAACTTATGTGAAGGAATCAAGGTTGAGTCCTTTGAAATCAAGATGCCAGTTAGCCAAATGATCAAGGTTTTGGTAAAAATTGGCCAATTAAGCCAGTTGGCTTATAAGCACTCAAGCAGATAATCCAAATAGCCAAATAAGTTCACAAGCAGCAAAGTAACAAGTATCAATCAACAAAACAGAAGGACAAGCACTAGGTAGCAATATGCAAGGCACAAATGAAGTGGTCACTTTACTGATGCAAATAACCACTTCAACCACTTTCAGTAAGCTATAACTCACTCAATAAGCAACCAAATTCTACAAACAGATATAGCACAAATAGCTTATCATAAAAACTCTTCCCAAACCAAAAATCAGAGTCTAAATATAAACAACAAAGATTTAATCCTTGTTGATGTGTTTGACCATTTTCAAACCACTTTTATCAGTTTTTCCAAACTTTGCAAAACCTTTTCTAAACCTTATAGGACTTAACCAATGACCATAACCAGTCACATATACCTTATTTAGTGTATAAAAACCCCAAGCACCAAGGGCACAAGGCCACAAGGCCTTTTGATCCCAAATTCCAAACAACCTTGTTTTAGTCCCTTTTCAAACAAAATTTTGATTTTAACCACAACGTACTGATTTTATGATCCTAATACCTCACCTAGGTGACAACTAGCAAATCTTAGCAATAAAACATAAATCACAAACACAAGAACTCCAAATCACATGGCAAATCACAAAACAGATTCAACAGCAATATTTTTTAGAGGAAAATTAAAGAGAATCAATACCT
The DNA here is from genome assembly GCA_025667525.1 of Glebionis coronaria. Classification (NCBI taxonomy): domain Eukaryota; kingdom Viridiplantae; phylum Streptophyta; class Magnoliopsida; order Asterales; family Asteraceae; genus Glebionis; species Glebionis coronaria. The sequence continues at coordinate 263,132 of JANFOE010001008.1, forward strand.
ATCCTCCACAACTTCCTAGGAGGATCAGCAATGCTACTTGGACCACTCTCAACAGCTAGAGAGTGACCAAGGTCCTTAAACAAAGAAGAGAAAGGTCTACTGATGGTTCAAAGTAGAACCAGACCTTATAATAATGGATCTTCAACACAAAGCAGCAAACAACCTATCCAAGGGCTCAAATCCCTTCACAAGCTTGGTGTCAACAAGCTTGCAAGAGCTTTAGGCTTTGGGTAGGGGTTAGTATAGTAAAAAATAAGCAAACAGAACCAAGGATTAGAAACTTTTCAAACTATGAAAACCTTTTGAAACCTAAACGTGCTTCAATCCAAAGATCAAAACACCTTTAAAACATAAAATGGAACTCAGCTTCACTCTTAAACAACACCAACTTTCAAAAATATAAAAAGGAATTACAATTTTTTCAAAATACCAAAATTTTAGAAAATTTAAAAAGGAATTACAATGTTTAAGAGAAAAACTGGAACAAGGAACTCTCACGGGTTGAGGTCTCCTTATATAGGCCTTAGAGGCTGAGATTACAATACAAATCCCTAGCTACAAGTTCTCTAAAATGCCCTTGAGTCTTCTAGATGCTTGAGGTGTTGTGAGCTATCCAAAATCATCATAGACGTTCATTTATCCTTTGTGACCAAGTAATGAGTGTTGGCTGTTGATTTGGCCACATGACATTCCTTGAAGAGGAAGTTGTAATATCATTGGTGGACAGATTGAATGGGTGGGGGTCCTTGAGTGAAGTGGTGAAGGTTTCAAGTGTGGGATGTAATCGTGTGAAGGTTAATTATGTTTTGGTAAGGTTAATTTGGAATAACCCATTGGCTGGTAAAAGTAAGTTTTGGGTTCATACGTGTGAACAGCGAGTGTTTTGATCCGAAAAACTTGGGAGTTTATTGTTTGGCGCGTGTTATGAAGTTTGAATGTTTGGTTGTACAGCTATGGCCCTTGGTCTTTGGCAAATTTTGTAAACAATGTTTATTCAGCCCAAAAACGCATTGCCTTTGTTAATAAACTTTTCCTTTTCACACTTTTGCCCCAAAACTTTGTTATAAGGATAACAAGGACTTATTTTGTCATTTTTAGATATTTCAAGGACTGATCTTGGACATTCTTGATCTTTGAAGGTCTTCATTGGATGTTTGACATTATGGAGGACCATTGTTGACAATTTTGATCTTGAGGGACTAAACTTGCCATATCTTCAAAGTTGAGGGACCTTTTTGTCATTTTGACAAACTTAAAGGACCAAACTTGTAATTATCAATATACAAGGGTTTTAAGTGTCATTTCTTCTTTGATGAAGGATCATTCTTATACATATTCAAATCTTTAAGGACTTTTCTTTGAGAAATCAGAAACTAGGGCCTTTTCATTGTGCGGCTTCGTTTCTCGTGTTCGTTTTTCCTTGTTTCTTGTGATCTTTTGTCTTTTTCACGATACCCATACCTAAAATACACAAGTAGACAAACACAAGCATATATATGGTATTTATATGACATTTTATGCATTTAAAGCCCGAAAAGAACGATGAGATCATGTATAAATACCATCTCATCACTCCCCCATACTAAACCATTGTCGTGCCCCCATGCAATGATAGAATAAAGTATCTAAGCATCTCCAAAGTTCAATTTTATTAGCATTTATTGAAAAGTAAAACTTTCTATAATACGACGAAGATGTGTAAAAGATATAATGTATGATTTTCATCACGAATGTGACTTTTAGGGTCAATGAATAGAAACAAGTGAATGTCTCATAGAGTAAAGTTCGTCATCCTTGATTGTCAAACATTCCATGCTAAGTGCAAAAAACGAGATCATTGTTGGTACAAGTCACAATGCTAACACTACTCATATGTCCAAATTGTGTAATACTTTTTTCTCCGCAATCCTAGTTATTAAGAAAAGAAAAGGTATCTAGAATTTTTTTAACTTATTTGTCATGGATCACAAGTAATTCATATTGACTTATTTGAGTATTTATTAGTCCTAAAATAAAGTATCACGATTTAATCGATAGTTAGCTAAAGGAAAAAATCTTTTAAAACGGCTTCTCGTAATCTCCTTAAGTTCATATCTTGGCATAACTCGTTTCACGATTTGAGACCTTTCTCGGACCGATATTTGGCATGTACTTCAAAATTCGAATCTTCGGAAGACGTTATTGAAATTATGGTCTTCTCTTCATATTTTGGAATTTCTTCACTTGACATTTTTGAGAGATTCTTCATACTTGGACCACGACTTCATCTTTTTTCTTCAATCGTTATTTTGGATTTTGATATACAACGATCCACCTCCTTTTAGGACTTGGATATATTTATCCTCATACCTTGTTAGGGTCTTTTTGGATAGACTTTCTCCATGATCTTTACGGGAGTAATTTCTTTTCTTCGTGTGTCTCGATCCTTCATATTGATTTTGGAATAATGATTCTTCACATCATCTTGGATCATTAGCAACAAAATAGAGCTCCTCATGCCTTGTTAGGGCCTTTTTGTAAATTCACCAATCTTCGCATCCTACTTCAATAACTTATGACTTGGCTATGAACTCTATTCAACCATGAGCAACTTTTAAACGATCTCGGGCTAGAAGCTAAGTAACCTTTCAAATCGTACGACCTTACTTATTGCAATTAATTTATTCCTAATGCATTGATCTTATGGGAGAAAAAAGCCACAATTAAAAACATATGAGTTTTTGAAAGAACATTTTCATGTTCTACGTTTAGAATGATCACTTGTCTAACTCTATCACTACTCGTTCTTCACTATTTAAAGACCTCTAAATAAAGAGAATCGTGAATACATAGCCATGCAAGTCAAAATTAAGCCAAATTGGACTAGCTTCATTAAGACTATATTAAATCCAAGTTTTGGGTTTTCAGGTCACCTATAGGATCTTGCACTTTCTTAGACCTTTTAAAGTTTAGAGAATTCATTTTAGAGTTCCCTTGATAAGTGACTTTCTAGGATCAATTATAGGAACTTGCGAAAAGTTCTTGTTCTTAACCTGTATGAGCTAAAACTTTCGTGTTTTAAATTCCCTATATAAAAGTCTAGCAAAACTTGATTCAAGCGGGTTATGGAATGTAAAGGGCTCCAAATGCCCATCAAGTCAAAAGTTAACTCTTATTCTACCCATCAGAAAATATACATTCGTGTCTTACAAACACTTATGAAAACTACGGAAAATTTTTAAAATTTGGCCATTTTTAGTCTTATTAGCAACAAAACAAAAAGATGAAAGTTGGAAAACATGAGGGCGTAGCAAGGCAAGTATTTATTCACCCCCATACTAAAATTAAACATTGTACTCAATGTTTCGAGTCTAAAGGTGGAGCACCTCATACTAGAGACGAAGAGTCGAATGCTTAGGATCTAGCATAGAAAGGGTGATCAACAATATATCTAAAGTCGTTTATGAATTATGCTAAAAGATAATTGTTAGAACAATAAAGGATATGTCATGGACTCGTGAAAAACTCTTCAAGCAAACAATCGAGGCTCACGTAAACGAACACGAGAGTCTTCAATCCTGGCGATGATGATGATCTAGATAACACATTCACAAACAACCACGAGACAACGAGTTGGAAGGGCACAAATCCCCTCTCATTAACTTCATTAGAAAGCGATAGTATATACATGGATAAGCATGGGATCTCCCCCACGAGGCACCTAGTTTTTTATTACCGAGTCATGAGCTCGACTCGATCCCCTCAATGCTAATTATTATTGGGGAAGGTGACTTGGTCGAGGTTGTCCAAAGAAGGGACTTCCCCATCGAAGTAGTGCTTAAGCATATGTCCATTTACCTTGAAATTAGGACCATCATTTTGAGCTAGCTCGATGGTCCTATATGGAAACACTTGTGTTACGGTGAACGGACTCGGCCAACGAGATTTCAATTTCCCGGAAAATATCTTCAAACGAGAGTTAAAAAGTAACACTTGATCACCAACGTTAAAAACCCGGTTTTTAATCTTTGAGTCATGAAACTTTTTAGTCTTTTCCTTAAAAATTAATGAATTTTCACAAGCATTGTCTCTTAATTCATCCAGTTCATTAAGTTGTATTTTCCGGTGATCTCCCGTGGTCTTCAAGTCAAGTTGGCATGCTTTAGGGCCTAATATGCCGTGTGTTCCAATTCAATTGAAAAATGGCAATTCTTTCCATAAACCAACTTATAAGGAGTACAACCGATAGGTGTCTTATAAGCGGTGCGAAAGGACCATAAAGCGTCATCGAGTTTGTCGAACCATGAAGCACGGTTTTCTCCAATAGACCTCTCTAAAATCCTCTTCAATGCTCGGTTTGAAACCTCGAAATGCCTACTCGTTTTGCGGGTGATAAGCCGTAGAAAGATGATGTGTAACTCCATATTTCTTTAGAACCTTTTCAAATTGGTCATTACAAAAATGGGTTCCACGATCGCTTATAATAGCACGAGGGGCTCCAAACCGAGAGATAGTTGCTTCAAGAACTTCACTACCACACAAGCATCATTTGTAGGCAAAGCCTTAGCTTCCACCCACTTAGATAGGTAGTCGACGATGATGAGGATATACTTGTTACCATGAGACGACGGGAATGGACCCCAAAAGTCAATGCCCCAAATGTCGAAAATCTCACACACTTGAATTATATTTGTGGCATTTCATGCTTTTGTGACGATTTTCCTTGACGTTGGCAAGAATCACACGACTTCACGAGTGTGTGTGCATCACGATAGATCGTAGGCCAAAAGAAGCCGGCATCGAACACTTTCTTAGCCGTGAGATTAGTACCGTGGTGACCACCCGTGGGTCCCTCGTGACAAGCTCTAAGGATGTTAGAAGCTTCGGTACCAAAGACACAACGTCGAATGAGTTGATCTGCACAAACCCGAAAGAGATAAGGATCGTCCCAAAAATAGAACTTGACGTCACGAAAGAATTTCCTCTTTTGTTGTGCCGTCATACCCTTGATTATGAAGTTCCCAGCATGGTAATTTTCAATGTCAGCAAACCATGGGGTGTCATCCTTAGAATTCACTACACCGAGAGTCTCGAGAGGAAATGTTTCGGTGATTTCCTTGTTCTCGAATACATCTTTGTGAGGATCTTCTAAACGAGAGATGATCGGCCGCTAGATTCTCGGCTCCTTTTTTGTCAAGTATGGTGACATCAAATTCTTGGAGGAGGAGAATCCAACGGAGAAATCTCGGCTTAGCATCAAGCTTAGATAAGAGGTACTTGATAGCCGAATGATCCGTATACATGATGCTTTTCGTCAAGACGAGATAAGGTCGGAATTTCTCGAATGCATACACCACGATAAGGTATTCCTTTTCCGTTGTAGTGTATTTCATTTGAGCCTCGGTCATCGTCTTACTAGCATAATGGATAGGTCGAAAGTGCTTTTTATAACGTTGCCCTAATACGGCCCCAATTAAATAATCACTTGCATCGCACTTGATTTCAAAGGGTAATTCCCAATTAGGAGCAACAAGGATGGGAGCTTCGGTAAGTTTCCTCTTAAGAGTTTCGAAAGCTCGAACACAATCCTCATTGAAGTTAAAAGGAGCATCCTTCTCGAGAAGGTGTGTCATAGGTCGAGTGATTTTCGAAAAGTCTTTGATGAAACGACCATAAAAGCCCACGTGGCCTAGGAAACTCCTAAATCCCTTAACGGTTTTGGGATGAGGTAATTTGGAGATGACGTCTATCTTAGCTTTATCGACCTCAATCCCCGCTTTCGAGACCTTGTGCCCTAAGACTATTCCTTGTTTACACATAAAATGACATTTTCCCAATTAAGCACAAGGTTGGTTTCTTCACAACGTTTTAACATTTTCTCGAGATTGGATAAACACGACGTGAACGAATCACCAAACACCAAAAAGTCATCCATGAATACTTCCATCAACTTCTCGATCATATCATGAAAAATAGCCATCATACACCATTGAAACGTTCTAGGTGCATTACAAAGTCCGAAAGGCATTCTACGATAAGCAAACATTCCATATGGACACGTAAACGTAGTTTTCTCTTGATCACGAGGGTCAATAGGGATTTGAAAGTAACCAGAAAAACCATCTAAAAAGCAATAGAAGTCATTGCCCGCAAATCGCTCCAACATTTGATCCATGAAGGGCAAGGGAAAGTGGTCTTTCCGAGTGGCGTCATTTAACTTTCGGTAGTCAATACACACCCTCCAACCGGTCACAACACGAGTGGGAATTAACTCATTGTTTTCATTAGGCACAACGGTCATTCCTCCATTCTTAGGGACACAATGGATTGGGCTCACCCATGGGCTATCTAAGATAGGATAAATCATTCCCGCGTCAAGAAGTTTTAAGACCTCTTTTTTAATGACATCGTGAATTTTGGGGTTTACCCTTCTTTGACTTTGAATTGAGGGTTTGTAGTCCTCCTCCATTAAAATCTTGTGAGTATAAAATTTTGGTTCAATACCCTTAATGTCGGAAATTCTCCACGCAACTGCCCCTTTATGAGCTTTAAGAATTTTCAAAAGTGCGGCTTTTTCATCATTGGAAAGATCTTTCACAATAATAACTGGAAACTTTTCATCACCTTCCAAGAATGCGTAATCAAGGTGAGATGGAAGATCTCTCAGTTCAAGGATTGGCGGTTCCTTCGATTGAAGATTTTTGTTCAATACTCATAACTTCCATCGGTGGAAGAAATGGTGGAATGAGAGTATCATTACAAATAATCACCTCATCTTCATTATCGATTTCATTCAAAATAAAATCGCCTCCTTGGAATGGAGTGAGATTTGGTGTAGAAGTAGCAAGAATCGGATCCATAATAGTGGGATTGCCACTTGACGAACTATCGGAAAAACCTAACACTTCTTGTGAAAACTCATCGCAAACTACATCGACTAACTCAATGTGGTTGATGGTAGCAATTTCATAAACATGAGAAGGTGTAGAGTTTTGAGTAGCGTTTATAACAAGTTCCTCTTCGTTGAATCTCAAAGTGATCGTTTTAGCATTAACATCGATAAGCGATCTCGAGGAGTCTAAAAATGGACGACCTAAAATTAGAGGAACTTGAGGATCCGCGAGGATGTCCACTACGATAAAATCAACGTTCCCCACTTTCACGAAAACATCTTCGGCTACTCCACATGCGAGAATCGTAGAATGATCGGCCATCTCGATAGACATGTTCGATGGAGTAAGAGCCGGAAGCGATAGCGATTTCCACATGGAAAAAGGCATCAAATTAATGCTCGCGCCAAGATCGGCCAAGGCGAGGCATCCTTCCATTTCTTGTATGTCACAAGGAATGAGAAACTTCCCGGGGTCACCAACTTTTTCCGGTATTCGATTAAGATAAACCGAAGAATAGATAGCTTTGAAAGCTTCTCTTTATCGTTCATCATACCTTTAAAAGTGGAAGCAAAACGAGGCATGTATAACAACGCGTCGGCTAAACTCACATTAAAATGCATTTGTTGAAACATTTTTATAAAAACCTCAATTTGTTGTTTATTACGTTCTTGCAATTTTTCCTTGTTTCGTCTCGAAGGGTAAGGTAAGGGTGGTGTGGGTTGGGGCATAGGCATCGGCCTTGGAATCTCGGGTTCCACAATTGGTATTGGTTCAACCATAGGTGTGGTATGAGCGGTACTTTGTGGGCTTGTAAAATGCTCCTTTTCGACCATCACCTCAGGTTCTTTCTCGATTTCCTTCTCCTTAGAAGTACTTGGATGGGAGATTGGTTCTTTGAAAGTTTTAACACTACGATTAGTAATAACTTTCATTTCTCCCTTCGGGTTTGCAATGGTATCACTAGGAAGACCACCCGAGGAAGAGGGTTTACACATGATAGCTTCAAACATACTAGCCATTCGATCTTCAAATTTAGATTGCCTTTTATCCGCTTTTAATAACTCTTGCTTAATCTCATGTTGACCTTGTTCCATCTTTTGTTGATTTTGTTGAAGACGTTGAACGTTTCCTTCCATTTTATTAGCATGAGTTTTCAATTCATTAGCAAGTTCGTTTTTAAGCTCGTTTCTTAACTCGGATCTTAAGCTAATCATTTCACGTTGCATGTTATCAAACTTAGCAACATTTGACTTTGCATAATCCAAAAATTCTCCTTGAATATTTTTAGTGTGAGCATTTTGAAATGCTTGTGTAGTATTTTAAAAATCACGGTTTTGGTTTTGATTTTGCACTTGCCCATTGTTCCCAATTTGGTAATTTTCCTTGTTATAGTTACGTTGATTGCCTTGATAACCACCACTTTGATTGTTGTTTCGTTAGTTGTTAACATTTTGATTTTGGGGAGCTTGATTTGGGCGGGAACCTTGGCCGTTTTGGTTGTAAGTTCTCGTTGCTACGTAAGCACTCGAAGTGTTACCACCGGCGGTAATACACTCGGAAAAATCATGAGCTCCACCACAAGATATACAACTCTTTTCAACCGCTTTAACCGATGCGGGATTCAAAGCATCGTGTGCTCTCCAATGTGTCATAAGCATCGAAAATATATCGAAAAACCGATTCTCCTCATTTGCTTCATCATGCAAGGCATTCATGTTACGAGACGATGACGATGAACCCATAGTGGCAACACTCGGTGTGTTATGAGGGTTATAAACCTTAGATCTATTCTCGATAATCTTTAAAGCTTCATCGGTTGTTTTGCACAAAAAATTACCACCCACGACGGCATTCAAATAGTCTCGTTCATGATCGTTGAGCCCATTATAAAAAGTATTAATTTGATGCAATTAGGAAAAATCATGGTGAGGACATTCATTTAACATTACCTTAAATCGTTCCCATTCCATTGAAAAACTTTCATTAGAACGTTGTGTAAACCTTGAAATCTCATTTTTCAAATGTGTCGTCTTAGATGGCGGGAAAAATTGGTTCACAAACTTAGAGACGAGATCACCCCATGTCAAAATCGAATTTGGCGGTTCTTTCTCGAGCCAAATTTTTGCGGGTCCATCTAACGTGTATGGAAACAACATCATCTTAATGGCGTCATGTGGAACATCCTTAAACTTTCTTGTTGCGGTGAGACGAATGAAATTCCGTATGTGATAATGTGGATTGTCTTTTTCATGTCCGCGAAACTTGTTTGCTTGTAGCATCGACATTAAACCCGTTTTGATCTCTAAATTCTCCACAAGGATAGCGGGAATCACAATAGCTTCTCCAAAACCCTCGGTGGGTGCTTGAAGCAACTCCATCATAGTACGATTAGCCATGGTGACTATTGGTTCTACAACGGGTTCGACAATTGGAGGTTCTTCTTCAATCAAAGGTTCTTGATTTACTTCCTTTTGACGACATTTACAAGCTCGTTTTGCTTGATTACGAGTTTGCATAAACGTGACGTAGAACGTGGAGGTGAGCAAAGAAGATTCTTTTGGGATTTTTGTTGATTTTCAATTTTTTTGTGTTTTTGATTGTTTTTAATTTTTTTTGGATTTTGTGTGTATTTGTAGACAACAATCTACCAAATCTCTCCTGGAATCAAAATCTTGATTAAAGAAGCCTCAAAGAATGATAACGATCACGTGGAGTGAACACCTTCGATTGACTTTAAAACTTTGGTTGAAACCAAATTGTTCAAGAGGGTTTAATCACAAAGAAACCAAGCAAATATATATGATACGTAATATTACTTTGGGCGGCAAAACCCTCGATTAGCCTTCAAGATGAAATATTCACAAGTGAACGGGGGGAATGAGGTGGCGCGAAGCACTTAAGTACCTAACTTCCCTTTAACGGCCTTTTATAGCACGTTGCCCATCTATTCACCTTAAAGTTCGTATTTTTCAAAATCGAGCTAATAGAAAGTATTTATCTATTTTTGTTTGAGATTCGAATACGATAATTCCCAGATCAAATCCCAATTAAGGTTGTGCTTACACACTTTTGTAGATATTTTGGATTAATTGTGATACATATACAATATAGTAATAATAATTCACAAAGAAAATAAAAAAAACCGATAATACGTGTTAATAGATTTCTATTTAACACAAATACTATTTATGGTTAGATATTATAAACAAAATTGTTCAAATTAATCACGACACACCTCCTCGGCAGGGGCGCCAAAATGGTTGGTAGTAAAATACGACCTTTTAGGAAAGAGGCGTAAATGCGGTAAGTATTAAGTACAACGATTTACGAAAACCGTGCACTAATGACCCAAAGTAAAAGTTCGTTTCCCAAGGAGGTTTATTGTGTGTGAATAACTCGTAATGATTTTGGATTAATATTAAGAGAAAGAAAATATGAGAAATGAGAATGACGGATACGTTAAAATTACATTACGACAATAAAACGTAAAACCGTAAAAATAGACAAAATAAAAATTTAATCTAAAAATTCCCAAAAAATTACCAAAAATAACTAAGAATACAATTAGTGTTTACAAATGATCAAAACATTACCAAACCTTTTACTTAATTAAATAATAATTTTTTATGCTAATTAAAGCCCTAAAAATTAAATTAATTAATAAAAAGCCTGAATAAAGATTTTTCAATTTGTAAAACTCTAAAATGACTTAATTAAACTAAAAAGTATTTTTTCAAATTTTAAAACTAATTAAAAATATTTAAAATGAATTTAACTAAAAATAAAATATTAAAATAATATTAAAAATTCAAAAATTATAAAAATATCTAAAAACTTGCAAACTTGTTTATTTTAACCTAAATAAACAGAAAATGAAAGTGAAATTATAAAAATAACCCTATTGGGCCCCCAAATTGGCTTAAAATAAAAACAGCAAGCTTATTGGGCTTTTTAGCCCAATAAAATCCAAACTCAACCAAATAAACCCAAATTCACCAGTCTGACTCAAATTTTGATTCTAAACATAAAACTCTAAAGGCTCAAAAGCTGAATATGAGCTTATAACAGCTTAAATGACCAACAGTTTATTCTTAATGGGCCAATAAGCCTATTAAACTATAAGCTAATGCCATAAGCTCTAATTTAACACACAACCTTCTTTTGGGATGCTTAAGAGATCTGTAAATAGAAATTTTGAAAAAGCTTAACCAATAAGCCAGAAATAAGAAAAGTAGAAATCCACTAAAAGATAAAATAGTCGGGTTTGAGTTCTAGAGGGTTTCAAAAGCTGTTTCTTTTTGCAAAAGCTCACAAATAGCTTAACTAAGAATAATCAAAAAGAAAAATCACAAAAAGTCAAGTAGAGTAAGTTGTAGAAGCAAATAAGCTGGGTGAAAAAGCCAAATAAGCCAGTTTTCTAGCAAAAGCATAACCAAATGACCTAAAACTTCTTAAATATGATAACAAGCTAAGAAAAAGGACACCTATAACAAAAAAGTAAGTTGTTGCATGTACCAATAAGCAGAACAAAAAAAATAATCCAAATTGTGCTTATTTGACCAAAAGTCATAGTGTTCCAAACTTAACCAAATTGCCAAGGTTTGTTTATGAGCTTGTTTTAAGCAACTTTTGTGAAGGAATCAAGGCTGAGTCCTTTGAAATCAAGAGGCCAGTTAGCCAAATGATCATAGTTTTGGTACAAAATTGGCCAATAAGCCAGTTGGCTTATAAGCACTCAAGCAGACAATCCAAATAGCCAAATACATTCACAAGCAGCAAAGTAACAAGTATCAATCAATAAAACATAAGGGCAAGCACTAGGTAACAATATGCAAGGCACAAATGAGGTGGCCACTTTGTTGATGCAAATAACCACTTCAGCCACTTTCAATAAGATATGACTCACTCAATAAGCAGCCAAATTCCACAAACTGATATAGCATAGATAGCTTATCACAAAAACTCTTCCCAAACAAAAAATAGGAGTCTAAATCCAAACAACAAAGATTTAATCCTTCCTGATGTGTTTGACCATTTTCAAATCACTTTATTCAGATTTTTCCAAACTTTGCAAAACCTTTTCTAAACCTTATAGGACTTAACCAATGACCAAAACCAGTGACAAATACCTTGTTTAGCGTTGAAGAACCCCAAGAACCAAGGGCACAAGGCCACAAGGCCTTTTGATCCCAAAATCCAAACAACCTTGTTTTAGTCCCTTTTCAAACAAACTTTTGATTTTTAAACACAACCTACTGATTTTATGATCCTAATACCTCACCTAGGTGACAACTAGCAGATCTAAGCAATAAATCACAAAGCACAAACACAAGAACTCCAAATCACATGGAAAATCACATAACAGATTCAACAACAATATTTTTAGAGGAAACTTAAAGAGAATCAATACCTATCCTCCACAACTTCCTAGGAGGATCAACAATGCTCCTTGGACCACTCAAAACAGCTAGAGAGTGACCAAGGTCCTTGAACAAAGAAGAGAAAGGTCTGCTGATGGTTCAAAGTTGAACCAGAACTTATAACAATGGATCTTCAACACAAAGCAGCAAACAACCTATCTAAGGGCTCAAATCCCTTCACAAGCTTGGTGTCAACAAGCTTGCAAGAGCTTTAGGCTTTGGGTAGGGGTTAGTACAGTAAAAAATAAGCAAACAGAACCAAGGATTTGAAACTTTTCAAACTATGAAAACCTTTTCAAACCTAAATGTGCTTCCATCCAAAGATCAAAACACCTTTAATACATAAAGTGGAACTCATCTTCACTCTTAAAGAACACCAACTTTCAAAAACATAAAAAGAAATTACAATTTTTTCAAAATACCAAACTTTTATAAATTTTAAAAAGCAATTACAATGTTTAAGAGAAAAACTGGAACAAGGGACTCTCACAGGTTGAGGTCTCCTTATATAGGCCTTAGAGGATGAGATTATAATGCAAAACCCTAGCTACAAGTTTTCTAAAATGCCCTTGAGTCTTCTAGATGCTTGAGGTGTTGTGATCTGTCCAAAATCATCCTAGACGTTCATTTATCCTTTGTGACCAAGTAATGAGTGTTGGCGGTTGATTTGGCCACGTGGCATTCCTTGGAGAGGAAGTTGCAATATCATTGGTGGACGGCTTAAATGGGTGGGGTCCTTGAGTGAAGTGGTGAATGGTTTCAAGTATGGGATGTAATCGTGTGAAGGTTAATTGTGTTTTGGTAAGGTTAAATTGGAATAACCCCTTGGCTGGTAAAAGTAAGTTTTGGGTTGATACGTGTGAACAGTGGGTGTTTTGATCTGAAAAACTTGGGAGTTTATTGTTTGGTGCGTGTTATGAAGTTTGAATGTTTGGTTGTACAGCTTTAGCCCTTGGTCTTTGGAAAATGTTGTAAACAATGTTTATTCAGCCCAAAAACGCATTCCCTTTGTTAATAAACTTTTCCTTTTCACACTTTTGCCCCAAAACTTTGTTATAAGGATAACAAGGACTTGTTTTGTCATTTTTTGATATTTCAAGGACTGATCTTGGACATTCTTGATCTTTGAAGGTCTTCATTGGATGTTTGACATTATGGAGGACCATTCTTGACAATTTTGATCTTGAGGGACTAAACTTTCCATATCTTCAAAGCTGAGGGACCTTTTTGTCATTTTGACAAACTTAAAGGACCAAACTTGTAATTATCAATATATAAGGGTTTTAAGTGTCATTTCTTCTTTGGTGAGGGATCATTCTTATACATATTCAAATATTCAAGGACTTTTCTTTGAGAAATCACAAACTAGGGCCTGGTTCATTGTGCGGCTTCGTTTCTCGTGTTCGTTTTTCCTTGTTTCTTGTGATCTTTTGTCCTTTCACGATATCCATAACTAAGATACACAAGTAAATAAACACAAGCATATATATGGTATTTATATGACATTTTATGCATTTAAAGCCCGAAAAGAATGATTAGATCATGTATAAATGCCATCTCATCAAATATCTTTTGAGAGATATTTGAGTTGGCTGGGAGGGGTTGTGCATCGTATCACTGGGTCCATGATACTTTGTCTTCAAGATAAGTTGACCCGATTTCTGCCTAAGTTGTAAGGAGGGCTTTTTTCTTTACACCCTTTATCTTTACATTTCTTTTTCATTCTTCAACCCCTTTAATGCTTACCAATACATCATCACTAGCACCTTGTTGTGATTGTTCCAGTGCTAGCATCCGTACTTGGTCGGCATTCAGCTACGTTCATAATCCTTTCCCCATCTTTCCTAAGGACTTCTATTTTCTAACTATGGAATTGTCCTTGGGAATATTCCTCTGGTTCTGGAAGAATCATTGGACTAGCACCTAATCCTACCACCCTTTTGTCACCACATCCATCGTGAATTAAGTGTGTTTTGGGTAAGTGTTCGTCTTCATGAAAAATTCCTTAAAATCACTGAGGTACTTGTGATATAAATATCATGAGTTTTTGTACCTTCAGCGTTTTTGACAACAAAATGCTCCCCCTTAACATATGCATAGCACATATCAAGTTGGATTTTCCATTAAGCCCTTTTCTTTTTTAGCCACATATGTTTACAAGTCTCCTTAATCCTATTTTATCCCCTTATCCAAAATGTTAACCATCAATATTTTGGATATTAATGGATTAACCGGTCTTTGGGTAACAAAATAAAATTAGTTGTTTGCGATAGAACATGTCAATGATCCCCCTCAAGTTAATGAGGGTTAGTTATAGTACTTGAGTATGATATATTTTGAAAGATTTAGAATCTCGTGAGAAATTCTTGAAAAATTATCATACTTTCACACTACAGCAAGCCACAAAAGCACAATATTCACAATATTTACATATTGACAAGTAAAATATGGAGTTGACCTGAGATAATACAACCCATTTTAAATGGATCGTTCCATTAGCTTCTGGTGCGCTCCATATGGTCTTCCACCAACGAATCGTTCTAGACTCCTCATTAACTGTCTTTCCCTCAGCTTTTCATCAATTTTCTTGATCACGTAGTTGTCACTCTGCCGAAATCCCGGGTGCCTTTCTACAGTAACCTCTGGAAGAGTCTTGTTATCATTGAGGTGCACCAACTTTTCCCGGATATGTTTGAGAGTCCCGTCACTGAATTTTTGAATCTCTAGAATTTCATCAGTCCACGGCCATTGAAGTAGAAAATGTCATGAATCGGGTCAGTTGTCCTGGTGTATGGAGATTTTTCCGCATGCCTAGGCAACACTTGAGTGCGTGGACGAGAAAGATTCAGCTTCCTTTGATAACTTTCTATGCCAAGTTGCAGATCTTCAACTCATTTCTTGATGACAATTTGACGTGTGTACATTATAAGAGCTGAATTCAAGGCAATGATTTCGTTAGAGTTTAAGTGTCTGAGCGTGTTGTGAGTTATCAGAAGCAGCATGTCTTCAATATCTTCTAGACGAAGAAGTGGAAAATCTCCTTCCTGGATAGTGTAGATTTTATCATCATCTCTTTTAATTATGATCTCTGTCAAGTGGTGATAGCCTATTTTGGGTTGAATCCAAACTCCTTGGATGCTTTTTATTTAGAAAAGAGAAAAGACTTGAGAACCTGAGTTGTGCAGACATGCATAGTTGTAAGCGCGTCGCACACGCTCGTCCCAATGTGAAGCTCCCAATTCCGCATAGCGACCATATTCATAATATACTTTCGGTACCCAGAGATGATTGACTCTTTCTTCTATCCAAGGTATCGACTCCCAATTTGCAGCCTTTAGCAATGTTAATGATGTCGCATACTTGTTTGCTCCCTTGACCAAGTATTCGAGATCATTGCTGACGAAGAAGTCGAGTACGATTTGATCATCATCTTCGGCTGTCGGGAGAGGAGGTTTTTCAGGTGCATGAAGACCTTCCCTTTGAGTAGTTCTCATCGCTTTCATAAGCTCATTAGCGTTGTACTCGTATTCCATTCTGCTGATCTTGGATCTAGCAAGAAGGGTGGGATCTTTGAGTCCTCGTACAACCATTGCTTGGGTTAGGTTAGGCCCATAGTTATATGCCAAGTATCTTGAAAAATCTATGGGATTGCTGAGAAATTGGGAGAATTCAGCTTCATCAGCCTTTGTCAATGGACGAAGTGCAACAGCGTTTGTAACCCATGCTGGTTCACTTGACTCTGGAACATCAAGAACTTGAGTAGATACAAGAACATCCGGTATAGGTTGATGAGGTTCTGGCAGTGGTTGTTGCACTAAAGGTGTGGTAACTGAAGCAGCGGTGATTGGGGCAGATATGACTGGGATAGATGTGGTTGCAGGAGCGGTTGTGGCTGGAGTAGATGATGAAGCTGTAGCAGCATCTACATTATGAAACTTCTTGGTGCGTCTGCCTTGTCGAGGTGGAGGTGTCTTGGCTGTTGGAGTTGATTTATCTTTGGTAACATCATCCTTGTAAGATTTGTCACCTTTGGCAGTATCATCCTCCATAGAATTATCATCATCAGACTTGTCTTTATCAGATTTTTCTTCCTCATCTCCATCCTTTTTCTCTTATCACCTTCCTCTTCTTCTTCATCATCACCATCACCGCCTTCACCATCACCATTATCATCACCATCACTGTTTTTATCACTACCTCTTTCGTCATCACTACCTCTTTTGTCATCACTTCCTACTTCGTCATCACTACCTTCATAGTCATCACCATCGATATCATCATCATCATCGTTGTCTGATTCATCTTCCTCCTCTTCATTTAAGATGTTGTAAGGAACTATAGTGCCATGTTTCTTGAATATCTCAGTATCTTCATCCATAGCCTTTTTAAGAGCCTTGTGAACAATCTTTTGAGCTTTGGTTTGCTTGTAGAACCCGACTTGAATCATACGAGCATTTTAGAGCTTCTTCAACTCGTAATCCGTGAGCCTTTGAGCAATTAGAAAATCTGACTTTTGAGTGTCGGAAGACTTGATCATTAAATTGCTTGCAGCAATTTGTTTCATCTCATCTCGCAGAGCCGGAAGTGTCGTGCCGAGAGATTCTTGAACCTTTGCATCAATTGAACCAACAAGTGTTTCGTTATTTTTGGCAAGTATCTCTTTCTCCTCTCGGTGCCTCTTTTTTAGTTCTCGAAGACGAGTGATCGTTGCTTCATTTTTTGCGACTTCATCTTCTTTGACTTGAGCAAGTTCTTTTGCATGTGCTTTTCGTGATAATTCTAACTCTTCTTTGAATTTAGCAATTGCATTTTCTTGAGATTTTCTTGTGGATTCTTCACTTTGATGTCGACGAGCTAACTCCTCTTTGACACGAACCATATCTTCTTGTTGAGATTTTATGTGTTGTTCCACTTGTAGCATGAACAATGCTGGTAAAGATGGAATCAAAGATACTGGTGCTATCGGTGTTTGTTGTGTAGTGGTCATTGCAGTACTTGACACTGAAGCTGAGAGAGGTTGAGTTGGTAGAGTAAAGGGAGGTTGAGTTGAGGCAGGTGGAGTCACTGTAGTAACTGGAACCGTCACAGAAGTACTTGTGGCTTTGTTAGGATCAACATTTGTAACGAGATGTTCAGTGTTTACAAATGTTGTCATCTCAGTAGACCCGACAATTTCCATACTCTTCAATTCGTCATGAGCTTTTTGTTCTACATGATAGTCAACATCGTCATCATCTCGGACATATTTCTCAAGAGTAGGTATGTATTGATCAGGCTTCCCAAATTAATCAATATCAGTAGGTAGTATGGTTTCTTTTGCCTTAGAACCACTACCCCCCGTGTCTTTCTTACTTTGCATGACAGCTTTCTTTATATCGCGTCTATCAGTTTTGCGAAGTTGTTCTTCTTCATTTATATCTTCATCTTCATCCTCAAGGATCATCCGCTTCCCACTAGACTTTGTGTTATCTTGTTTGGCAACGCTTTTCTTTCTATTGGGGTTAGGTGAAACTGTTTCTTCTGATGGTTCACTTTGTTTGCGTTTGTCTTTTGGTTTTGGTGAAGAGAATTCTCTAGAAGCAACTCGTTCTTTTTATGCTTCGACCTGGTGCAAAACTTTCTTCTAAGCCTCACTTGTCTTGATAGCATCATTTATCAGGAGATCAGGAACTGGAGCTGGAATCCCTGAATAGGTATCCCTTTGTCCTTCTGTTTTCATGAAAGTCAATAGATCATCGTCCTCTTCTGTATGATAGAAGAATTCTCCACGTTTATCGATTTCGTCATCTTCTTTCATGAAGTAATTAATGATCAGCTTGATGAATCGTGGAAATGGAAAGTGGCCAGACTTCTCCTTTTTGTTGTCGAACAGTTGATACGTGAATTCAAGCCACATATATTTGGCATTATCTATCTTTTGTTTCTTAAAGATTCCCCAAAAATGCAAGCCTGAGGAAGTCTGAATGAGTAAGAGCCACTAAGTTTTGTAGTAAGACACCAGATGAGTATGTTGAATATCGCCTTCCATGGTTGTCCTAACTGTGATGTGGTAAATTGTGACAAGTTCCTCAATTCTGTACCATATCCTAACGATTCAAGCGTCTCTACGAGATCCTTCTTAGTTGTCAACAAACTCTTCCCCTTCAGCTAAATGAGGTAATCCAAGGATCTTGCGAAAGTGGGTAATGGAGACTATCTTTTTACGTTTGTTGATTGTGAATGAGATCTTCGTGTTAGACAGTGATTTCTTGGAAACCCAGAATTCATGCATGTACACCCTTGGAACTTGTAAAACCCGCATGCTTTTACCATGAATAGTACCCTTAGTATCGTACGTACATGATTAAAACTATCCTTTTATAACATGAATACGTTTCACGAACATAAATTACAAGAACTACGTACGTGTTATTACACGATAAGTATTAAGTATGTATAAATGCACGATAATTATTATCAATAATAATTAAATAACGAACATGAAATCATGAACGTAAGAATCACGAACGTATAATTATGTATTTACGTAATTATTATTACGACTACGTACAAGTATTTATAATAACACGAATGTTTAATAATAACGTCACGTAAATACGATCACACGAACACATAATTTATTAGAACACGAAATAGTTACGGGTTTCCCTTTGAGGGACCCACTAGCCGCGACACAACAAGAGAAGGAGGGGCCCAACCCATTTGTTTTATTAAGTAAACAAATAATGTAATTCATAGTAAATTTTTAGAAAAGTAAATACCCTAAATCCTCTTCCTTGCTCCTTAGGCCGGCGGCTACATCATAAAACAAGGGAGATTAGTTGATTTTTATTTAACAAATCACAAGTACGTGTTCGTGTATTCAAGATATATTGATTCCACGTGTTTTGCATTAATGAGATCGAAGTAGGACCTCTCTTCCGTTCGTCTTCTTCGTTCACTGGACATAAGGTACCCAGGGACGCTCATAGACTCTAAGCGTACGTACATATGGATTGGAAGCTTTCTAGCCTTCATTACTTTATGCATTTCATCATACATTTTGCTACTTATTTCCATAGACATTGTTTTGTCCTTTTCCTTTTCATTACTTATGTTTGTGTGTGATGAGCTTATACTTTGGGGTACCGATGTTTGTTTCCGGTATTTCCTTTATGGTCATGTAATGTTTAAGACATTTATCCTTGTATGCTTTGATGACACGCCATATTCACGTGTGACATTCCATTTACCAAAATAGGGTGTTACAATTATGGTATTAGAGCCGAAGGCTTCGACCTGTAGGCTCTCAAAACACGACCTGTGATTAGTGGGTAGTCACTATGGTCTTCCTAGAACTGACAGTCAGTTTTCATGCATTCATTGTTTTCATGCATTCATATATATGTCATTGTCGCAAGTTTATGACTAAGTAATGGTTGGTACAGGACTGGCCCTATTTAGTCGCATGTGCTTTTATCGAAACTTTTAACTTTGGGACCGACCCATTGGTGTCCCCTCGACATGTCTTTTGTTTTGAGTGAACTGACCATAGGCGTTCACTCTCGCGCATATAAAAGTTTTCATAAAACTGCATCATGCATTCATGTACTAGTTTTCCTGCATAAAATGTTTCTCATGATTTATTGGTATAAATTTTTTTCATGTATATATTTTATGTTTTGATCAGTTTAATCATGTATTTTTATGTTATACCATCAAATAGTTCTCACACGCGAGCAGGAACAACTCAATGCAACAGTCCAAGCTGTGATGCAAGCTTTGCTTCCTCAGCTGAGGAACGAAATCAGGGCTGAGGTGCAGGCTGCCAACAATCAGCAACAGCACCCAGTACCTCCTCCTCCTCCTCCTCCAGCAACATTGGTCACGTGGCTGGAGAGATTTAACAAGCAACGTCCTCGATCCTTCGAGAAAACTGATAGCCTCAGTGAAGCCGAAAGCTGGTTGGCTCACATTGAGAAGATATTCGATGCAATGGGCTGTGACCCCGTCTTCAAGTCGAGGTTTTCTTGTTACAAGTTTGAAGGTGATGTGCTAGGATGGTGGAAGGCACTCAAGCAGTCTGAGGGAGGCGACGATTGGGTGGCTGGTTTGACTTGGGCTCAGTTCAGGGAGTTAGTGATGGGACAGTCTTCCCCAAGGCTGAGCAAGACAAGCTGAAGAGGAAGTAGCACGGAATCAGGCAGAGAGCTGGGGAGAACAGCAACGAGTTCATGCAGCGCTTTCTCCATTTGGCTGGTTTTTTTAGCGCAGCAGCAGGTACTGCCTAAGAGCAAGCGTAGCACTTCTGGTGATCTCTTCGTACATCGGTCACCAACAACTTGGTATGTGCTACTTTCAACACGGTGGCACAAGTTGCCGATGCAACACGTAAGCTGGAGATGCTGCAAGAAAGAGAAGAGTTCAGGGAAGCAGAGAGACCCGAGAAGAGGTAAATATTCGTTATTCAGCGGTGACCATTCCGAATTCTTTTAGTATTATCCAATATTTATATCTCTCTTTAAACTGCATCTTTCAGGCAGAAGACTGGGGACCGGTCTCAGCCGGCTACTCAACAACAGCCTACTCAGCCCAAGGTAAACGGTCAAACTCACGACCGTTCTGCTATGGATAGACGTGGCGGTAATGATAATTACCGTAAAAACGCTGGAAACTCCAACAGCAGCAGGTCCTTACACTTACTCATTCCTTATGTTACATGTAATATTTCATAATTCTGACACATTAGCAATCTTCTACAAGGAATCATGGTAACGGCAGGGACCAGAACCAAAGAAGTTCACAGCCTAACCGTCCAGCTATCACTGGTATTACACCTTACGATTATTCCGCATTGTCCTTTTGTACCTATAAACCATGTCTCATGTATACTGTTCATAACAGGCTCCCAGCCAACAAGGGCATCTGCTGAAGGGTATACTCATCCTCTTTGCACTACCTGCAACCGTAGGCACCCAGGGACATGTCGCCGTGATAGCGACGCATGCTACAAGTGTGGCCTTACTGGTCATCGCATGAAGGACTGCCGCAAGGGCGAGATGGAGGGCACATCTGGACATGCTGATTCCAAGCTGCCTCCTGTGGACGCGTTTACACGACTTCTCGCGATCAGGCCAACAAGTCTACAGGTACCATCATTGGAATCTTGTATATGCATGGTCAAGCAGCATGTGTTTTATTTGACACGGGTCCTACTCATTCGGTCATTTCTACTGCTTATGCTAAAAATGTTAGGATATCCCCTATGCCATTAGAGAATGTACTAAACATTTCCATGCCTTTAAGAGACTCGGTACGCATAACCCATGTGTACAAGAGCCTTCCCCTAGAATTTGACGACAAAATTCGTCTTGTTGACGCACTTCCGCTGAACAAGAGTGATTTTGACATGATATTAGGCATGGACTGGCTATCTAAACATCACGCCACCATAGACTGCCATACATATCGGGTCATCTTCGGTGATGTAAATGCATCAAAGTACATTCACAACGGGTTCGTACCTGGAAGGTCTGTATAGATAATCTCGACCTTGCAAGCACGTGCATTACTTTCATATGGTTGCGAGCTACTATTCATGACATATATCTTGAATCTCCATCAATTTAGAATCAGCCGATAGTGTCAGAATTTCCAAACATATTTCCAGAAGAACTTCCGGGCATACCACTTGCACGTGAAGTAGAATTTAACATCGAGCTCATCCCAGGAGCTGAGCTGATTTCCAAGGCTCTTTATCGTATGGCTCCCATAGATCTGAAGGACCAATTACAATAACTTCTAGAACGAGGCTTCATTCGACCGAGCGCATCTTCATGGGGCGCACCGGTCTTATTCATGAAGAAGAAGGACGGCAGCATGCATCTTTGCATAGATTATCGCGAGCTCAACAAGATCACCATCAGAAATAGGTATTTGTTGCCACGCATTGATGACTTGTTTGACCAACTCCAAGGGGCCAAACATTTCTCCAAAATAGATCTGAGGTCGGGCTATCATCAGCTACGGGATAAAGAACAGGACAGCGCCAAGACTGCTTTCCATACACGCTATGGGCACTACGAATTTGTAGTCATGTCATTTTGCCTTACCAATGCTCCAGCTGTTTTCATGGATCTGATGAAAAGAATTTTCCATGAATTTCTGGATAAGTTCGTCATTGTTTTCATTGACGACATCCTGATATTATCTAAGTCCAAGGAGGAACACGAAGACCATCTTCGTACAGTGTTACAGATTCTTCGCTAGAAGTAGCTGTATGCTAAGTTCTCCAAGTGTGAGTTTGGTTAGACAAGGTGGCGTTCTTAGGTCACACTGTATCAGCAAAAGGAATCACCATGGATCCAGCAAAGGTTGAGGCTATTACCAAGTGGCCAAGACCAACATCAGTGACTGAAGTTCACAGTTTCCTAGGCTTAGCTGGTTATTACCGTAGGTTCGTAGATAAATTTTCTCGTTTAGCACTACCATTGACCAAACTGATGCGGAAAGGGGAGAAATTAGTCTGGACTGAAGAAAGAGAGAAGAGATTTGAAGACATAAAGCAGAAGTTAGTATCTGCACTGAATCTTACTCTAACATCTAGTACAGGTGGATTTCAAATCTACAGTGATGCTTCAGGGAAGGGACTTGGCTGTGTTCTCATGCAACATGGGAAAGTGATCGCGTACACTTCACGGCAGCTTAAGCTTTATGAGGAAAATTACCCTACGCATGACTTGGAACTTGTAGCAGTCGTGTTTGCATTGAAGATATGGATACACTACATGTAGGGAGAATCATGTGACATCTTCACGGACCACAAGAGCTTGAAGTACCTCTTCACTCAACGTGAACTGAACATGAGACAGAGGAGATGTTTAGAACTGTTGAAGGATTATGACATTAATCTGCAGTATCATCCGGACAAGGCGAATGTAGTGGCAGATGCACTTAGTAGAAAGTCCAGAATGATAAACGACAATAAAATTGAGGAGTAAATTATTAGAGACTTAGAGCGACTAGACATCGAGATCATGGTACGCGGACTGTACGGTTACTGGGCTAATCTTAGAGTGGAACCTGAGCTACTCTCTAGGATCGAGGAAGCTCAGAAGGATGATGGTGAAATCTGGGCGATAATTCAGAACATGGAGAAGCAGACTAAATTTCGTGTGGACGAAGACGATATCTTATTGCAGGGCACTAGACTTTGTGTTCCTGATGATCAAGAACTCAGGGAAGCATTGTTAGCTGAGGCTCATAGATACCCATTCTCCATTCATCCTGGTTCGACCAAGATGTACCATGACATCAAGCAATACTTTTGATGGAGTGGTATGAAACAGGATGTTGCCACTTATGTCTCCAAATGTCTTACCTGCCAGCAGGTTAAGATCGAGCATCAGCGATCTAGCGGTCTTCTACAATTGCTAGACATTCCAGAGTGGAAGTGGGACAAGATCACCATGGATTTTGTTACCGGTCTTCCGCAGACAAAGAGGAGGCATGATGCGATTTGGGTTATCGTTGATCGACTTACTAAGTCAGCTCATTTCTTACCGATCCGCAAGGATGATCCGGTCAATAAACTCGTTGATACTTACAAGAAGGATATCATGAGACTTCATGGTGCTCCATCCAGCATCGTCCCGGACAGAGATCCTCGTTTCACTTCGCGATTCTAGAAGAGTCTACAGAAAGCTTGGGGTACAAAACTTAAGCTTAGCACGGCTTTTCATCGTCAAACAGACGGGCAATCGGAGCGAACATTCATACATTAGAAGACAAGTTGAGGTCATGTGCGTTGGAATGGACAGGAGATTGGGACGATTACATCTGTTTGGTAGAGTTTGCATACAACAACAGTTGGCACGCTAGCATTAAGTGTGCTCCATTAGAGATGTTGTATGGCAAAAAGTGTCGCGCCCCAATTTGCTGGGATCAGGTTGGTGAGCGAATACTTGAAGGACCAGAAATGATAGAGTTGACCAATGAGAAGGCCGCTGTAGCTAAGCAGAAATTGCAAGAAGCACGATCACGCAAGAAGAGTTATGCCGACAAGCATCGTAGGGACTTACATTTTAACGTAGGAGACCACATCTTCCTTAATGTATCGCCGGCACGCGGCGTTAAGCGTTTTGGAATCAAAGGGAAGCTCAGTCCTCGATTCATCGGACCGTTTGATGTCATTGAGCGAGTCGGTGAAGTATTTTATCGTTTAGCGTTACCTCCGCAGCTTTCTCACGTTCACGACGTTTTTCATGTTTCCTTACTCAGAGGGTACAAGTATCATCCCCTTCACATGGTTCGATATCCACTAGAACAGATACGTGAAGATCTTACCTTCATAGAGGAACCCGAACGAGTCATGAGGAAGAAGACGATTCCATTCGTCAAAATCCTTTCGAGGGATCTTACCGATCGGGAAGCCACTTGGGAGACCGATGAGTCTATCCAGACTTCTTACCCTCATTTCAAGTTTTGAATTCGGGTATGTTCCTCTTTTCCAGTTTACTTTAACTATAATTCGGGGACGAATTATTCTTTTTAGGGGGGAAGAGTTGTAAAACCCGCATGCTTTTACCATGAATAGTACCCTTAGTATCGTACGTACATGATTAAAACTTTCCTTTTATAACACGAATACGTTTCACGAACATAAATTACAAGAACTACGTACGTGTTATTACACAATCAGTATTAAGTATGTATAAATGCACGATAATTATTATCAATAATAATTAAATCATGAACGTAAGAATCACGAACGTATAATTATGTATTTACGTAATTAGTATTATGACTACGTACAAGTATTTATAATAACACGAATATTCAATAATAACGTCACGTAAATACGATCACACGAACACGTAATTATTAGAACACAAAATAGTTACGGGTTTCCCTTTGAGGGCCCTACTAGCCGCGGCACAACAAGAGAAGGAGGGTCCCAACCCATTTGTTTTATTAAGTAAACAAATAATGTAAACATTATTCATTCACAGTAAATTTTTAGAAAAGTAAAAACCCTAAATCCTCCTCCTTGCTCCTTAGGCCGGTGGCTACATCACCAAAACAAGGGAGATTAGTTTATTTTTATTTAACAAATCACAAGTACGTGTTTGTGTATTCAAGATCTATTGATTCCACGTGTTTTGCATTAGTGAGATCGAAGTAGGACTCTCTTCCGTTCGTCTTATTCGTTCACTGGACATAAGGTACTCAGGGACGCTCGTAGACTCTAAGCGTACGTGCATATGGATTGGAAGCTTTCTACCCTTCATTACTTTATGCATTTCATCATACATTTTGTTACTTATTTCCATGGACATTGTTTAGTCCTTTTCCTTTTCAGTACTTATGTTTGTGTGTGATGAGCTTATACTTTAGGGTACCGATGTTTGTTTCCGGTATTTCCTTTATGGTCATGTAATGTTTAAGACATTTATCCTTGTATGCTTTGATGACACGCCATAATCACGCGTGACATTCCATTTACCAAAATGGGGTGTTACAGAACTGATGCCGTATACCGTAATGCATTTTTGATTGGAGAAAGATCAAGGATCTCCATGGCTACTTTGAAAGCATGTTGAGTTGGAATAATGTCTTCTTTAAGTCTTAGAATATTTGGCTTGAACTTAAGATGTTCATCTATTAGAACTAATTTGAGATCGGCTTTTCGTTGTTGATCCATAGTGAGAGACATGTTTATACTTAAGAGAAAACATACAAGGTTGATACATACAAATCTATATATCACAATGCATAAATATTCGTCAAGCAGGGCAAACATATCACATAACAAACAAACACATGATACAAGCAATTGATCAAACAATGTAACCTAATCTCACATAAGACTGAGTAAAAGGGGCAAGTTTTGAAGAATTTTAACTTCGCAAACCAAGTGTTATGCCACTTCGGACCAACCTACACCATTAACTTCGCAATTTGTACTGAATTACTTCTAAATGGCATCTTCGCAATTTTCACTTTGCAATCCCACTTCTCAAACATACTTCGCAATCCTATTTCGCAATCCCTCTTTGCGAAGTTTAACTTCGGAATTTTACTATGTATGTTTACTTCGCAAAAAATTTTACTTCGCAAAAATACTTGGTGATTTTACTTCGCAAAAAAATTTACTTCGGAAAAAAACACTTGGTATTTTTACTTAGCCAAAAGATTTAGTTCGGAAATACTTCGCAATCCCTTTTTGCAAATCCACTTCGCAAATTTACTTCGGAACTCACTTCACAACTCCACTTCGCAAAACCCACTTCGTAATACCTCTTCGCAAAGTCTTACTTCGGAATTTTACTTTGTAAGTTTACTTCATAATCTATTGAACTTCGCAATTTACAAAGTGAATTTACTTCGCAATAAATTTACTTCGCAAAATTTGTTGGTAAATTTACTTCGCAAAAAATTGCTTGGTGAATCTACTTCGCAATAAATTAACTCCGCAAAATTTGTTGGTAAATTTACTTCGCGAAAATTGCTTGGTGAATCTACTTCGCAATAAATTAACTTCGCAAAATTACTCGGTAATAACATGAAGATTTTTACTTCGCAATCTGGTATGGTCCTATCTGTTCATCACAAATATTAAGCCGATTTTTATCCTAAGGCAATTATAGTTGATTTTAACGCAGTCTAAACATTATCCTAAGTTCTAATACCTATTGTAACCAAAACCCATCTATCAATTTATCCATTCGATCACTTAATAGAAAACCCACATTTAAACCCTAATATGAATTAATCAAGGCATACAAGTTCGTTTGAATGAGAGACATAATAGATACACATAGAAAATCATAAATTTATAATTACCTAGGAGATAATAACAGCAGATTAGCAAAACAGATGAATCTTGAGGAAGTTCAACAATGGCGGCAAGAGTGGTTTTGTTTGTGTGTTAATGGTGAAACGAAATAGAGAAAGAAAAAGATGGAGGGCGGGGTCATATAATTTGACCTAGGTCAAACTTTGTGAACAAATGCAAATAACCCCCTGTCTTTTAGCTTATGTTATTTTGCTTAACACAAGTTAATTCCTAATGACCGTTAACTTTTAAACGCATCTAACACACTCAAACCCTTAAGCCTTAATGTTCGTTAAACATATTTCAATATAAAAACCCGAGTCACATAAATCACGAAGCACAAAGAATACATACGAAAGATGATTCAACATTAAGCATGTAACCGATTAATTTTCTGGAAGACTTTCGAAGACCAATTTGATGATGAAAATGATTTGATATTTTCTCCCCCTAATACACAGACCTGTTTTCTATTGAAAGAGTTGTAGTCTTTGTATTAAGATTTCTCTTATTTAAACAAATTAATGCAATGAGATGTACACTAATTCGTGTTAGATCAAGTTATTAAGTAAACTTTATCCCTTGCAAGGTTTTAAAGTAAACCTTACCCGAGAAAATTAATTCCCTTTGTGAGCCAACGTTTTCAAAAGAAATTCGGGACTTTAATACGAAAAGCGGGTTGCAGTCAGAAATAACTACAAGCCATATGGGCATGTTTTTAAATATGTACAACTTTCATACGGACTCTATTTATGGCGCTGTGTCAATTTAAATCGAGATTTCTAAGGCCGTAAATATTACCGTAGTAAAAGACATGCCCGATTTAAAAAGAAATTTTTTTTGGATTTTCTTGATTTTATATTTTTTATGGTTTGTAGGTTTTATATTTTGTATTTTTTTTTGGTGGTTTATATATTTACGATAATATACATGATCACGATTAAAAGGATACTCTAGAATAGTTTACCACCACTATTCTGCACATTTTTCTGCCAACTCCTTAAGAGTCGCCGATGAAAATGATTTCATGCCCAACATTTTGATCAAAAACTAGATACGTCCTCGATCTAAGGCCTTTGTGAATATATCCGCCAACTGACACTCAGTATTGACAAAATACAGCTCGATCACTCCATTTTCCACTTTCTCTTTGATAAAGTGGGAGCGTATATCAATGTGCTTTGCCCGGGAGTGTTGAACATAGTTTGCAGCAAAGGGCAATGGCGCTTTTGTTGTCACAGTACATCGGAATTTTGTTGAATCCAAGACCGTAGTCAGTTAATTGTGATCTCATCCATAGAACTTGAGCACAATAACTGGACATGGCAATGTATTCAGCCTCTTTACTTGATATCGCAGCACTTTTCTGCCTTTTAGATGCGCAACTAATCAGTCTATCTCCAAGAAGTTGCACACTGCCAAAAGTGCTACGTCAAGTATCTTGACACCCATCATAATCCGCATCTGCATATGATATTAGTGCAATAGAGGAATCCTTCGGATACCACAAACCACGATGAAGTGTTCCTTTAAGATACCGAAAGATCCTTTTCACAACATGTAAGTGCCTTTCGGTAGGCCGAGCCTGATACCGGGCACACATGCATATAGCAAATTACAAATCAGGCCTGCTATCAGTCAGATAGAGAAGGGTGTCGATCATCCCACGATGAAGTTTAGGATCGACAACAATCCCATCCCTATCCTCATCTAACTTGGGTCTCTCCACCATTAGAGTATCCATGGGGTCACAATTTTCAAAATGATACTTTTTCAAAGATTCAAGAGCATATTTGGATTGATTAATGAAGATTCCTCTAGGATTTTGAGAAATTTGCAACCCTAAGAAAAATGAAAATTTTCCCATCATCGACATCTTAAAGCGTGTGGACATGATTTTCTCAAAATGTTCAGACAGTCTTTGACTAGTGGCAGCAAATATTATATTGTCAACATAAATTCGTACCAGTATCAGGTCGTTTTCCTCCTTGAGAATGAACAATGTGGAGTCCACTTTGCCTTTGGAGAAGCCTTCCGAGATGAGATAAGACGATAGGAGATCGTACCACGCGCGTGGAGGTTGTTTCAAACCATAAAGAGCCTTCTTAAGTTTGTACACATGATTAGGATACTCCGTGTTGACAAATCCACTCGGTTGAATAACATAGACTTATTCCCTTAATTCACCGTTGAGAAATGTCGTCTTTACATCCATTTGGTAGAAGATCATATTCATCTGAGCAACATAAGTAAGGAATAGTCTGATTGCCTCCAATTTAGCAACATGAGCAAAGGATTCTTCAAAGCCAATACCCAATGCTTGTTTGTAACCTCGTGCAACCAATCTTGCCTTGTTCCTTAACACACCACCCAATTCATCAAGATTGACCTTAAAAACCCACAACAAAGTAAGAATGATGACTTTATCAGGTAGAGGAACTAATTCCCATACTTCAAGTCGCTGAAATTCATTAAGTTCTTCTTGCATGGCTTCGATCCAAGATGATTGTATCATGGCTTCTTGCCAAGTTTTAGGTTCATTGTCAGAGAGAAATGCATCAAAGTAGCAATATAATACATGTTCTTGTAGTTGATGGCGTGTTAAGACTAGTCAATCGACGTCACCAATAATATTGCGGGTTGGGTGATCCTTTGTCCATTTGGTGTTGTGATTTTCAATCCTTAGTGGTCTGGAGTGAACGATTGCAGGAGCTTCCTCAGAAGTAGACACGCCGTTAGGGTTTTTGGGTATTTGAGAACCAAAGAATGGAAGCTCTTGTAGGTGAGAAATTTCCAAATCGTGATCGAAGTAATCCTCTTCAACATCATTAGGAACGAGTGGGGGTGTTGATTCGGGTGTAGTTTGAGAATTTTTGCGGGATTGTGCATCTTGTTCAATAGTGACTGTAGATGCATCGGAATGATTTCCATTATCTTTAGAAACTATTTTGGGAATCAGAGCTACTACTGCAGGTGCTGGAGAATCATCACTTGGAGGATCAAAGAATTCATCAAACATAGGTTGAAATAACTCATCCCACTCGAGCCTTTTAGGTGGTGTAAATGATGGAGAAGAAGGATTGTTGGGAGTTAATCTGGAAATGATAGTACCGGTTCCCATCACATGAAGTGCGGGTTCAGAGTTGCGTTGCTCAGAAGCCATCGCTGCCAGCTCATCAAAATCGACATCCAAAGTTTCTACTATCTTGCCAAGACGACGGTTATACATTCGGTAAGCTTTCTTTGCGGGTGAGTAACCAATAAAAATACCAATATCAGCCTTCAATTGAAGTTTGCCCAAATTCTCACTATTAGTATTTGGCCAAACACATAAAGAAAGGAAATATCGGGTTTGTGTCCATGAAGGAGCTCATATGGAGTTTTTCCATGGCGCTTATGAATGATGGAGCGGTTTTGGGTATAACATGCGGTTGACACTACTTCAGCCCATAAGAATAAAGGAGCATTCGCATAAATCAACATGGTTCTAGCAGCTTCCATAAGTGTACGGTTACGTCTTTCCACGACACCGTTTTGTTGTGGAGTACGAGAAACTGAAGTTTCATGTGAAATACCAACCTCTTCATAGTCTCGTAGAGTCTGATTAACGAACTCAGTTCCATTATCAGTTCGAATGTGGCGAACAGTAGCATTAAGACGCACTTGGATCATCTTAAGAAAAGTAATAATATATGCTGGTGCTTGATCCTTGGTTGCTAAGAACTTAACCCATGTAAACCTTGAAATATCATCCACCATGACGAGGATGTATTTTAGACCACTCACACTAGCCGTACGCATTGGCCCACATAGATCCATATGCAAAAGATAAAGTGGTTCTTGGTTGGTGTCTTCAGCTTTGGTTTTGTAGGATTTCTTGGTGCTTTTCCCCAAAGAACACGCGGAACACAAATGGTCCTTGTTGAACTTGAGTTTTGGAAGACCACGAACAAGCTCGTTTTTAGCCAAATGGTTAATAGCATCAAAGTTAAGTTGAGATAACTGGCGATGCCACAACCATGACTTGGTCTTAGATGCTTTGGAGAGAAGGCATACAGGATAGGCGACCATCATGTTTTAAATGGACAGTGTATAGAGATTATCCCCTCGAGAACCTTTTAACAAGTCATTTCCTGCAAGATCACGAATGAAGCAAGTATGTTGTCGAAAAGCAACCTCAAGGTTTGAATCGCAAAATTCTCCCACGGAGAATAAGTTATGACCAAGTCCCTCCACGTAATACACCCTTGAAATCGTAACATTCCTAATTTGATATTCACCATAACTCATGATCTTCGCAATATAGTCGTTGCCAAATTTCACCGTTCCTAGAAACTTGCTGACGAAATTTCTGAGCATCGAGCGGTCTCCGGTCATATGCATGGAGCATCCAGAGTCCAAGTACCAGAGGATGATTTGGACCACCTGAAAATATCACCATACAAAGACGATGTATCGGAATCTAATAGTTCCTCTGAGTTAGCAGGTAAAAATATATTTATCTTAGATTTGCTATCAGAAGTATTCTTAGGCTTCTAAATTTTCTTCCTAGATGCCGGATTAGAATCTAGTTGTCTAAGATCCTGAGGTACTTCTTCACTGGTAGGCACAATAGTGGGGTCAGACCTAGTTAAAGGGCGCTTTTTCCATTTTTTAGTGTTAGGGTTCCTATTTAAAGGATGCTGAGACCTAACTTCTGTGGATGTGATCCTAGTTAAAGGACACATAGTTCCATTTGCAGTAAAGGTCCTACCAATGGGTTTCCATTTCCAACCAACTTGGGTGAATTTCTTCCACGTTGGAGTCCATTCAAGATTGTTCCTAATTGCATAAATTTCATTCACATGGTCAACAAGAGATAAATCACGATGCTAAGAAAACATGCATTCATTACAATTCCAACATTTCAAATTGGAATTCACATTTTGCTTAGGCTGCTGCACAAGTGCAGGGCCTTTAGTCTTAGCTACATGATTCTTTTTATTTAAATTTGAAATAACATTCCTAGGATGAACTTCTACTTTGTTCTTCGCAGTCCTACTAGTGGAAAGCTTGATCCTATATTTCTTGTCTTGAGATCCTTTAGCCTTAGTAGACACAATTACTCCTGTAGAAGCCAAGGGAACATCAGTGACAAATTTTGATTTAGCCTTGATAGGTGTGTTTAAAATAGGCTAAGCTATTGGGTTCTTATTGAATGGAGTCATGGCAATGGTGGGGGTTTGTTGTTTAAGTGATGCAGAACTAGGTGGGCCTATGAAATTAAGATATGATAGGCAACATTGAACTCGCTTAATATATAAATGAGCAGCATTGTACTCGTTGTTTGTGGAATCAGATTCATATAAGTCATCTAAAATATCCCTTGTAAGAAGCACATGCCTAATTGCCTTTTTCATATAACTGTTGAATTCTTGTGGATTTGCTTTTAGCTAATCCGGTAGTCTAGGTGGGTGGTAGAAGGTGGAAGCCATTGTTGAGTTAAGAGAGAAAGTGGTTGTGTGTGAAAGGTTAAGAAAATGTATATTGAAATGAAAAGAAACAAATGAGAAGACACTCAACAACCCTCCTTTGAAGCCTAGGAGGGGTATATATAGTCACACACGACCCTTAAACTATACATTATTCCTAGTCTAGTCTAAGCGTGTGTGACTATGATAACTAATGGGAATTCTTAAATGTCGTCACATAAAGTGAATTTCCAACAATCTTCCCCCATGGGACGACGTGTAGAATTCCTTACAATATTTTTCCTAACAAGTACATAATGATTAAGAACAAAATCTTTCATGAAGCGTCTAATGCTGATGATGTCTTCTGAGGCCTTTGACTTTAAAACGAATCATCTTTAAAGTAACTTGTTGTAGAAATACTGTAACGGCACGAGCTAAGTAATCCATGTACTTCTGGTTAAGGAGAAGCTTCTGAATTAACTTCCCCCTAATTCATGCCACATAAACTTGATGTAGAAGCTTTTAAATAGCTTCCCCCCTAAACCGACAATCCTCGTAAGCAAATTCAAAGCTTTCAACAAAGCTTAGAATGATTAAGCGCACAACGGAATTTAACAAGCAAGCCCCATCATATAACATGATAATGTTGCTATGAGGGATTGAAAGTAAGGGGCACACCAAGTAGATCAACAACTTCTCTTCTCACGCTTGAATAATTCTTCTGAATTTTTCTTCCCCTTGAGAGTTCAAGTTATGCATACTAGAAAGAATCAAGACATTTCTTCCCCCACATAGTTGAAGAAAATAAATCAATCCCAAGTATGAAGCTCAAATACTGAAGTAGACACTTTATCCCATTCACGAAGTTGACATCGTAACACCAGAGTCAATTAAGTCCCAGAAATGCACATATCTTCTTCCGGAGATGCACTAGAGTCAATTAAGTCCCGGGAATGCATATCTCTCCATATAGGATAATGATGATGAATAATTGCAACAACCAAACAATTAAACATCGAACCAGTAGTGTACCGTTTAGAGATTGATAACGCCACGAGTTAAAACACTGATTTTCTCTGCGGCTATGACAAATGTCATCCCGGAAGGTCTTCAAATCAAAAGAAGGTATGAGGTTCATCACGTGTACTCGTTGTGCGTTCAATGTGTCTTCTTCTTCCCCCTTGATGGTTTCGAAACCTCGGAACCATCAATAATACGTACGCACATGAACCTGAAAATCTCGAGAGAATAATAAATAAGCTTAATTATATTCGGTGAGAATCAGTTGTTGATCAAAATTCTCTACTCATAAACTCTCCATGGTCATCTTTACCAACCCCTTTGTAGGCAATTTGAAGTGACCACTGATAAAATGAACTAGATACGTCAAACGTGAAACTGAATAAGAATCCTTCGATCTTGTGACTTAAGCTTGCACTATTGTTGAATGAGGAACGGTGGAGAAATCTCTAAGTACCCAATGCATCACTGAAGAATCTATAAGCACAACACCTCTTGAAATTATCCACGTCGACTAAGCGCGTGACACTGAGTACAACAATGTAACCCCTTTAAGTGATAGTTATCCGAGTCATCAACCAACCACCCCGAACCCGGAAACTAGATAAACAAGTCTTCATTAAGATTAAGCACGAGCAAGTTATCTTTGAAGGATAAAATAATTGCACGCCTTCGAGAAATCCGTCTTCAACTTCAAATAATTAATACCCGATCCAAAAAAAATCTGTAGCCACTAAAAATATAGCCATTTTTCCTCGGTCTCGTCAAAATAAATT
Source organism: Glebionis coronaria (assembly GCA_025667525.1). Classification (NCBI taxonomy): domain Eukaryota; kingdom Viridiplantae; phylum Streptophyta; class Magnoliopsida; order Asterales; family Asteraceae; genus Glebionis; species Glebionis coronaria. The sequence goes on from JANFOE010001008.1 coordinate 297,488, forward strand.
TTGTCACAAATAAATCTTGTCACTTTGTCTCCAATAAACCTCGAAAATGATGGATATACAACTTAAGTATCACAAAATTTTGTCTAAAATAAATTTTAGCAAAAAATTCGGATATAAGTTGTATCAATTTGAGACGCATTGCAACCTTAACCTTAACCAAAAGTTTCCATTTAAAATAGAAACTCGTAAATGAAATTCTGTTAAAATGTGTTTTGGTCCAATGGAATTGACTTTTTCATTACGTTGGCCAGTCTTGTCAAACTTGGAAACTTCATGCGGCCATCTATAACAACAATTCAGCCCAACTTGATCCTAAATTCATGTCACATACGTCAAGTATTTTGACAATAAATATTGAAGCAAACTTGTTCAATCCACCATGTATACACGTCCATTAGTCTCGTACCAAAAATAAGGGGATGAGGCCCAAAATAAATCAACCAAACATTGGAATATATAACCCCTCATTACCCTAATCTTCATCACACAACTACCCTTATCCCATCTTTGTTAATTCCGCCCCCAAACTCCACATTGTTCTCTCCGCCCCATCTTTCTCGCATCAACAGTCACCAAAAACACTCATCTACCAAACTCAAACCAAACTTAATCCTTACACCCCTAAAATCTTAATCTCCATATCAAACCTCAAACAAATCATCCACTGATATATCAACTCAAACCAAATCATCACTCGATTCAAAGTCAAATATACCATTAAAAATGAAGAATCAAGAAGAAAACGTCTTCTAGATCTCAATATTGAGGTTTCGGGTAGGTACGATTGTGATTTCATGTTGGTTTTGTTATTTGTTTTTGAACAGATCGAAATAAAGAAAATGGATTATAACATAATAGTTATGAATCCTTCTTTAATTCGAATACTGATTATAGATCGATGATTGCATGTTAAACAAATATGTGAATCGAAACAAATATTGATTGTAACATACTTGTTATAAATCAAATATTTAATTTCGAATATTAATACTGGTTGAGCCAAACATGGATCTGTGAAGAATATGTTAAATGAGAGAAAAAAATCTTTTGAAGGATAAAAAATCGTTTAAACAATCTGAGATCTTTCTGTATCTTGATTTCTGTTTTGATGCTTTTTGGTGTTTAGAGGGAATTAGGTGACGATGGGATATAGGATTAGATTGATGGTGTTGTGGAGTAATAAGGTTGGAGATTTGTAGGTCTTGGTCACATGATGTTTTGTTAAAAAAAACAGTCGCAATGTTCAACTTAAAAACCCAGCGCAATGTTATCTTGCATCGCAATGTTTTTTACTTATAAATATAAGTCCCATCGCAATGTTTTCTCTACTCTCCATCGGAATGCATCCGTCGGAATGCATCCGTCGAAATGCATCCGTCGGAATGCATCTGTCGTAATGCATCCGTCGGAATGCATCGAATGTGTTCCATCGGAATATTCGATCGCAATGTAGAAACCATTGGCTTTTGCGATCGCAATATTCCGATCTGAATGTGAATCTGACATCTTATCTGTACTTTTTCCTCATATTCGGGAACATGTTTTTCTGGGTTACAAACTTCATCTTCAAAAAAGATTACCATAAAAACCCTAGAAAATGCTGTTAAAACTCAGACAAGTAAACCATGTGAGACAAATATAACTGTTTTGATGGACTGATTAGTAACCGAGACAAAAGTTGTGATACATTCAGACCAAAACCATAGACACAAGTATAACTTTTTTGATGGACAGATTGGATGTAACCGAGACATAGAAATATCAAAATATTGAGACCAAGGAATTATGACCACCAGCCACCCTTTTTTGTAACAAAAAAATTAAACATATTCGTTAAAAACAGATTTTGGGACAAAGAAAAAAAAAATTGACCACCAAATCAAAAACAAGAACACGATCCAAGGATTGAACCGAGGCTCTGATGCCAATTGTGGATTTGCTTTTAGCTAATCCGGTGGTCTTGGTGGGTGGTGGAAGGTGGAAGCCATGGAGGAGTTGAGAGAAAGAGAGGTTGTGTGTGAAAGGTTAAGAAAATATGTATTGAAACAAGAAATGAAAACACAAATGACACAATCAACACCCCTCCTTGGAAGCCTAGGAGGGGTATATATAGTCACACACGACCCTTAAACTATACATTATTCCTAGTCTAGTCTAAGCGTGTGTGACTATGATAACTAATGGGAATTCTTAAATGTCGTCACATAAAGTGAATTTCCAACAATTCTTAAGGGTCGGGTTCCTAAAAAGCACCACTTCTTTTGTTTTTGGAGCACTAGAGGTCGGGGCAAAGATTGTAGCTATATTATCAACAACTTCTTGTCCTTTGAGTTGAAGTGTCTCCTTTAATTCAGCTATAACCATGTTTTTATCAATGAGCTAAATATTTAGGTCAGAGATTTTCTCACATTTCTTGGTCAGTTGGTCAACAAGTGACTTTTGCTCTGCCGCATTAAAAGCAAAGCGTTATTCTATTGAACTAGAAACTTGTGAGACACCCTGCCTTACTTTTTCAAACTCCCCTAGCATAGAAATAATTTTATTTTCTAAGGCATGGTTTTTATTCTCTACAGCCTCTAGTTCCATTTTCTCTGCTAATGATTTTCTCTTAACTCTCATGATTTCTTCCTCTAATGCCTGAACCACCTGAATCATCTTGTCACTTGTCTAAACGTTGTTTTCACAATCATTTTTTTTGAAAGAGTTTCATTTTTAGATTGGTGTTCAATTTCAAGAGATATACATTGTTGTTGAAGCTCATCAAAACATTTTAAAAGAGAGTTATAAGAATCTTGAAGCTTTAAAAATTCAGCGTTAAATTTGTGACAAGAATCATTATCTACACTATTCGCAGGTTCAACAATATTCACAGAGAGATCATGCACATCATCACATTTATTCAAAACAGATGTAATCTCAATAGCACATTCAATAGTCACAACTTGCATCACATCGAGAGACACCACTTGTTCCAAGAATCGATCATATTCGGACAAAAAAAATTTTTCTCAAGTAAATGTTGCTCATAAGCATCATCCATTTCATGGAAAACTTTTTGAACTTCCGCCATTTCGAAATTAAGATTATCCCCGAGATCTAGAAAACCCTCTTTAAGATTGTTTACAAACGAAATGATCTCTTTCTCAAACACCGATTTCATGTGTTCGAAAGCCATTCTACAACGGTTTGAGCCGTTGAAGTCGTACATTCCTTAATGACCTTGTCAAATATGGTAAAGTATCCTCTAATCTCTTTCAAGCTTAGCAATACTGTACTTACCGGTGGAAGACCCTTTGGAATTTCCTTAGGTTCATCCGGGATGACAAGTGTAGGAAATATACTAAGGTTTTCTCTAGTAGACATGTAATTTTGTGTATGGATAAATTCCATTTGTATATTAAAGTGATTTCTAAAATCCGTTTTTGCATAATCTTGATTAAGTTTATCATAATCAAACTTAGGATATTCCAAAAGCATTTTTGACCAATTCTCATCAATTAGTGATATAGAATCATTCTAATTACCAATCGGGTCTAAGACCAGACCTAACTTTGTTGCATCATAAAGTCGCGGGTTGTGGTTAATAGCTTGCTTTTCATAACCCGGGTTAGGTGGCAGGTCTATTAGACGAGATAAATTAAATTCCTTAAAAGATGAATGAAAAAAGTGTACTAGATGTGAAGCGGAGTATAGTTTTAAAAGCAAAAGTTCAGTCTTTTTAATTTTCTCAGACGCCTTAATTTATGTTTATACCCTATTAGACTCGAGAATTTCGAAATCCATTTGTAGTTTTTGAAAATTAGTAACACCTAACTCTTTTTCTTTAAGTTCTTTAGAAAGATTTGCTCTTAAACTTTCAATTTCTAGCAAGTTATCCATTTGGACTTTCCTAAAGCTATCAAACTCTAGATTGGTTAAGGTATTGGTCAACGGAGTTAATTCCAAGGTTTGAACCTTTTGCTTATACAAAGCAAGCTCGGCAGATAATGTATGATTAACATTAAGGGTTTCAAGGACCGCAGTATTCATTTGGCCAAGCATAGATGCCGACACCATAACCAAATCTTGTTGAGCAGACAAATATGTAGACGTAATAGCTCCCGATTGTGTTTCACTCAAAGTCTGGGGACTTACATTGATATCACTATCATTGTTTGTCTCCTCGTTTGAATTACTAACCACCGGAGGCTGTTACGGATACAAAGACGCTTGTTTAACTTGATAAGGTACAGTACTAGTATCATTGGCAGTATTTGGTACCTCAGCGATGCGACCAGACCCATAGAGAGAAAGATTTGCCATAAGAGCTGCCTTGGCGGTGTTGAGGTCATCACAGTCGGAATCATATGCATCAAGATCATCGCATTGATATGCTGCATTGTTTGTGAGAGCTGTTGTGAGTCCTTCAGTATCCGCAACTCCTGGATCTGCTAGAAATGCTAACTCCTCCTCATCAAGCTCTCGACCTTGTGCTTGACCATTAACCAAGTAAATCTTTTCTTGAAACCAGGTACCATCCCTCTTCTTCTTTGGTTGCTTACACTCCCAAGCCATGTGTCCTTCCCCTTTGCAGTTATAGCAGATGATCATCTTCACTTTGCCAGTATTGTTTCCTCTTGGAGCAGTGTTGAATGGGCGTGCAACAGTATTGGATGAACTTGGTCTCCCCTGAAGTGGTTGCACAGTAACTCTACCATCTTGGATTGTTGCTTGTTGACGAGAATTAGAAGAGGTTCTCAACTGACTGTTTGTTGGAGATGGTCCTATATAACCTATTTTGTTCAACATTTGAGTTATGTAAGCAAACATTTGTGCTAGTACATCAGTAGGATTATCCCCTTGTCTGAACTCGGGAACTGGAACCTCATCATCGCTGTAGAAAACCGGTGCTGGTGGAGCTACATACACACTAGAAGGAGTACTGACATGTTGTGATAGTGGGGTTGAGGAACTTCGTGTTGCTGGTACGTGATAGCAGGATTTATTGGTGGTTGGTAAGGAGAGTATGGTTGTTTTGCACGTTGTGATTATAATGCTGGTTGCTGATATTGTTGCTGATATGATGTAGGTGGTTGTGGTAGTATTGAATACTGAGGAAAGCTTGGAGTTTGATACAAGGGTTGATATGAAGATTGTTGTCCTATAGCATACGGAGTGTTTTTATATGACAAAGTTGGATGATTTGCCATTAACGCCAATGGTTCGGAATAAGATCCTTGAGACATGCGTTTCTGGAGCACATGCTTCTCGTGTTGCTGCAAGAAAGCATACAGTTGATCTAAATTAGATTTGTGCAAATTCTGAATCAATTTAACGTCAGTGACGTATTAGCTCCACTCTAGGGTAACGTGGTTAAAAACTTGGTGTTGAGTTGAAACTGAGCAATCGTGAGATTATCCACATTCAAATCATTCATCAATGTAGTGAAGCACCAGTAGTAATCATGAAGTGTTTCCCCTAGAATGTATGGGAACCTATCAAATAAGTCATTGAGTTGACACTCTCGTTCCTGCTTGGAAAAGGAAGTCCCTTGTAACAAAACCGTTAAGCGATCCCAAAGCTCCTTTGCTACCTTGTGTTTGCTTACCATACGATAAATATCAGGTGGAAGAGCTTGAAGTATGGTCTGAACGGCCTTCTCATCTGCATCAACAATGATTTGGTTGGAAGCCGTTAATTCATGAAATAGCCTTGGTCGAGACACATTGTCTACGGTAACTTCGCCCCAATCGAGTAGACCTTGCTCAATGGATTGAACCATTAGTATTCCACTAGGTCTTCCCATAATATAAGACATCATGCGACCTTGCCATGCTTCAAATAGCTCTTTGATAAGCAACGGTGGACGGGTATCAGTACTCGAGATGATAGAAAGATCGGTAAGCGATGCCATTGTCAGCATAAATGAATGAGGATTCATTTTAGATCACTTGAAGGAAAAAGATTATATTTTGATCATCCAATGAAATAAGGTTGTGAAACTATGTTGTTGTTGATGCTTAGTTTGTGTGTTGGTGAAGAAATCGTCAAAATCCCAAATAACTTTCAAGGTTAATCTCAAAAATAAAAAAAAATAACTTCTGAATATACCACAAACCAACTTCGGAATAATTCTCAAAAAGTACTTCGGAATAATGCACAAACGTACTTCGGAATACCTGATCTTGAGAACTTCAGAATATGATATCTAGATAACTTTGGAATATAAGATATTGAGTACTTCGGAATTGATATCTTGATAACTTCGGAAAACATGATCCTGAGAACTTCGGAATTGATATCTTGATAACTCTTGAGTACTTCGGAATTGATATCTTGATAACTTCGGAATACCTGGTCTTGAGAACTTCATAATTGATGTGGTTACACTTTGGAATATTGATGTTATTGCACTTCGGAATGTTGATGTGTTACACTTCGGAATATTGATGTTGTTGCACTTCAGAATATTGATGTTGTTGCACTTCGGAATATTGATATTGTTGCACTTCGGAATATATGATAACCCTCGTGAGTACTTCAGAATAATAAGAAACCCTCGTTAGTACTTCGCAAAACTCAATCTATATCCGAATTTTTTGAAACCCAATATCACTGTTAAGCTCAAAAACACCTCAAAAATCACCAAATAACCAAAAATTTTGCGATTTTAACCAAATCACTACCACAACTATGTAGTTGATTTGTTTACATACTTAAACCATAAAAACACGAAAAAATTTCAAGATTTGAGATTGATTATCCTTAAAACTCCTAACACAATAAAAAACTAAAGAACAACACAAATCAAAACCTTAAATCACCCCATGGCTCTGATACCAATTGTAGAATAATGATAATCTATGATCCTATCAAGAGGGTTGTTGTTTCTAGAGAGAGAAACTAGAGAGAGAAAGATGAGAGAAAACTATGTTTATTATGTGAAACAAATGAACAACCAACACCCCTTTCCATGAAGGAAATGGGGTTATATACCCAAGCTTATATGGGCTTAGGCCTTCAACCCATGGACAAGCCCATGGGTTGGTTTGTTACTTACTTTCATACATTGAACGAACTACGAGCTAATTACATTTAATAATATTGTTGGAGTGACCGATACTTCTAATATACGTTAAAAACGTATTTCCAACAGTGCGTCTAAAGTAATAACGTTTCATTTTCTTCATTCAAGTTACTTAATTAAACTGGTTGTATAAGTTAGTTACTAATTATTCTAAAACTTTATGATTAAGAGACTTTGTGGAAGGGTGATCGGCTAATCACCCCTTAGCCTTGCCATGTTGGATTTCCACTATAAGACTTCCTTTTATAAACCCCCAAATACCTAGTCCACCCATTATCATCTTCATCTCCACACTTATCCTATACCCAAAAGTTAGGGTTTTTCAACAAACACCATGAATCACAACATTAACCAAAACATTAATGTTAGAAGTATTTAAAGTGATGGTCATATAATATACCGTTGCGAAGCTCGTGGAAAATGCTACTTAATGGTGTCGAGATTTCTATGTTAATATTATGTATGTAACGGGTATTAGTCCCGAACACACAAATGAGGAAGGCCTCCCTCCCATATGAGGAATAGTATAAATAGGAATTCCAACCTCATTTGTGTGTGTGTGTTTCCATTCCATAGTTTGTAGAGAGAGAAAGTTCTTGTCTTTCTCTCACTAGGATTTCACACTCTCTTTGTTCATTTTACTTATTCTTTCTTAATTTAATATTCCTTTCTTTGTTTTAATCTTGTTCTTATTCATCCTATTTCTTTCTTTAATTCGTGTTCATCATATCCATCATATAAATCATCTTGTCACACTAATATTCATGGATTTCGTGTTTGGATAGTCGTGTGTGATGATCTTACAATTAACATCCTTTGTGGGTGTGGTGATCCAGTAAACTTACAAACCTCATGGACCCAGAATAACCCAGCTAGAAGGTTTCTTGGTTGCCCTAATTTTATGGATCCAACTAGGAATTGCAATTTATTCAGGTGGATTGATGCTCCATTGCCAAATCGTTGGTATCAAGCTAGGATGTATCAAAATCATGTTAACTTGATCAATGTACAACAACAGCTTGCTCTACTACAAAATCAACAGTCTTGATCTATATTTTTCAATAGGCTTATGATTGTTGTGATTGTTATCATGATAGTTATTAGGTTCCTTTAGGTCTTTTAAGAATGTGTAAAGTGGTTGTTATGTTCCTGTTTTAATTTATGTTTAGGAATGTTGTAGTTGTTCCTGGTAATAAAATTGTAAGGAACTTGGTTGATCTTTGCTGGATGTTGTAATGGTACCTATGTTGTAATAATAGCATTATGTTTAATATGAATGACCTTTTCCTTTACTTATGTTTTTAAGCTTGCTGGAATTTCTAACAAAGTATTTTCATACAGAAACTGATGAGATAGCATTTATACATGATCTCATCGTTCTTTTCGGGCTTTAAATGCATAAAAATGTCATAAAATACCATATATATGCTTGTGTTTGTTTACTTGTGTATTTTAGGTATGGATGTCGTGAAAAATACAAAAGATCAGAAGAAACAAGGAACAACGAACACGAGAAACGAAGCCGCACAATGAACCGGGCCGTAGTTTGTGATTTATCAAAGAAAAAACCTTGAAGACGTACAAGATTGAGCCCTCATTTATGAATAAATGACACTTAATACCCTTGTATATTCATAATTACAAGTTTGGTCCCTTAAGTTTGTGAAAATTACAAAAAGGTCCTCCAAGTTTGAAGAATTAGCAAGATTAGTCCTTCAACAAATTCAAAATGTCAAGAATGGTCCTTCATAACGTCCAAGATCCAAAGAATCCCTTGAAGTTCAAGAATATTACATTTCTAGTCCTTAAAATATGGTTAAAATATCATAAGGACTGAAATTGTAACTAACCTAAAGTGATAAAAGCCCTAAATCTTCTTTCCAAAACATTTTGTGGCCAAAGTGGGAATCCATTAACTTCAATAACAACGGAAACGAGTTTATTAGGGAAATAAACTTGTTATACACTTTCTGCCAAAGAACAAGAACCATCATTGCCATGTCAAACATTCAAACACCACAAACACGCACCAAACACATCCCACCCCCTTTTTCGGATCAAAAGTGTTGCTGTTTACCATTCATCCACCCAGAATTACCACCCACTTAAACAAAGGGTAAACTCAAATTACCTTGTCCCACGCTTAATTCACACACTCCTAAACTCATCCCACACCCAAAATCCCTAATCCCACTCACCATGTCACCCCACCATTCAACCCGTTACCCAATCACATGCCAACTTACTCTCCAAGCAATCTGATATGGCAAGATAAACGCTTTATGGCTACTACTTGTCCCCCAAGCACAAAATGAACGTTCAAGATCAAATTTGACAGCTCATACACATCAAACACGTCTAGAAGGCAAAGGGAAATTTTGAGAATTCATAGCTAGGGGTTTGATATATTTTTCAATTCTAGAATCATCTTAGTCGTCTATAAAAGGAGGCCTCAACATGTGAGAGCCCATTTGTTCTAGATTTTACCTAATTTCTTGTAATTCCGTATTATGAAATAAAAGTAAGTTTTCTGAAAATTCTGAATTCTCTTTTGTGTTTTATGAAAGTTTAGTGTTTGATTAGCTAAAGTCAGAGTTCCATTTATATGTTTTATTGATTTCGAGGAAAGGTTTTAAGGTTTAAAACTCTTGTTTTCAAAAATCAAGTCATAATCTGTTTTTGGTTAACATTTGTGTTTGTTGTTCTTAGCAGCTATTGGAAGCTGGTGCTTGTTCTTGCTAGCACCTCAGCTCAAACAATCCAAAGTGTAGATGTACATTTTGGAGGTTTGCATCTCTTATTTCCTTTTATTTTTCTGAAATATTGCATGATTATTGGTGATTTTGGACTTTTGTCTGTGAAAGTGTGTTATTGTGGTTGATTTGTGTTCTCTGAGGTTTGATTGTTGATATTAGGTTGATTAGATCTTGGTTTGTGGGTTAAATCACACAAATCCTTTGAAAACTTGAGAAATCAGTTTACAAAGGGGTGTTTGGGTTAACTGATATACTTGGATTTAAGGCAACTTGTGTGGTTGTATTGTGTTGCTTTGTGGTGGTTATTGTTTAACTGGTATACTTGGTCATTTATCTGCAACTTTTGTGGCTTGAATTACTTGAATCCATCATATGGTCTTAAAATCTGATTAACTTGGTATTTTTGGCTAAAATTTTAGGGACACCTAGATCTAAGGGTAGACTCGGGTTAACAAGTGCTAAGTTTTAGTTAACACAACCAGAGAAAGGGATTTGAAGGTTTAAAATTGGATTTGTGGTCATTTAGATCAGCAAAAGGATTTTGAAAAGTGCCTTTGTTCATCAGTAACTGCATAAGCTTGAATCTGCTCTTAATCATTGAATCAGTGTTGAAATAAGTTTATTTGTGCTTATTTGACTTTATTATAGTTTGTGTATGCATATGGTTCATTTTGGTTGGCTTATTCATGCTTAAACTGCTTATTTTGTCATAATTGCTTATTTTCAAGGTATGTGTTATATCTGGTGATTGTTTGCTTATTATGTGCTTATTGGCTGAACCAAATTATGATTTCTTGGTTGATATTGACTCCTTACAACTCACTGGTTGTAAGGGTGACTTTGTTTTCCATTGAATCCAACTGGATCTCACTAAATTTGCAAGTCAAATAGTCAAAGCAGTGGGAACTCCTTTCCCTTGCTGCTAGCCACTGCTAGTGTTATTTTCAAAATAGCTTATCAATAAGTTGTTCTAGCTTATTTAAACCTGCAAGAACTTAAATTTTTTAATAGGTGTCTGATAGGTGTGTAAACACCCATCCTTTTTACCACTTAACTACAATAATAACCGAACCAAAACGTGTATTTTATGTCATTTATGTCGGAATTATGCGTGGTTTGTGTTTTTGTTGTGATTTAGGACGAAATTGTGAAAAGGGGAGAAAACACGGGCATTCACGGGCTTTTATCGAAGAAAAAGACGAAAGACAAAGTCAAGAAATCAAGAGTGCAAAAAGAACGGAAGTCCAAGACCAATTCTGAAGATTTATCGAAGAAAAAGTCAAAAGACGGAAGTTTACTAAAAGTCGAAGAACTCAAGTCTAATTTATTGAAGAATTACAAGACGAGTTTAAAAGAATCCCGAGACAAAGTCGTTAAAGTCAAAAGATTAAGAAGATTAAGGAATTAAGCATGCATATAAAGAAAGAAGAAAGAGGGGAGGAAGCTTCCTAAGCACCTCCTAATCCTCCCCTATAAATAGACCATTAGGATTTACATTTCATTTTGTTGGCTAATAGTGACAATTAGTTCTTCCATTTTAATTACCTTGTCATTTAAATTCATGTCCATTTAAATACATTGTCTTGCACCTTAAATACCTTTAATTTCAAGTAAGTTTCCATTTAATTCTTGTCAATCTTTATTTTTATTGTTGGATCTCCTATCTTCCTTTCTTTAATCTTTATGTTTTATTGTTGATGTTTATGTTCTTGATTTTTATTGATTTAATTAAGTGGGTTTTGATTATTTTGATCATTATTGTTAGTTTTGTTGATTTGGATTGCTTGTTTATGATTAGTAGATGTTTATTGATTAGTATTGCTTAATATTTTGGTTTAATTTGATTATATTTGTTTAGATTCGTGTTATTTGTTTCTTGCGTGTTCTTCGCCGTCTGTTGTTTTCCCAGGTACATTCCGAATCGAAGGTTTATTCCGGATCAAGGGTTTCAAATAAGTTGTTCTGAATCAAGGTGGTGTAGTGATTGTTCCGAACAAAGCAAACATTCCGGATAAGTGACATATCCTGGATCAAAGTGTTCATTCGGAACATTTATTATTCCGAATCAGTTTGGTTCATTCGGAACATTCCGAATAAAGGTTTTGTTGTGAATTATTCCGAAGCAGTTTCTTCCGGATCAAGGATTTTTTCTCGGAACATTTTCCGAATCAAGGAGAGTGAGTTCATTCGGAATATATTCCGAATCAAGTTTTTATTCCGGATCAGTGGAGTTCATTCGGAACATTTATTGTTCCGAATTAAGGAGTGTTCATTCGGAACATTTATTGTTCCGAATCAAGGAGGTCTTCATTCGGAACTTTCAAAGTTCTGAATCAAGAGGGAGTTCCGAACCAAGAACATTCCAGATCAAGGAGTTTTATTCAGAATAATTAATTATTCCGGATCAACACCTTCATTCGGAAAATTCAAAGTTCCGAACCAAGGTGTGTTCATTCGGAACCTTTTCCGAATCAAGGAGTTTGAGTTCATTTGGAATTTATTCTGAGTTAAGACTTTATTCCGGGTCAGCAAAACATTCCGAACCAAGGCTTATATTCTGAGTGAAGGATTTATTCCGGATAAGTGACATATTCCGAATAAAGAATTTATTCCGGATCAAGGGTTTTGGCTAATATTCCGAGTGAAGAAGAATCATTCCGAACGAGGTGACATTCCGGATGAGTGATTATTCCGAAGGAAGGTTTATTCCGGATGAGCTGTTTTCAGGTTCTTTTTAGTTTCTGTTTTTAATTTTTAATTTTCAAGCTTTATCTTTCCCGCCTTTTTCCTTAGTCGCACTTTAAGATTACTTGCTTTAGATTTATTTTAGCCTTGCCTTAGTTTAAGTTTTAGTTGCGTTTTAAGTTTGCCTTAGATAGTTTTAAGTTTGCGTTATTTACTTTAAGTACCTTTTAATTCTCGTCACGCTTTTAAATTCCCGCCATTTATTTTAAATTAGAGTTAGATCTTAAATTAACGTCATTTTCATTTAAGTCTTTGCACATTTATTTTAAAACAACCAAAAATATTATTTTTCACCAAAAACAATAGTGTCGCATTTTGAACCGGAAATCAATTCGTTAAGATACCGAGAATTAAATTGAACCTAGTAAAATCTAGTTATCAAATGGCGCCGCTGCTGGCTCTTTTCGTAAAGATAAACGGTTTTCTGTGAGAGACGCGTTGCTTTTTGGGATCCGTTCATTCGTGAGCGTTATTTTTCTTGCTTAAAAAAATTCAAAAACCCATAAAATTTAAAAATAGTAAAAATCCAAAATAAAATTGAAAATTTTCAAAACTCCAAAAAGATTTTATTTTTATTGTGTATATATATTGTCTTTGTGTTTGGTATTGTTTTCTTTTTCCTTTGTAGGTGTATGCGTACTAGATCTTCTACTTATCAAGAGCCCGAGACTCGAGAAGATTTAGATATGGCAGGTGTTAACAACAATAATAATCCACCGCACCTCAACAATAACAACAATGTTCTTCCACAACCCGATCTTCAGACAATGGAGGAGCTTTGTCAACCTACCATGTTTGGACGAGGAGGACCGATTGCGCCGATGCAAATCACGGCTCCGGAGTTTTCGTTGAAGCATCACATGATTCAGCAAGTGCAAACTAATCCATTCACCGGAATGCCTGATGATGATGCCAACAAACACCTCGACAAATTCATTACTATCACCCAAATCATGAAGTTGCCCGGTGCCACAATGGATGTTCTTCGCCTACAACTCTTCCCACATACTTTATCACACCACGCCGAGAAATGGTTTGATCGTCTCCCGAAGAATTCCATTCATACTTGGGATGACATGACTCAAAGCTTTTTGTCGCGCTACTTTCCACCATCCATGGTCACGAGCCTTCGCAATCAAATCAGCGGTTTCATGCAAGAACCCGATGAATCTCTCTTTGATGCTTGGGAAAGATATAATGTCTTGATCGATCGATGTCCAAACCACAACATGCTCCCTGTGACCTTAATTGATACTTTCTACAACGGTTTGACTTTTCGTGATCATGATACGATTAATGCAGCCGCCGGTGGCACATTTATGAAAAGAAGACCCGAGGAGTGTAGAGAGCTTATTGAGAACATGACTACTCATCACAAAAACTGGGATTCCTCCGCTTCTTCAAGGAACAACCCGAGAGTCAATGTTTCTTCTACTTCAGCAAGCCCTGACATGACCGAATTCACCCGCATGATGACCGAAATGAACAAAAATATCTTGCTTCTCGCTACAAACCAACAACAAGTTAAAGCGGTAGCCAATCCTTGTGAAACATGCGGCGGTCCTCACTCATACACTGATTGTCCTTCTACTCAAGGAAATCCGGAAAACGTGTATGCAGCTTATGGTAATTATTCACCGGAAAATTACCAAGCTCGACCTCAAGGGGATCGAAATTTGCTGAGTTACCGATCAAACAACTACCTTTCACCCGGTTTTTCTCCTCAAAACCAAAACCCCAACAACAACTATACTAGAAGCAACCAAATCCCACCTAGAGCTTCTAATCCTTATCACCCACTCGCTCAACCAGCCCCACCCATCAATCAAGATGTTGACGCTTTGATGAGAACCCAAGGTGAGCAAATCAAGAATCTACAAAGCCAAATTATCAATTTGAAAGGAGATATCACCAAACAAGGGAATGACATTAGATCCGAGCTTCGAGATAATATCCAATCCTCCTTCAGGATTCAAACGAATGATTTGAAGAATATGCTGGCTAGTTTCTTGCCCATAACTCAACCCTCTACCTCGAGTTCTCTACCTTCAAACACCGTCACCAATCCGCGAGCTAATGTGAGTGCTATTACTACCCGTAGTGGAGTAACCATAGTAGGACCATCTATCCCACCCCCATCATCTACACCTCCTCCACCATCATTTATCCCTACTACTCCCACACCTAGTATTAGTACACCATTACCGTCTCCGCCTCGTCGTGATGAAGTACCCACCAAGAATCCTCCACCAACCCCACCTTCAACATCTCAACCTTCACCTTCTCAACCTCCACCACCCAACCCCCGCATTCCTTATCCATCTCGCTTAGGCAAGGCCAAAATGCACACCAAGGATGACGTTCAAGTGTCAAACTATTTGAAGAAAGTTTCGGAAATGACCATCACTTTTCCCCTTGTTGAAGCTCTTGCACAAATGCCGAAATTTGTGAAGATGTGTAAGGAATTGCTTAGTAAGAAGGAGAATATGGCCGAGTTTGTTAATACTCGATTAAATGAAAATTGTTCTGCCGTCCTTCTTAAAGAACTTCTGGAAAAACTTAGAGATCCCGGTCGTTTTGTGCTTCCTTGTACTTTTAACCAAACCGACAAATTTATTGCCTTAGCCGATCTCGGGGCAAGTATTAATTTGATGCCGTTAAGTGTTTGGAAAAAGTTATCATTGCCTGACCTTACACCCACCAAAATGACTCTTGAGCTAGCCAATCGCACTCTCGCTTACCCCGTTGGTATTGCCGAAGATGTGTTCATTAAAGTTGGCACATTCACTTTTTCGGTCGACTTCGTCGTTGTTGATTATGAAATGGATCCTCGTATTCCGATAATACTTGGTCGCCCATTTTTAAGAACCGGTAGAGCTTTAATTGATGTGGATAAATGTGAACTCATCTTAAGAGTCGGGGATGATGCACAACTGTTTGAAATGGGAAGCTTACAAGCAAATCCTTTGGAGGCCGAGAATCAGCAAATATGATTAATGTGCTTGATGATTTTGTCGTATACAACAATCCTCTATTCGATCCTTACATTGATAATCCACTTTTCCAAGATGATGTGGATGATTCTCTCTCTAATTTGGAACCTTCACCCATATATGATTCTCCACCGATCTTTGATGCTTATGATGATGATTCTAGCTCAGATTCGGATGATTATGATGACTTTACTTCCGAGTATCCCGACATGCCCACTTATGATGATTTTGATGAGGCCGATACTCTTTCGAGCGATTCTTCTCATGAAGAAGATCCTCCGCCATCCATGCTTAATCCTACTTTAGATGATTACTCATTTGAGGAAGACTTCTCTACTTTTCTCAGTACTTACTTCCCTCATGAGAGTGATGCTCCTCCTTTAGACTTTGATGATTATGGTCTTGATCCTACTTTGGATCTGAAGAAAATTCTTTCAAAGGAGAAGCAACCGGACGACACCAACATCCGCAACACGTATGATTTAACACCTCTTTGTACACCTTCTGAGGACGAGGTTGTGCATTTTCTTCGTAGATCATCTTCAAATTCTGCTGAGCCTGAGTGCTATTTTCCCCTAAAGGAAAAGGTGTTCGACCCCGGTATCGATATTTTTAAGCCATCTCGGTATCCGTCTGATGAAATAAAAGGAAAAATCTTTGGAACTTATGGAAATATGCTTGCACCTCTTCACCCTTGCTACCACTGTGCTCCATCTTTGCTTAAGGGAACCTTGCCTACTCTTCTTTGGCTTGCTTTGTTCGCCTTAAGCTTGTGCTATTTGATGGACGAAAACTATGTCTTTGATCCCGGTGGATATGTTTCATGCTTCTTCCTATGATAATCAAGGTCGAGTCAGGCTCACGACTCGGTGAACAAAAATCAAGTGCTTCTTGGGAGGCAACCCATGTATCTTTTAGCTTTCTTTATCATAAGTGTAGGGGAGACCCGTTGGTGTTTGCTATTTCCTCTCCTCTCATATTCAGGGATTCGAGCGCTCAATGATCCACTCTTGATGATTTTTGACGACCCGTGATTCTGTGTTCCCGTCTTCCCGGTTCTATCCTAAACTCTTTTCGATTCACTATTTTATATTTTCAAATATTAAATAGGAATCTCGTTAGTTGTCTTTTCCTTAGCAAGATTTAAACAGCGTGCACAATGTCCTAAGTGTAGGGGAGTTTACTCCCACATGCTTAAACATTGAGGACAATGTTTATATTAAGTGTAGGGGGGACTTCTATCGAAGTTAAGTGGCCTTTTCCTTGTATTTGTCCTCATTTTAACCGGAAAATCAATTTTTCGACATTTTTCAAAATTTTTGATCTATTTTGGCCTATTAGTTTTTCTTTTATATTAGTTATTTTATTGCATTGCTAGAATAAATTTTTAATAAAGTGGTTTTAAATTTCAAACATTGTGAATCTTTTGACTCAACCCGAGTTTACTTATCTAAGTTTACTCTAGCTAGTATCCTTAACGTGTTTAAGTCAAGTTTTGCTAGGCTTTTATATAGGGAGCTATAAAACTTGAAAGTCTTAACTCTCACGGGTTAAGAATAAGAACTTTTTGCAAGTTCCTATAATCGATCCTAGAGAGTCGTTTATCAAGGGAACTTTATAATGCGATTTCTAAACTTGAAAAAGTCTAAGAATTTGCAAGATCCTATAGGCGAATCGAAAACCCAAAACTGTGATTTAATAGGCTAAGTATCCACGAGTCTCATTCCTTGAGATTTTAAACTATGGAGAACGAGAGATGATAGAGTCAATTATAAGTTTGGTATTCTTTCGTGAATTTATGTGAGTTAATTATAAGCCTATTCTCCCATCGCTTGTTAATAAATTTATCTGCAATAAATAAGGTTGTACGATTTGAAAAGTTACTTAGCTTCTAGCCCAAGATCGTTTAAAAGTTGCTCGGTATGGATTAGAGTTCATAGCCAAGGCATAACTTATTGAAGTAGGATGTGAAGATTCGCGAGTCCGAAAAGGCCCTAACAAGGCATGAGGGCTATATTTTGTTGCTAAAGATCCAAAGTGATGTGAAGAATCATTTATCAAAGATCAATATGAAGGATCGAGACACACGACGAAAAGCAGATACTCCCCAAAAGATCATGGTGAAGTCTATCCAAAAAGGCCCTAACAAGGTATGAGGATAAATAGATCCAAGTCCAAAAAGGAGGCGGATCGTTGTATATCAAAGTCCAAAATAAAGATTGGAGAAAAATGAAGAAGTCGTGGTCCAAATATGAAGAATCTCTCAAAACTTTAAGTGAAGAAATTCCTATTATAAAGAGAAGACCATTATTTCATGAACGTCTCTCAAGATTTGAAGTATGAAGTCGCTGCCAAACATCGGTCTGAGAAAGGTCTCAAATCGCGAAGCGAGTTATGACAAGATATGAACTTTTTGAGGTCCCGAGAAGCAGTTTTAAAAGAGTTTGTCCTTTAGCTAACTATTGATTAAATCGTCCCACTTTATTTTCAGCCTAATAAACTATCGAAATAAGTCAACAATGTATCCTTGTGATCATTCAAGACAACAATAAAATATAAGAGATACACCTAGGAATAAGGGAGTCTAAGAAAATAATTGGCCCACATGAGTTCGTGTTAGTTTGCTAACTTATAATAACAATGATCTCGTTTTTAAGCTTGGTTTGGAGAAAGTGAAAACTTGAGGATGATGATCATTCACAACATTTCCAAAACCCGAAGGTATGTTTTTTATTTCTTTACTTTGAATGTTTATAATTTTCTATCTCTTTAATAAAGGCCAACGTGGATTGATTATGATGAAAAGTGTAATCGTGCTTTGTAACTAATGCATTGCATGAGGACATTGCAATGGTCAAGTGTGTGGGATTTGATAGGTGTGTAAACACCCATCCTTTTTACCACTTAACTACAATAATAACCGAACCAAAACGTGTATTTTATGTCATTTATGTCGGAATTATGCGTGGTTTGTGTTTTTGTTGTGATTTAGGACGAAATTGTGAAAAGGGGAGAAAACACGGGCATTTACGGGCTTTTATCAAAGAAAAAAACGAAAGACAAAGTCAAGAAATCAAGAGTGCAAAAAGAACGGAAGTCCAAGATCAATTCTGAAGATTTATCGAAGAAAAAGTCAAAAGACAGAAGTTTACTAAAAGCCGAAGAACTCAAGTCTAATTTATTGAATAATTACAAGACGAGTTTAAAAGAATCCCGAGACAAAGTCGTTAAAGTCAAAAGATTAAGAAGATTAAGGACTTAAGCATGCAATTAAAGAAATAAGAAAGAGGGGAGGAAGCTTCCTAAGCACCTCCTAATCCTCCCCTATAAATAGAACATTAGGATTTACATTTCATTTTGTTGGCTAATAGTGACAATTAGTTCTCCCATTTTAATTACCTTGTCATTTAAATTTATGTCCATTTAAATACATTGTCTTGCACCTTAAATACCTTTAATTTCAAGTAAGTTTCCATTTAATTCTTGTCAATCTTTACTTTTATTGTTGGATCTCCTATCTTCCTTTCTTTAATCTTTATGTTTTATTGTTGATGTTTATGTTCTTGATTTTTATTGATTTAATTAAGTGGGTTTTGATTATTTTGATCATTATTGTTAGTTTTGTTGATTTGGATTGCTTGTTTATGATTAGTAGATGTTTATTGATTAGTATTTCTTAATCTTTTGGTTTAATTTGATTATATTTGTTTAGATTCGTTTTATTTGTTTCTTGCGTGTTCTTCGCTGTATGTTGTTTTCCCACGTACATTCCGAATCGAAGGTTTATTCCGGATCAAGGGTTTCAAACAAGTTGTTCCGAATCAAGGTGGTTTAGTGATTGTTCCGAACAAAGCAAACATTCCGGATAAGTGACATATCCTGGATCAAAGTGTTCATTCGGAACATTTATTATTCCGAATCAGTTTGGTTCATTCGGAACATTCCGAATAAAGGTTTTGTTGTGAATTATTCTGAATCAATTTCTTCCGGATCAAGGATTTGTTCATTCGGAACATTTTCCGAATCAAGGAGAGTGAGTTCATTCGGAATATATTCCGAATCAAGTTTTTAAACCCCGATCAGTGGAGTTCATTCGGAACATTTATTGTTCTGAATCAAGGAGTGTTCATTCGGAACATTTATTGTTCCAAATCAAGGAGGTCTTCATTCGGAACTTTCAAAGTTCCGAATCAAGAGGGAGTTCCGAACCAAGAACATTCCGGATCAAGGAGTTTTATTCGGAATAATTAATTATTCCGAATCAACACCTTCATTCGGAAGATTCAAAGTTCCGAACCAAGGTGTGTTCATTCGGAACCTTTTCCGAATCAAGGAGTTTGAGTTCATTCGGAATTTATTCCGAGTCAAGACTTTATTCCGGGTCAGCAAAACATTCCGAACCAAGACTTATATTCTGAGTGAAGGATTTATTCCGGATAAGTGACATATTCTGAATAAAGAATTTATTCTGGATCAAGGGTTTTGGCTAATATTACAAGTGAAGAAGAATCATTCCGAACGAAGGTGACATTCCGGATGAGTGATTATTCTGAACGAAGGTTTATTCCGGATGAGCTGTTTTCAGGTTCTTTTTAGTTTCTGTTTTTAATTTTTAATTTTCAAGCTTTATCTTTCCCGCCTTTTTACTTAGTCGCACTTTAAGATTACTTGCTTTAGATTTATTTTAGCCTTGCCTTAGTTTAAGTTTTAGTTGCGTTTTAAGTTTGCCTTAGATAGTTTTAAGTTTGCGTTATTTACTTTAAGTACCTTTTAATTCTCGTCACGCTTTTAAATTCCCGCCATTTATTTTAAATTAGAGTTAGATCTTAAATTAACGTCATTTTCATTTACGTCTTTGCACATTTATTTTAAAACAACCAAAAATATTCTTTTTTACCAAAAACAATTGAGTCGCATTGAACCGGAAATCAATTTGTTAAGATACCGTGAATTAAATTGAACCTAGTAAAATCTAGTTATCAGTGTCCCTTATTTGACCCATTTGTTCATACTGGAGCATTTAAGGGGTTGACTTTGAGCTTTGACTAGAAAACCAATAACTTTGACTTTTACATAAGGGCTTATCAGCTTATTCAGCTTATTTGGCTTGGCTTCTTGAACTTTTCTTTGTTGATTTGTCTTAATTAAGTCATTTAGAGTCTTTTGCAACTTATTTCAAGGTCTAAGGTGGTCTAGAACTCCAAGTCGACTATTTTGTCTTTTAGTGAAATTTTACTTTGCTTATTTCTGACTTATTGGTTGAGCTTATTTGAAATTTCTTGTCACAGATCTCTTAGACATCTCAAAAGAAGGTTGTGTGTCAAATTTGAGCTTATGGCATTGGCTTATAGCTTAATGGGCCAAAAAGCTCATTGAGAATAAGCTGTTGTTCTATTAAGTTGTGATAAGCTCACATTAAGCTTTTGGGCCTTCAGACTTTTGTGTTTAGAATTAAATTTTAAGCTAGACTAGTGATTTTCAGTTTATTTGGTTAAGTATCATTTTATTGGGCCCAAAAGCCCATTTTCATAGGCTGTTTTTGATTTTAGCCCATTTGGGGGCCCAACAGGGGTATTTTGGTAATTTCACTTTCATTTTCTGATTTTTAGGTTAAAATAAACTGGTTTGCAAGTTTTTAGAATTTTTTATAATTTTTGGATTTTTAATAATATTTTAATATTATTTTATTATTAAATTACATTTTTCACATTTTTGCAACTTTTATATTTTTCTTAGGTCAAATACATTAAGTTAGGATTTTTAAAACTCTTAGATTAATTTTAGCATCATTTTCTTAATTTCTAGAATTATTTTAATATTTTCATAGGGTTTTAATCATTTAAAAATAGTTTTCCTTAGTTTAAAAATTCATAAAAATAGTTTTTAGTCTTTTTAAGTCATTTAAGAGGTTTACAGAGTGAAAAATCTTTATTTGGACTTTTTAATAATTATTTGGATTTTTAGGGCTTTAATTAACATTTAAAAATTAATATTTAATTAATTAAAAGGTTTGAAAAAGGTTTGAAAAAGTTTTGATCATTTGTAAACTCTTAGTTTCATTTATTTGATTTTTAGTTATTTTTTGTGAATATTTAGAATTAATTTTTATTTTACCATTTTTTACGGTTTTTAATTTAGTCGTCGTAGTAATAATTTTCATGTATCTGTCATTCCATTTTCTCATCCCTTATTTCTTCAATATTAATATCAAATATCTTTACATTTTAATCACACACATATGCCTCCTTGGGAAACGAACTTATTTGGGTCATTAGTGTTTGATTTTCCTAAATCATCACTTATTACTTACCGCTCATATACGCTCTTTTGTTTTCCTAAACAAGAGACGTATTTTACCACATTCATTTTTGGCGCCGCTGCCGGGGAGGTGTGTCATGATTAATTTATTCATTTTGTTTTTAATATCTAATCATAAATAGTATTTGTATTAGTTGAACTCTACTAATACGTATTATCGGTTTTTTGTTTTTCTTGTGAAATTATTATTACTATATTGTATTAAGTATCACAACAAATTCAAAATATCTCCAAAAGTGTGAAAACACAACCTTAATTGGGATTTGATCTCCTAATTATTATATTTGAATCTCAAACAAAAAGAAAAAAAGGCAAAAATAGATAAATACTTTCGTGAAGCTCGATTTTTAAAAATACGAACTATAAGGTGGGTATAAGGCGGGTATTATAAAATATACCCTAAAGAATAAGGCTCTTAAGTGCTTCGCGCCGCCTCGTTTCTCCGCTTGCTTGTGAGTATTTTGAGATTGAAGGCTAATCGAGGGTTTTGCTGCCCAAAGTATTATTACGTATCATATATATTTGCTTGGTTTCTTTGTGATTAAACCCTCTTGAACAATTTGGTTTTCACCAAAGTTATAAAGTCATTCGAAGGCGTTCACTCCACGTGATCGTTTTCATTCTTTTGAGGTTTCTTTAATCAAGAGTTTGATTCCAGGAGAGATTTGGTAGATTGTTGTCTACGAATACACACAAAATCCAAAAAAAATTAAAACAATCAAAAACACAAAAAAAATTGAAATTCACAAAACACCCAAAAAGGATCCTCTTTGCTCACCTCCCATTCTATGTCAAGTTTATGCTAACTCGTAATCAAGCAAAACGAGCTCATAAACGTCGTCAAAGTCAAGGAAATCAAGACCCTTTGATTGAAGAACAAAATCCAATTGTTGAACCCGTTGTAGAACCCATAGTCGCCATGGCTAATCGTATTATGATGGAGTTGCTTCAAGTACCCACCGAGGGTTTTGGAGAAGCTATTGTGATTCTTGCCATCCTTGCAGAGAATTTCGAGATTAAGACTGGTTTAAGGTCGATGTTACAAGCAAATAAATTTAGAGGTCATGAGAAAGACAACCCGCATTATCACATAAGGAATTTTAATCGTCTCACCGCAACAAGCAAGTTTAAGGATGTTCCGCATGACGCCATTAAGATGATGTTGTTTCCATACTCGTTGGATGGACCCACAAAAATTTGGCTCGAGAAAAAACCGCCAAATTCGATTTTGACATGGGGTGATCTCGTTGCTAAGTTTGTGAACCAATTTTTTCCACCATCTAAAACAACACATTTGAAAAATGAGATTTCAAGGTTTACACAACGTAATAATTAAAGTTTTTCAATGGCATGGGAACGATTTAAGGAAATGTTACATGAATGTCCACACCATGATTTTTGGGAATTGCATCAAATAGATACTTTTTATAATGGGCTTAATGATCATGAACGAGATTATTTGAATGCTGCCGCGGGTGGTAATTTTTGTACAAAACGACCGATGAGGCTTTAAAGATTATCGAGAATAGATCTAAGGCTTATAACCCTCATAACACATCGAGTGTTGCCAATATGGGTTCGTCATCGTCATCATCGTCTCGTAACATGAATGCATTGCATGATGAAGCAAATGAGGAAAATCGGTGTTTCGATAGGTTTTCGACGCTTATGACACATTGGAAAGCACAAGATGATTTGAACTCTGCATCGGTTAAAGCGGTTGAAAAGAGTTGTTTATCTTGTGGTGGAGATCATGATCTTTCCGAGTGCATTACCGCCGGTGGTAACACTTCAAGTGCTTATGTAGCAACATGAACTTACAACCAAAACGGCCAAGGTTCCCGCCCAAATCAAGCTCCGCAAAATCAAAATGCTAACAACTATCGAAACAACAATCAAAATGGTGGTTATCAAGGCAATTCACGTAATTACGACAAAGGGAATTATCAAAGTGGGAATGGATATGTTTCAAATCAAAACCAAAACCTTGATTTTCAAAACACTACACAAGGTTTTCAAAATGCTCACACTAAAAATCTTAATGGAGAATTTTTGGATTATGCAAAAGCAAACGATGCAAAGTTTGATAACATGCAACGTGAGATGATTAGCTTAATATCCGAGTTGAAAAATGAGCTTAAAAACGAACTTGCTAATGAACTTAAGACTCATGCTAATAAAATGGAAGGAAACGTTCAACGTCTTCAAAAAAAGATAGAACAAGGACAACATGAGATTAAGCAAGAGTTGTTAAAAGCGGATGCTAGGCAATCAAAATTTGAAGACCGAATGGAAAAATGTTTGAAGCAATCATGTGTAAACCCTCTTCCTCGGGTGGTCTTTCTAGTGATACCATTGCAAACCCAAAGGGAGAAATGAAGGTTATTACTACTCGTAGTGGTAAAACTTTCAAGGAACCAATCTCTCGTCCAAGTACTTCTACGGAGAAGGAAATCGAGAAAGAGCCCGAGGTGATGGTTGAAAAGGAGCATATCACAAGCCCACGAAGTACCGCTCATACCACACCTACGGTTGAACCAATACCAATTATGGAACCCGAGATTCTAAGGTCGTTGCCTAATGTCCAACCCACACCACCCTTACCTTACCCTTCGAGACAAAACAAAGAGAAATTGCAAGAACATAACAAACAACAAACCGAGCTTTTTATAAAAATGTTTCAACAAGTTCATTTTGATGTAATTTTAGCCGACGCGTTGTTATATATGCCTCGTTTCGCTTCCACTTTCAAAGGTATGATGAATGATAAGGAAAAGCTTTCAAAGCTTGCTAATTGTTTTTCGGTTTATCTTAATCGCATATCGGAAAAAGTTGGTGACCCCGGGAAATTTCTCATTCCTTGTGATATACAAGATATGAAAGAATGCCTCGCCTTGGTCGATCTTGGTACGAGCACTAATTTGATGCCATTTTCCATTTGGAAATCGCTTTCGCTTCCGGCTCTTACTCCTTCAAACATGTCTATCGAGATGGCCGATCATTCTACGATTTTAGCATGTGGATTAGCCGAGGATGTTTTTGTGAAAGTGGGTAAGTTCTACTATCCCGTTGATTTTATAGTAATTGACATCCCCGCGGATCCTCAAGTTCCTCTAATTTTAGGTCGTCCATTTTTAGACACCTCGAGATCGCTTATCGACGTTCATGCAAGAACTATTACTTTGAGATTTAACGAAGAGGAACTTGTTATAAACGCTACTCAAAACTTGACACCTTCTCATGTTTATGAAATCGATACCATCAATCACATTGACTTAGTTGATGTAGTTTGCGATGAGTTTTCACAAGAAGTGTTAGGTTTTTCCGATAGTTCTTCATGTGGCAATCACACTATTTTGGATCCGATTCTTGCTAATTCTACACCAAATCTGACTCCATTTCAAGGAGGCAATTTTACTCCAAATGAAATCGACAATGAAGATGAGGTGATTATTGGTAATGATACTTCTATTCCACCATTTCTTCCGCCGATGGAAGTTATGAGTGTTGAACAAAAATCTTAGATCAAGGAACCGCCTATCCTTGAATTGAAAGATCTTCCATCTCACCTTGAATACGCATTCTTGGAAGGTGATGACAAGTTGCCGGTTATTATTGCAAAAGATCTTGCTAATGATGAAAAAACCGCACTTTTGAAAGTTCTTAAAGCTCATAAAGGGGCAATTGCGTGGAAAATTTCCGACATTAAGGGTATTGACCCAAAATTTTATACTTACAAGATTTTAATGGAGGAGGACTACAAACCCGCAATTCAAAGTCAAAGAAGGCTAAACCCCAAAATTCACGATTTCATCAAAAAGGAAGTCTTAAAACTCCTTGACGTGGGAATGATTTATCCTATGTCCGATAGCCCATGGGTGAGCCCAATCCATTGTGTCCCTAAAAAGGGAGGAATGACCGTTGTGCCCAATGAAAACAACGAGTTAATTCCCCACTCGTGTTGTGACCGGTTGGGGTGTGTGTATTGACTACCGAAAGTTAAATGACGTCACTCGTAAATACCACTTTCCTTTGCCCTTCATGGATCAAATGTTGGAGCGACTCGCGGGAAATGAATTCTATTGCTTTTTAGATGGTTTTTCCGGTTATTTTCAAATCCCTATCGACCCTTGTGATCAAGAGAAAACTACGTTTACGTGTCCTTATGGAACGTTTGCTTATCGTAGGATGCCTTTCGGACTTTGTAATGCACCGGGTATGTTTCAACGGTGTATGATGGCTATTTTTCATGATATGATCGAGAAATCGATGGAAGTGTTTATGGATGACTTTTTGGTGTTTGGCAATTCGTTCACGTCGTGTTTATCTAATCTCGAGCAAATGTTAAAACGTTGTGAAAAAACCAACCTTGTGCTTATTTGGGAAAAATGTCATTTTATGTGTAAACAAGGAATCGTCTTAGGGCACAAGGTCTCGAAAGCGGGGATTGAGGTCGATAAAGCTAAGATAGACGTCATCACCAAGTTACCTCATCCCAAAACCGTCAAGGGATTTAGGAGTTTCCTAGGCCACACGGGCTTTTATCGTTGTTTCATCAAAGACTTTTCGAAAAATTCTCGACCTATGACACACCTTCTCGAGAAGAATGCTCCTTTTAACTTCAATGAGGATTGTGTTAGAGATTTCGAAACTCTTAAAAGGAAACTTAATGAAGCTCCCATTCTTGTTGCTCCTAATTGGTAATTACCCTTTCAAATCATGTGCGATGCACGTGATTATGCTATAGGGGCCGTCTTAGGGCAACCTTATGAAAAGCACTTCCGTCCTATCCATTATGCTAGTAAGACGATGGCCGAGGCTCATTTAAAGTACACCACAAAGGAAAAGGAATTCCTTGCCGTGGTCTATGCTTTTGAGAAATTCCGACCTTATCTCGTCTTGACTAAAAGCATCGTGTATACCGACCATTCGGCTATCAAGTATCTCTTAGCTAAGCAAGATGCTAAGCCGAGATTGCTTCGTTGGATGCTCCTCCTCCAAGAATTTGATATCACCGTGCTTGACAAAAAAGGAGCCGAGAATCTAGCGGCCGATCATCTCTCTCGTCTAGAAGATCCTCACAAAGATGTTTTCGAGAACAAGGAAATTACCGAAACATTTCCTCTCGAGACTCTCGGTGTAGTGAATTCTAAAGACACCACCATGGTTTGCCGACATTGCAAATTACCATATCGGGAACTTCATAATCAAGGGTATGACGATACAACAAAAGAGGAAATTCTTTCGTGACGTCAAGTTCTATTTTTGGGACGACCCTTATCTCTTTCGGGTTTGTGCGGATCAACTCGTTCGACGTTGTGTCTTTGGTACCGAAGCTTCTAACATCCTTAGATCTTGTCACGAGGGACCCACGGGTGGTCACCACGGTGCTAATCTCACGGCTAAGAAAGTGTTCGATGTCGGCTTCTTTTGGCCTATGATCTATCGTGATGCACACACACTTGTGAAGTCGTGTGATTCTTGCCAACGTCAAGGAAAATCGTCTCAACGTGATGAAATGCCACAAAACATAATTCAAGTGTGTGAGATTTTCGACATTTGGGGCATAGACTTTATGGGGCCGTTCCCATCGTCTCATGGAAACAAGTATCCTCGTCGCCGTTGACTACCTTTCAAAGTGGGTGGAAGCTAATGCTTTACCTACTAATGATGCTCGTGTGGTGGTGAAGTTTTTGAAGCAACTATTCTCTCAGTTTGGAACCCCTCGTGCTATTATAAGCGATCGTTGAACCCATTTTTGTAATGACCAATTCGAGAAGGTCCTAAAGAAATATGGAGTTACTCATCGTGTTTCTACGGCTTATCACCCGCAAACGAGTGGGCAAGTCGAGGTTTCAAACCGAACTTTGAAGAGGATTTTAGAGAGGTCGATTAGAGAAAACCGTGCTTCATGGTTCGACAAACTAGATGACGCTATGGGCCTTTAGGACCGCTTATAAGACACCTATTGGTTTTACTCCATATAAGTTGGTTTATGGAAAGAATTTTCATTTGCCCATTGAATTGGAGCACAAGGCATATTGGGCCCTTAAGCATGAGAATTATGATTTGAAGACCGCGGGAGATCACCGGAAAATACAATTGAATGAATTAGATTAATTAAGAGACAATGCTTATGGGACCATCGAGCTAGCTCAAAATGATGGTCCTAACTTCAAGGTGAATTGACATAGGCTTAAGCACTACTTCGGTGGGGAATTCCCTTCGTTGGACGACCTTGACCAAGTCACCTTCCCCAATGATAATTAGCATAGAGGGGATCGAGTTGAGCTCATAACTCGGTAACAAAAAACGAGAAGCCTCGTGGGGGAGATCCCATGCTTATCCTTTTTATGCTTTCTAATAGAATAATGAGAGAGGATTTGTGCCCTTCCAACTCGTTGTCTCGTGGTTGTTTGTGAATGTGTTATCTAGATCATCATCATCGCTACGATTGAAGACTCTCGTGTTCGTTTACGTGAGCCTCGATCGTTTGCTTGAAGAGTTTTTCACGAATCCATGACATATCCTTTAATGTTCTAACAATTATCTTTTAGCATAATTCATTAATGTTTTTAGATATATTGTTGATCACCCTTTCCATGCTAGATCCTAAGCATTCGATTCTTCGTCTCTAGTATGGGGGTGCTCCACCTTTCGACTCGAAACATTGAGGACACTGTTTAATTTTAGTATGGGGGTGAATAGATACTTGCTTTGCTACGCCCTTACGTTTTCCAACTTTCAACGTTTTGTTTTGTTTTGTTACTAATAAGGCTAAAAATGGCCAAATTTTAAAATTTTCTTAGTTTTAATAAGTGTTTTTAAGACACGAATGTATATTTTCTGATGGGTAGAATAAGAGTTAATTATTGACTTGATGGGCATTTGGAGCCCTTTACATTCCTTAACCCGCTCGAATCAAGTTTTGCTACACTTTTATATAGGGAACCTTAAAACGCGAAAGTCTTAGCTCATTCAGGTTAAGAACAAGAACTTTTCGCAAGTTCCTATAATTGATCCTAGAAAGTCACTTATCAAGGGAACTTTAAAATGCATTCTCTAAACTTGAAAAAGTCAAAGAAAGTGCAAGATCCTATAGGTGTCTTGAAAACCCAAAAATTCGATTTAATATAGTCTTAATGAAAGCTAATCCAAATTTGGCTTAATTTTTACTTGCATGGCTAAGTATTCACGAGTCTCTTTAATTAGAGGTCTTTAAATAGTAAAGAACGAGAAATGATAGAGTTAGACAAGTGATCATGCTAAACGTAGAACATGAAAATGTTCTTTCAAAAACTCATATGTTTTTAATTGTGGATTTTTCTCCCATAAGATCAATGCATTAGGAATAAAAATAATTTCAATAAGTAAGGTCATACGATTTGAAAGGTTACTTAGCTTCTAGCACAAGATCGTTTAAAAGTTGCTCGGGGTTGAATAGAGTTCATAGCCAAGGCATAACTTATTGAAGCGGGATGCGAAGATTGGTGAATATCAAAAAAGGCCCTAACAAGGCATGAGGAGCTCTATTTTGTTGCTAAAGATCCAAGATGATGTGAAGTATCATTGTTCCTAAATCAATATGAAGGATCGAGACACACGACGAAAAGCAATTACTCCCCTAAAGATCAAGGAGAAAGTCTATCTAAAAAGACCCTTACAAGGTATGAGGATAAATATATCCAAGTCCAAAAAGAGGCGGATCGTTGTAAATATGAATCCAAAATAAAGATTGAAGAGAAATGATGAATTTGTGGTCCAAGTATAAAGAATCTCTCAAAAACGTCAAGTGAAGAAATTCCAAAATATGAAGAGAAGACCATAATTTCAAGAACGTCTTCCCAAGATTTGAAGTATGAAGTACATGCCAAATATCGGTCCGAGAGAGGTCTCAAATTGTGAAACGAGTTATGCCAAGATATGAACTTAAAGAGATACACGAGAAGCCGTTTTAAAAGATTTTGTCATTCGGCTAACTATCGATTAAATCGTGCTACTTTATTTTCGGACTAATAAATACTCAAATAAGTAAATATGAATCACTTGTGATCCATGACAAATAGTTAAAAAATTCTAGAAACCCATTTCCTTTCATAATAACTAGGATTGCGGGGAGAAAAAGTATTATACAATTTGGACGTATGAGTAGTGTTAGCATTGTGACTTGTACCAACAATGATCTTGTTTTTGCACTTAGCATGGAATGTATGACAATCAAGGATGACGAACTTTACTCTACGGGACATTCACCTGTTTCTATTCATTGACCCTAAAAGTCACACACGTGATGAAAATCATACATTATGTCTTTACACATCTTCGTAGTATTGTTGCAAGTTTTTAATTTTTAATAAAGGGGAATAAAATTTAATTTTGGAGATGCTTAGATACTTTATTCTAGCATTGCGTGAGGGCACGACAATGGTTTAGTATGAGGAAGTGATGAGATAGCATTTATACATGATCTCATCTTTCTTTTTAGGCTTTAAATGCATAAAAATGTCATAAAATACCATATATATGCTTGTGTTTTTTTACTTGTGTATTTTAGGTATGGATATCGTGAAAAAGACAAAAGATCATAAGAAACAAGGAAAACGAACACGAGAAACGAAGCCGCACAATGAACCGGGCCTTAGTTTTATCAAAGAAAAACCCTTGAAGACTTGAAGATGTACAATATTTAGCCCTCATTTATGAAGAAATGACACTTAATACCCTTGTATATTCATAATTACAAGTTTGGCCCCTTAAGTTTGTCAAAATTACAAAAAGGTCCTCCAAGTTTGAAGAATTGGCAAGATTAGTCCTTCAACAAATTCAAAATGTCAAGAATGTTCCTTCATAAAGTCCAAGATCCAAAGAAGCCCTTGAAGTTATATAATATTACATTTCTAGTCCTTAAAATATGGTTAAAATATCATAAGGACTGAAATTGTAATTAACGTAAAGTGATAAAAGCCTTAAATCTTCTTTCCAAAACATTTTGTGGCCAAAGTGGGAATTCAGAAACTTCAATAACAAAGTAAACGAGTTTATTAGGTAAATAAACTTGTTATACACTTTCTGCCAAAGAACAAGGGCCATAGTTGCCATGTCAAACTTTCAAACATCACAAACACGCGCCAAACACATCCCACCCCCTTTTTGGATCAAAAGTGTTACTTTTTACCATTCATCCACCCAGAATTACCACCCACTTAAACAAAGGGTAAATTCAAATTACCTTGTCCCACGCTTAATTCACACACTCCTAAACTTATCCCACACCAAAAATCCCCAATCCCACTCACCATGTGACCTCACCATTCAACCCGTTACCCAATCACATGCCAACTTCCTCTCCAAGCAATCTGATATGGCAAGATCAACGCTTTATGGCTACTACTTGTCCCCCAAGCACAAAATGAACGTTCAAGATCAAATTTGATAGCTCATACACATCAAACGCGTCTAGAAGGCAAAGGGCAATTTTGAGAATTCATAGCTAAGGTTTTGATGTATTTTTCCATTCTAGAATCATCTTAGTCATCTATAAAAGGAGGCCTCAACATGTGAGAGCCCCATTTGTTCTAGATTTTAGCTAATTTCTTGTAATTCCTTTTTATGAAATAAAAGTTGGTTTTCTGAAAATTCTGAATTCTCTTTTGTGTTTTATGAAAGTTTGGTGTTTGATTAGCTAAAGTCTGAGTTCAATTTATATGTTTGATTGATTTTAAGGAAAGGTTTTAAGGATTAAAACTCTTGTTTACAAAAATCAAGTCATAATCTATTTTTGGTTAACTTTTGTGTTTGTTGTTCTTAGAAGCTATTAGAAGCTGGTGCTTGTTCTTGCTAGCACCTCAGCTCAAACAATCCAAAGTGTGGATGTACATTTTGGAGGTTTGCATCTCTTATTTCCTTTTATTTTTCTGAAATATTGCATGATTATTGGTGATTTTGGATTTTTATCTGTGAAAGTGTGTTATTGTGGCTGATTTGTGTTCTCTGAGGTTAGATTGTTGATATTAGGTTGATTAGATCTTGGTTTGTGGGTTAAATCACATAAATCCTTTGAAAACTTGAGAAATCAGTTTACAAAGGGGTGTTTGGGTTAACTGATATACCTGGATTTAAGGCAACTTGTGTGGTTGTATTGTGTTGCTTTGTGGTGGTTATTGTTTAACTAGTATACTTGGTCATTTATCTGCAACTTTTGTGGCTTGAATCACTTAAATCCATCATATGGTCTTAAAATCTGATTAACTTGGTATTTTTGGCTAAAATTTTGGGGACACCTAGATCTAAGGGTAGACTAGGGTTAAAAAGTGCTAAGTTTTAGTTAACACAACCAGGGAAAGGGATTTGAAGGTTTAAAATTAGATTTGTGGTTATTTAGATCAGCAAATGGATTTTGAAAAGTGCCTTTGTTCATCAGTAACTGCATAAGCTTGAATTTGCTCTTAATCATTGAATCAGTGTTTGAAACAAGTTTATTTGTGCTTATTGGACTTTATTATAGCTTGTGTATGCATATGGTTCTTTTTGGTTGATTTATTCATGCTCAAACTGCATATTTTGTCATAACTGCTTATTTTCAAGGTTTGTGCTATTTCTGGTGACTGTTTGCTTATTTTGTGCTTATTGGTTGAACCAATTTGTGATTTCTTAATTGATATTGACTCCTTATAACTTACTGGTTGTAAGGGTGCCTTTTTTCCATTGAATCCAACTAGATCTCCCTAAATTTGCAAGTCAAATAGTCAAAGCAGTGGGAACTCCTTTCCCCTGCTGCTAGCCACTGCTAGTGTTATTTTCAGGATAGCTTATCAATAAGCTGTTCTAGCTTATTTAAACCTGCAACAACTTTAGTTTTGTAATAGGTGTCCCTTATTTTACCCATTTGTTCATACTGGAGCATTTGAGGGGTTGACTTTGAGCTTTGACTAGAAAACCAATAACTTTGACTTTTACATAAGTGCTTATCAGCTTATTCAACTTATTTGGCTTGGCTTATTGAACTTTTCTTTGTTGATTTGTCTTAATTAAGTCATTTAGATTCTTTTGCAACTTATTTCAAGGTCTGAGGTGGTCTAGAACTCCAAGTCGACTATTTTGTCTTTTATTGAAATTTTACTTTGCTTATTTCTGACTTATTGGTTGAGCTTATTTGGAATTTCTTTTCACAGATCTCTTAGGCATCTCAAAAGAAGGTTGTGTGTTAAATCTGAGCTTATGGCATTGGCTTATAGCTTAATGGGCCAAAAAGCCCATTAAGAATAAGCTGTTGTTCTATTAAGCTACGATAAGCTCACATTTAGCTTTTCGGCCTTCAGACTTTTGTGTTTAGAATTGAATTTTAAGCTAGACTAGTGATTTTCAGCTTATTAGGTTAAGTTTCATTCTATTGGGCCCAAAAGCCCATTTTCATAGGCTGTTTTTTATTTTAGCCCATTTGGGGGCCCAATAGGGGTATTTTGGTAATTTCACTTTCAGTTTCTGATTTTAGGTTAGAATAAACTGGTTTGCAAGTTTTTAGAATTTTTTATAATTTTTGGGTTTTAATAATATTTTAATATTATTTTATCATTAAATTTCATTTTTCACATTTTTGCAACTTTTATATTTTTCTTAGGTTAAATACATTAAGTTAGGATTTTTAAAACTCTTAGATTAATTTTAGCATCATTTTCTTAATTTATAGAATTATTTTAATATTTTAATAGTTTTAAATCATTTAAAAATAGTTTTCCTTAGTTTAAAAATTCATAAAAATAGTTTTTAGTCCTTTTAAGTCATTTAAGAGGTTTACAAAGTGAAAAATCTTTATTTGGACTTTTTAATAATTATTTGGATTTTTAGGGCTTTAATTAGCATTTAAAAATTAATATTTAATTAATTAAAAGGTTTGAAAAAGTTTTGATCATTTGTAAACTCTTAGTTTATTTTATTTGATTTTTACTAATTTTTGAGGAATTTTTAGAATTAATTTTTATTTTACCACTTTTTACGGTTTTTAATTTAGTCGTCGTAGTAATAATTTTCACGTATCCGTCATTCTATTTTCTCATCCCTTCTTTTTTCAATATTAATCTCAAATATCTTTACATTTTAATCACACACATATACCTCCTTGGGAAACGAACTTATTTGGGTCATTAGTGTTTGATTTTCCTAAATCATCACTTATTACTTACCGCTCATATACGCTCTTTTGTTTTCCTAAACAACAGACTTATTTTACCACAATAAGAAACCATTAACCTTAACATTAATAAAAGTCTTAATACAACATAAGACTGTTAACATTTGTTGTTCGTACTGGTTACATTTACCAGGATTACATCAAGAGTTACTTAATTGGCTGATATACAAAACAGCCTAACATTTGGCCAGACAATACATCAAGATTTACATAGTTAACTACATGTTATAGTACAATAGTAGATTGGCGAATATACAAAAGCGCCTAACAAATGGCTAGCCAAATTTCCACAAATACCTAAAACCTACAACACTTATATGGCATCATCAGGAGTTAGACCTGTTCTAGGTGAGGGTGGTTTGTTCAATCTTCTAAGATTAATCCTTTCTGGAACTCTTCTTACCACAATTGGACCTGGGTCATCTGAATTGTCTTGATCAGCATCATCCTGCTCCTCATCCCTTGGATGTGTTTGAGTTAAAGCAATCTTAGATTGAGATTCTTGTTGTGCATCAAGCTGTGCTTGGATAATGCAATCCTGTGGAGTAATTCCCGGAGGCCAAGCATGATCTAGGTAGACCCATGTAATTATATAACCAAAACAGATACTTTAGATTAAGAAATAGAATGTATCATTTATAAAGATATAAAGTAAATAAGTACACTTACCCCTAACATGGTCTCTCAATCAACAGGATCCCAAGACACACCATAACCTATTGGCCTAATTCCATCTGGATACATTCTTGACTTTGATCTATCTCCCCTCCCCCTCTGCCTAACAAATTTTCCATTAATGGTCTCTGGTCTAGGCCTACTGCTTCTAGCACCAGCTTCTATATTTCTTGGGGATCCACCACTTCTTGTGCTAACAACCTCACCCATAGTTTTCACATCCCCACCCCTAGTCCTCACACCTCCACCCCTTGTCCTCACACCTCCATCCCTTTTCCTCACAACCCCCACCTCTCCTAGGTTCTAGTACTTGCATCTCACATCCAGGAGGTAAAGTTGATACTAGTGGAGTCTGTGGTGCAGTAACAAGAATCCTACTAGGTTCACTCACACCCCCACTAGGTTTACTAACAACTTCACATCTGCCTAACCCTCTCCCACCTCTAACTGAACCACTTCCCCCTCTCCCACCTCTAACTGAACCACTTCCCCATTTCCCACCTCTCCCACCTCTAACTGAAGCTCTTCCCCCTCTACCACCTCTAACATACCCCCTCACACTTCTTTCAACCACATAATCATCACGCTTACTATGACAAGATCTAACATAGTGACCTGGTTCTTTACAATACTGGCAATGGCCTACTTGTCCTCTCCTACTGATCCTAGTCTTATTGGAATCATCTTTAGTTGCATCCTTTTTCCTTTTATGTGGAGGCCTACCCGTCATTCTTCACTTCATGGGTGGCAATGGTTCCTGATAATCATTTGATGGCTATTGTTCCATGCCATTCATCCCCTGAATATAATGGTCATAAGCAGACACAGATTTATCTTTGTGATACCAATTGGATACATAATCTTCCGGCTCTATGTGTAAAAAATAAATTATGGCTATACCATGCTCACAAGGGATACCAGATAACTGCCAAGCTCTACAACTGCAAACCCTTAAACCTTCATCCACTTTGAAACCTTCATAACCATTACGGACCTCAAATCTTCTTTCACAACTTGCAATTACTTTCCAATCTTTCCAATAAAAACAATAATTAGATACAATTTTTGGAGGTACATTTATATAAAAGAAAGTAAATACATTTACCTGTGGATATCCTTCAATTTTTCAAGTTTTTTCTTGATGTTTGGACATATACCATGCTGCCACTTTGAGTGCTTTTCTCTCATGTTCTGTAACCTTTCCATACACATGATCTTGATGTCCTCTAGCATGTTTATAATTGGTTTCCTTCTTGCATCTACTATGAGTGCATTTAAACACTCTGAGATGCCATTTTCCACTACATCACATGCCTTGTCAGTTGTGAAGTATGCTCTACTCCATGTTTCAGGATACCTATCCGTCAAGTGTTTGTGTGCTTCCTTATACTCCTAATTTCTGTCACGACTTTCTCAAACTTTGTAGGATATGTAGCCTTTGCAGCTTTCCAGAATAGGTTCCTATATTGCACCCCTGTGTATTTCTTCTAGAAATTAGCATAAATGTGCCTAGCACATTGTCTATGCTCAATCAAAGGAATAACCTCTTTTTCCGCTTCTATAATACCCTGCAATCACATAATTTATCATTATGATGGTTATCCTACATTAAAATTATATAATTTTTAGTTTGTTAAGATGTAAAGAAAGTACCTTATACTGATCTGATATAATAGTTAAGCCTTCACCGGTTAGCATATTCCAGTCTTCATCAGCAATTATAAAAACTAGACCCAATTCTCTTTGTTTTCCACATTAACCACAGGCCATGCAATTGAATAAATTTGAATATTCCCATCCCTTCCAACTGCTGACAATAACTCACCCTTGCATATGGTTTTCAGAAAACATCCATCAATGCCTATTACCCTTTTACATCCAGCCAACCAACCTTCCTTTAACCCCTTGAAGCAAACATAGAACCTACTAAAGTAGTTTTTACCATCTGGCATAGCATCTACACTAATCTTACAAGTAGAACCAGCGTTCGGGTTTAGAATTTCAGAGGCATATGACCACAACATGCCATAATGATCCTCTAAACAACTCTCATATTAGGTTAAGGCTTTCATCTTTCCCCTCCTAGCCTAACCTATACTTACCTTAGACTTATACTTCTTCAAGGTTAATGCAACTATCTCAGCAACCTTGATACATGGATTAATCATGATTTTTTTGGCAAAATTTCTTGCAACCCAATTACTTGTAATCAAGGTTCCATATTGGTAAGTCCTACTACATTTATGCTCTCCATTAAGTTTTGTAATATGGAATGTCCTTTCGTTTTGCATCCTAGATACCCACAACTGAAATGGACAATGCCTATCAATCTCACATTTACAACACTTAGATAGTATCCTGTTTTGATTATTCACTTCATAATACAACCTATAACCATTAGCTAAAGCATAATAAGTTAAGGCCCTTTTAAGTTGTTAAGCCGACTCGTACTTCTCACCTAAAAATGGTCGCACCTTCCATTTTATATTAGGATCATGTGTTGGCCATTCATTACCTAGCTTATCAGCTTGTATATCATTAACATCTTTTTTTATATAAGCATCCCTAGGCAACCCATCGTAAAATCTACTTAGAAAATTGGCATCAAACATTTTCTTTTTAGGGGAAACAGGTTCGGGAATCCTAGTCCTAGCCTCATACACCTCATCTTCACCATCAGATAAATGGTCAACACTAGCAGTATCACTAACTTCATCCTCATTGTTATAGTCAAACACATTATAATCAAAATCACCCATCATTGTCTTCGCTCTCAGGATTATCTTCTACAACTTGCTCTTTACTACAAGTGGCATCAATAAACTCAAAAACAGTGTGGGACACATAAATGTCTGGTACATTATCATTCTCAGTCCCTATATCTATAGCCTTAGATAAGTCTTCATCATTTTTTATAATTATAAGACCTTTTTATAAATCCAAACAGGAACAACATGGAAGAACTCTCTAATATCAATAGAACAATGATTACCTAGAATACGTGTTAACCTAAATTATTGTTAACTTGGATTCACTATGAACACGGGTTCGATCCGGAGGTTAGGGAGGGTGATATAGATGTTTAGCCATTGTTAGTGAGAGAAAGAGAGAGAGTTGCTCTAATAAATATGTTTTATTAGAGAGAGAAAGTAAAGAAAGGAAATGAAGAACCTCACCCCTCCATGGAAGTATGGAGGGGTATATATAGCACAGGACTTGAACTACTTACATGTGACATTAATAGTCCCTGCAAGTCCCGGCTATGAAACTAATGTAATTCCGTTAGTCGCACACATTTTAAGGCTAACGATCTTCCCCCAATGTGGAGACATACGGAATTACTTACAATGTTCCTAACAAATGCAAATACAACAAAAATATGACATTATTAAGTTTGCTTCCAATGCTGAGGATGATGTCGTTGTCTTCAAGTCTTCTAGAAAAACTTATACCCCAGTTTGAATCCTCTTTGTCTTTGCTTATTAAGGAACCATTGTATCATGTATGAACTGGATTAACTTCCCCCCAATTCATACTACATGTCTTGAAATGCTTTCTTCATAGACTTCTTTTTGACGAAGCTTCTGAATCAGCGTCCCCCTAAACCAATATCCATGTCTTGAGCAGATCATGTAGCTTGAGCAATCTTCTTTCTTTGACATTTAAAGTACACATCGGAATTTTGTAGAAGAAAAAGCAAACCATACCAAGTAACTGCTACCTTGACATTTTTGGTCTTCATGATTATGTGTTTGGGGGAACATGTAAGAAACTTCCCCCTGAAAGTTGAACTAAGTAACCTAAAATACACGTTCTTCCCCTATGATGGTGACGAACTCTCGGAAGCATCATCTAACGTGTACGATCGAAATCGCGAGATGTTCTTGTCGAAAGTAAGATGGTTACGAACTCTCATAAGCATCATCTGACGTGTACGCTCAGAATCGCGAGATTTTCTTATCAAAGGTATGATGGTTACGAACACTCGGAAGCATCATCTGATGTGTACACTCAGAATCGTGAGATGTTCTTGTCAAAAGTATGGTGGTTAAGAGCACTCGGAAGCATCATCTGACGAGTACAATCAGAATCGCGAGATGTTCGTGTCTGAAGAAGAAATATTTGTTGACATTTTGTAGCTCAAGTTGCTCGTGAGAATTGTTTGCTGATCACATCTCTACTCTTGTACTCTCTGGCTAAACTTACCAACCTCGTATTCTTTTGGCTATCTGTAGTGACCACTGGTGAAGTAAACCTGATATTCCAAACTTGAAACTGAAGTACAATCCCCCAAATTTGTTAGTTACGCTTAGAACTTTTGTTGATTGACGAACGGTGCAGAGAAAAGTCTCTAAGAATCTTATACATAAAGAGAGAAGTATAAGATGTAGAACACCTCTTGAAGTATCCACAACTCCAGGTGAGTGTGACACTGAGCACTACAACGTAACTCCTTAAGTGATAGTTGTCCATGTCGTCGACCATCCACCCCTTGACAGTGGAAACTAGATAAATCAAGTCTCAATCATTAATGCTCAAGCAAATCATCAATCGACAGAATGGGGTGAAAGAGGCTCGATGATGAATAGAGTAGATTCCTTCTTAATATTCCACTTCAACTTCAAATAATAAATACCAAATCCACTTCGTAATCACTTGACATTACTTTTCCTCGAATACTAGCCGTTTTGACAATTGAGTGAATCTTAAACGGATCGTTTTGGTGTTAGTTTGTTTTTGTCGTGTTTGTCGTGTTCATTCGAGTGCCGTTAACTAAAGACCAAACGATGACAAAGGAATGAGAAGATGTCAACGTCGTCTAGCTAACTTAACTTTTAAGCCCAAAAGCATGTCCATTATACAAATCCAATTTCACTTAGTGGTAAACCGAATCTCACTTCAAATGACACTCGGCCCACTAAATCCATCAACTCATTTCTAAATAACACTCGGCCCACTAAATCCATCAACTCATTTCGTAAGATCATACGAACCTTGTATGATGTGAGTATTGTACTCGGCCCAAGAACAGTTGACACAGCCCATCACATAATTTTTTTATACCCGGTCCATGTGATCCCAAGTTTATGATAAGTAACCACAGCCACCAGATTTCTTATAGATAAGTCAACATATACCTAATCTCTTTAATCTAATCACATTTTCAAACATTGTTTCCTTCGCCTCTTTCTTCATCCAGCCACCAAGCTTTCTTTCATCACTCCCATAAAAAAAACTTTTGTCACCAAATCTATCTAACTCCATCTATAAGAATCAAAACCGTCAACCCAAGTCAAATTAAACACTACCCTTTATTATATATGCTTGAAGGAAGACTACAAGGATGAAGGTGCTGCAAGGTCTCCAACATGGAGGTCTCGGGTAGGTGACATGATAATTCATGTCGGGTTTTTTTATTATCTCGAAACAAAGAATGAGGGTAACAAGTTTGTTATACCATGTTCTTTAATTTCGAATAACAAGGAGGATTATCTTTGAACGGATCTATGATGAGGTTGTATTTGTGTTATTGATGACACAAAAACAATACTCAGATCATTTTAGTTTACGTATTTTGTAGTCGAGTCTAGATGGGGATTAGGTGTCGATGGGTTAGGTTGATTTAAGACGTTGTTGTTGGAGTGAAAAGGCTGGTTGTTGTTTGGTGTTATTCTCGACTCACTGAGTTGACCCGGTCAGCTCTGTAATTACCGAGTTGACTCGCTGAGTGAGGTAGGTTGGGTTTTGGCAAGGCCTTGGAAACCATAAAAAAAAATGTTTCCATCTCAATCTTGTCTTAAAAATCTCCATCGCAATAAACATAAACATTCCATCGCAATGTATCACTGCCCCATCGCAATGTTAGCAACCACAAATATCCATCGCAATAATACTCGAACATCCGTCGCAATCCCATCTCAAAATAAGGACTCCATCGAAAAGTATCACATCATCGCAATTTCCCATCGCAATCCTTACAAGACACTCTATCGCAATGTTGTACACCCATCGCAATAAGCATCAAAATGAGCATCGTTAGAATTACAAGACACTCTATCCCAATGTTGTACACCTATCGCAATAAGCATCTGAATGAGCATCGTGAGAATGATCCATCGGAATAATCCCATCGGAATAATTCCATCGGAATAATCCCATCAGAATAATCCCATCAGAATAATCACATACGAAAAGCCATCGGAATAACCATCGGAATAGCCATCAGAATAACCATCAGAATAATCATCAGAATAAGCATCAGAAAAGGGTTTTGATACCCGAAAATAGTGGATCTTGGATATTTTGATATTTCTGTCCTTTTCCCCAATAAATGATCAGTTAAGTATTATGGGACAAAAAAGACAAGAAAAATATGTGGACAGATGGAAACAAATGATAAAGAAGACTCTAAAAAATGAAAAAGAAAAGGACCAGTAAACGAGATATAACGGAATTTTGACAGATTTAGATAATGATGATAAAATTCAAACCTTGATCAAATCAAATACAAACACGAACATAACCACGAATTAAAAACACGAAACACCCCTGGTTAGCCCTGATGCCAATTATTAACATGGATTCACTATGAACACTGATGACGTATAGTCCCCAACCAGGTCATGAACCCAGCCCATGGGTACTACCCGTATCCGTCCCGTCACGAATGGTTTGGATTCATGTCATTTAGCTTATGGGCTTGAATGAATAGCAGCCGCATAAGATGTATGCGGCCCATGACCCGGCACGACCAAAACAGGGTTAGACAAAATCACAATCCTATCAGGATTGGGATTTGCCTCAAAGAATAGGATATACACTCACCATAATTAGAAGATAACAGTCAAGCTAATTATGGTGATTATCTTATGCTTGGGGCCGAAGTAAACAGTGAGCCCATTAGGGTTTCACTGCCTATATAAGGAACCCCCAAGGGTTCCACAAAGGTATTACATTCTCCATACTCTCACCTTACATCCGATTCATAACCCTAACCGATTACTTACTCTCACGCTGGAGTCTAATCGTGGGATACGCTCCCACGATAAGTCTAACGCGTGTTGCTTTAATTGTGTAGGATCTCAGTAACTTATTCACTTGGTGCAAGAGCCGGAGCACAGCCTACCCAAATTAAGACTAATTTGGGTCAAGCAAGGATCATCCAACTTTTGTATCAACAAGTTGGCGCCATCCTTGGGACCCAAACACTGAGCTAGAACCTCAATCAATGATCTCTTTTAATGACGAAGGGACATCCGCAAGGGAATCCCAGGAACACGAATCCTGCGAATCGGAAGTCCACGG
Organism: Glebionis coronaria; assembly: GCA_025667525.1. Lineage (NCBI taxonomy): Eukaryota > Viridiplantae > Streptophyta > Magnoliopsida > Asterales > Asteraceae > Glebionis > Glebionis coronaria. The sequence goes on from JANFOE010001008.1 coordinate 339,533, forward strand.
GGGATGGGATACTCATCTCCACTCAGTCCCCTGGCAGCCAAACAGGCGGACCAAATAACCGAAACGTTTTTCAGCCTTTTGGTGGGGCAGGCACGTCCGACAATACCCCACCACCAACCATTACCATGGATAATCCTGATCCGGGGAGTGCGCCTAACGCCCCTAACAAGGAGCCGCACATGCCATCAATCAATACAGAATTAGAAGTGGAACCACTTAGTGACGAAGACCTCGCCCGAGTTCTCACGCAGAACTTTGACAGGATCATCCCGGGTATCGCGTCAAGGTTAAACCTAGGAAGGAATCTCCAGTCTAGGCTCAACTTTGGCAGGACCGCGTCCGGCACCTCTCCTCAAACTCAAAAGAAGTGGAGGGCGCGCCCGCAGGAACGAACCTCCCATGAGGAAAACCCTCAACCTCGGAATGTGTTCGAGCGCATAGGGGATCGCGTTATGCAGGAATTACTACAATCTCGTGAGGTAGGAGATAGGTCCGACGGCTCTGCCGAACGCCCGGTGTTGGAATCAACCAGGAACAATCGCCGCACCAGCGTGTGGGATAGGATGAATAGTGGGAAGAGAGCTCCTAGCTCTTCTCACAAAAGTGGTCCTCAGCCGAGAAGTGGGGCCGCCCACTCCTCCCGGCCCTTCGGGGTCGGATTCAGATGACCATCCCCCCAAGCGTCGCCGACCTAGGTATACTCCCCCACCACCATCCGACGACGAGGGATACTATGATGACTCCTACTATCGGAACGAGGAGGATCTCTCCCGTCTATGGTGCGACGACAGAGAAGATGCCTTCACTCTCCGCATACGAAACTACTCTGAGGATAAGAAGCGTCGTATGCTGGCGTGTGTTAAAACCTATGATAGGTCTGGTGATCTTGATGATCACCTAAAGATATTTGATACACAGGCAAAAATTGAACGATGGTCGATGCCTATATGGTGCCAGATCTTCAACTCGAACTTGATTGGCAATGCCCGAGATTGGTTTGAAAGGCTCCCTTCCCGAAGCATTGATAGCTTCGGCGAGCTGCGCACTGCGTTCAAAAACAATTATACTCAGCGAAAGAAATATAATAGGGATCCGGTCTTATTAGCAACCGTCAAGCAGCGGCCGGAGAATCCACGGAGGACTTCACGGAACGTTTCAATGACGAGTGCACGCGCACAAAAACGATGCCAGAGCTCCTAAAAATTTCTGATTACATGCATGCCTTAACAGACAAGGAATTAATTAGGCGCATCAATGACAAGCGACCGGAGAGGTATGACGACCTCATGGAAAGGGTCAGAAACTTTGTAGAAGGAGAAACCGTGGTAGCCGCGGCGTATCCTACAAAGGGAAACCATAACTATCGATCGAACGACCAGCCCAAGAGGCAATCAGGGGGCCAAAGCATCCAAGGAAACGGAAGGAGCTCGAATTACAAGAGTCAGAAAAAAGGAGGGCAGTCGGATGACAAATTCACCCCTCTAAAGATGACTTACCGGGATATCTTGTTGACGGAGGGGGCGAATTTCCTAAGGCCTCCCAATGATAACTCCAGTGGACCGCCGTCAAGGAAATTGCTTCTTCGAATTCGACAACGACAAGGGCCACGACACGGAGGAATGCATCCAGCTCAAGAAGCACATTGAGTCACTGATCAAATCAGGCAAACTCAAACATTTGGTCAAGGATTGGAAGGATGGGAAGGATAACAAAAAGTACGATAAGAAGGACCCCCAAAAGGACAAGCCTTCAACCATATATATGAACCAATCTTGGCAGCACCGCACAAAGCAGAAAGTTAGTCAAAAAATTTCACGCGGCAGAGAGATCTCATTCCCTCCCATTACGGCAAGCAACGTGGCCGATGCACCTCTCTTGATTGAGGTAAGTATTGGAACACACAACGTTCGTCGTATGTATGTGGGCGGAGGATCGTCGGCAGAAGTTCTCTACGAACACCGTTTCATACAGCTACGACCAGAGATAAAGAGCCAATTAGTGCCGGCCACGTCGCCGCTCATTGGCTTCAGTGGAGATACTATCTGGCCAATAGGACAGCTGCGTCTACTGGTGACTATTAGGGATAAAGAACATTCTACCACGGCGTGGATGAAATTTATGGTGATACGTTCACATTCCCCGTATAATGGTATTATCGGAAGATGAGGAGAAAACGGCGTTTCACACTAGTCAGGGCGTGTATTGTTACACAAAAATGCCGTTCGGACTAAAGAACGCCGGAGCGACGTATCGGTGACTTGTTGATAAAGCCTTCGACTCGCTGATAGGCCGCAACCTCGAGGTCTATGTTGACGATCGGGTCATCAAGAGTTATACGGAGGAAGCACTTCTCCGTGATATCAAGGAGACGTTCGACACGTTGAGGAGAATCAACATGAAACTGAATCCAAAAAAGTGCACGTTTGGGGCAACCGAAGGGATGTTCCTTGGGTATATGATTAATCCAAATGGCATCAAGCCTTGTCCGGAGAAGACGGACGCTGTGATACAATTACCATCCCCCTGGACACTCAAGGAGGTACAATCACTAAATGGAAAGATGGTCGGGCTAAACAGGTTCTTGTCGAAGTCCGCGGAGAAATCACTACCTCTATTCAAAACACTCAAGAAGTGTATGAAGAAAGGATATTTCCGTTGGACAAAGGAGGCCGAGGAAGCCTTTGAGCAGCTTAAACAGCACCTCGCGGCTCTTCCTATGCTAGTTGTACCCCGACCTAAGGAGGAGCTCATCATGTACCTATCCGCTACATACGGAGCAATAAGTGCAGTCCTTATGACCGATCTAGAATCAGTCCGGACACCGTTTTACTTTATAAGCAGAGCATTGCAAGGGCCGGAGCTGAACTATTCATCAATGGAGAAGTTGGTTTTGTCATTGGTGTACGCCGCGAAAAGGCTACGCCGGTACTTCCAGGCGCACCCAATTATGGTTATCACTGATCAACTAATAAAACAAATCATCTCCAAACCAGACGTGGTCGGGAGGCTAAAGAAGTGGAGCATGTTATTAGAAGAACATAACATCTCCTATAGACCAAGGACAGCGGTTAAGGGCCAAATTTTGGCAGACTTCCTAATTGAGAAACCTGAGGTGGACGAACCAATGGTGCAGAAGGAGGAAATTCCAGTGGAACCATAGGTTTTATTTACTGATGGATCTTCGTGCACGGACGGATCAGGAGCCGGCCTCATCCTCACGAATCCGGAAGGGATGGAGTTTACCTACACCTTGTGTTTTGAGTTCACAGCCACGAATATTGAGGCGGAATATGAAGCATTGATTGCGGGTTTGAAAATCGTCGCTAGGATGGGAGTCCGCAACCTTGAGGCCTACGTGGACTCATGGCTTGTCGCGAATCACATCCTAGGAGGTTACATAGCCAAGGATGATAACATGATCCAATACTTGGAAAAAGTCAAGTCACTCATAGCCACCTTTGGGAAGTTTTATATCAAACAGGTACCATGAGGTGAAAACAAGAAGGCGGATTCTCTGAGTAAAATTGCGTCTACAAGCTTCGCCTATTTGTCCAAACAAGTATTGGTGGAAATACTCAAGGAAAAATCCATTACAGGAGGGGAAGTCGCAACTATAGTTGAAGAGGAGAGACCTACATGGATGACCCCGATCATCGGCTATTTAACTGATGAAACCCTTCCAGACGATGATAAGGCGGCACGACGAGTCAAAAGGAAGTCGCAACACTTCAAACTTCGAGAAGGTATTCTGGAAAAAACGTTCCTTCTTACAGCCGTGGTTGCGATGCGTCGGACCGCGCCAGGCTAGCTATGTGATTAGTGAAATACATGAAGGGTCATGCGGCATGCACGCGGGCCCCAGATCTGTAGTAGCACGAGATTTACGCACAGGGTATTATTGGCCGACTATGCATCGAGATGCACGAGACATGATTCGTAAATGCAGCGATTGCCAAGTGCACAGGCCAGTACCGCGACATCCACAGCAGGAAGTAACACCAATCACATCCCCATGGCCGTTCTATAAGTGGGGGATCGACATCGCATGACCTTTTCCTGTTGCCGTAGGAGGCGTTAAGTTCTTGATCGTCGCAATGGACTATTTTACACGCTGGATAGAAGCTAAGGCGGTCAAATCCGTTACGGGCAAACAGATTAAAAAGTTTGTTTGGGAAAATATTGTGTGCCGCTTTGGCTTGCCAGGGGACATGATGACGTATAGTCCCCCAGCAGGTCATGAACCCGGCCCACGGGTACTACCCATATCCGGTCCGTCACGAATAGGTTGGATTCATGTCATTTTAGCTTATGGGCTTGAATGAATAGCGGCCGCATAAGATGTATGCGGCCCACGACCCTGCACGACCGAAACAGGGTTAGACAGAATCACAATCCTATCAGGATTGGGATTTGCCTCAAAGAATAGGATATACACTCACCATAATTAGAAGATAACAATCAAGCTAATTATGGTGATTATCTTTTGCTTGGGGCCGAAGTAAACAGTGAGCCCATTAGGGTTTCACTGCCTATATAAGGAACCCCCAAGGGTTCTACAAACGTATTACATTCTCCATACTCTCACGTTACATCCGATTCATAACCCTAGCCGATTACTTACTCTCACGCTGGAGTCTAATCGTGGGATACGCTCCCACGGTAAGTCTAACACGTGTTACTTTAGTGTGCAAGATCTCAGCAAGTTATTCACTTGGTGCAAGAGCCGGAGCCCATTCTACCCGAATTAAGCCTAATTCGGGTCAAACAAGGATCAACCAACTTTTTTATCAACAAACACGGGTTCGATCCGGAGGTCGGGGAGGGTGATATAGATGTTTAGCCATTGTTAGTGAGAGAAAGAGAAAGAGTTGCTCTAATAAATTTGTTTTATTAGAGAGAGAAAGTAAAAAAAGGAAATGAAGAACCTCACCCCTCCATGAAAGTATGGAGGGGTATATATAGCAAGGGACTTGAACTACTTACATGTGACAATGATAGTCCCTGCAAGTCCTGGCTATGAAACTAATGTAATTCCGTTAGTCGCACACATTTAAGGCTAAAAATTAAGCTCATCCATATCCACATTATGAATTTCTTATAAGAATTCAGAATCATAAGAAAACAAGTCCCTTACAAATACTCCACCACGATGAAATCGTATGAAAAATAAGGAAGATCTTAACGATGATGCCATTTGAAAAAGTGAAATCAAGTATTAATTTAAAAAAACCCAAACTTTTACAAAAATCCTAATTAATTAGTTTTAAATTAATCAACACAAAATGAGTTGTTTATTTTAACTAAACCATAATTAATTGTATAAACCCTAATTAATAACAGTTTATCACAGTTATCAAGTATTAATTTTAAAAAACCCAAAACTTTTATAGAAACCCTAATTAACTAGTTGTAAACTAATGAAGACAAAATGAGTTGTTTTTTAATAGAAACCCTAATTAGTTGTATAAACCCTAATCAATTACAGTTATAAAGTAATCAACGGGAAATAATAAGCATCGAAACATACCTTGTTTTGTGAATGGAATCATTAATCCATACTCAGTTGTGATAAATAATGAACGATGATTGAAAATTGAAAGGATGGATTATTAGGGTTGTGTGTGTTTTCTGGTATGGTAAATGAACTGGATCGCCTAAAATCTAGTTTAATATACTTGGTCAACGATGGTGGAATAAGTTTTGTTAATAAAAAATCCACGTATGCATTCACCGGTTAACGTAAGTAAAAATAAATAGGATAACTTAATTAGCCGGTTACGTTTAGTTAAGTAACTCATGGCTTCTGAGTAATGCAGCTCTGAACCCGCACTTCATGAGATGGGAACCGGTACTATTAGTTCTGGATTAACTCCCAACAATCCTGCTTCTCCATCATTTAAACCACCTACAAGGCTCGAGTGGGATTAGTTATTTAAACCTATGTTTGATGAATTCTTTGATCCTCCTAGTGATGATTCTCCAGCACTTGTAGTAATAGCTCTGATTCCCGAAGTTACAGCTCAAGATAATGGAAATCAGTCCGATGCATCTACATTCACTACTGAAACGGATGCACCATCCCCCAATAATTCTCAAACTACACCCGAATCAACACCCCCACTCGTTCCTAATGATGTTGAAGAGGATTATGATGATCACGACGTTGAATTTGCTCACCTACAAGAGCTTCTATTCTTTGTTTTATTAATACCCGAAAACCCTAACGGTGCGTCTACCTCAGAGGAAGCTCCTGGAATCGTTCACTCCAGACCACCACGGATTGAAAATCACAAGACAAAATGGAAAAAGTGAAGGTTTATTAAGAAGCACTGAAGGTTTATCAGTATCATAACAATTATATAAAACCTTAAACGAGATCAAAGCACACATAGCGGAAGCGATTTAACAAGATCATAATTAATAACACAATTATAATTAATCGAATTAGGGTTACTTACCTTTACGCTAAAGCAATTACACAAGACGAAGAACAAATCACCGATTCGGGTTTAAACCATATATACCAAGATCTAGTCTAAAGTAAGAATATATTACGTTCTTGTACACACGTAATACAATGAGCTAACCGTGATTCTAGCACGTGAAAACTGAGCTACAACACTAGTAATTAATCTACCCAAAAACCCTAGAGAGGAGCTAGGACTAGATTAAGTATACAACTGATCAACCAAGAAAACCAACCAAAATCCTTTGTTGGTGGGGGGTGGCGATCGACCAAAAGAAAGAGGAGGGGAGAAACATTATTGTTGTGTGATTATGAGGGGATTAGGAGGTGTATTTATAGGCCAAAACACTTATAGCCCAAGATAAATAAAAGGCAACAAATGCCCCCCCTGGAGCCTATAATCGGCTGCCTATAACACCCTTAGGGGTGTTCCGGAATCTTCCAAACTTCTTTTCTTTTGTTTATGAATACTATATATTTATTAACGCTCGTTATAACTTAACTGTTAATTATTTAACGATCGTTAAAGTCATATAGTTACTTGCTTAGTTAAATTAATAAATACATATATATATATTTATTAAATAAATTAATAAATACAATAAATATATTTATTAATTATATTAACTCTTTACGTATTGTGTGCAATCCTGTAATCTCGAGTTCGATCCTATCACACGACTATTAAATATAAGTTCATAAACTTACAGCTCCCACTTGGACATATTTCGAATATCGTGATCACATTGACTAGCGTCTAGTTACACTAGCAATGTCTCTAGTACAACTCGAGTAAGGTCTCCTGGACAAAACCTTTTAACGGTTCTGCATCGTTATTATTATCCTTTTATTTCTAATACAACGTTAATAAGGATATGGATTTCAGTCATTCCTTTCATTAACCATTCTGTTTCTCGTTCACAGATTCAACAAGATTACCAAAACAAATTTGGTTGTGGCCACACAAACATCTTACTAATCCCACGAGGGGCCCAGCTGTATTAAACTCCAAAACGAAATTGGAGGAAATACATTCCATATTGACTACGAGCAAAACATATGAATTTTGTAACACTTCCGAAAATAATCCTTATACCTACTACTTATGTTCATCTTTGATTATTCCACAGAGATGCACTAGATTTATAACAGTTTCCTGGTATCTCAAGTCTAAGGATAACTATTTATGTTTTACTTAATGACAAAGATCCATAAAGTAATAACATATAGTTGGGATAAGTCCTATATTCGATTCATCAAATATCATCCAAAATCGATCAATATACTTTCAAGTATACTCTATCACTATTTTGATTTGTCTTAGTTTAATAATATCCCCATATTATCAATCAACAACGGACATTTAGAATAACTTTTATTCATGGATTTAAACATGCAAAATAGGATACACTTATTAAATAATAAAAATAAACGAAACCCAATCTTTATTTCATTATTTAATAATGTCATAAGATCCTTTATCCAAATACTAATCACAGATTTATTGCTCGAGTTCGCTAGCTAGTTGCAGCCCAATCGCCTTGGCATGCTTAACTACCTTTGGTATAGGCAATGCCTTAGTCAAAGGATCTGCTACGTTATCATCTTTGTGAACTTTTATTAATTTTATTTCACGAGCCTCAACTTGTTCTCGTACGTAGTGACGTCTACGCATAAAGTGTCTGGCGCCTTTCATGACCCCAGGGTCATTGGCAAATATTATTGCGGTAGAATTGTCACAATACATATCAATAGGCTCTTTAATTGAAGGCATCACTCCAAGATCTTCAATAAACTTCCTAATCCAAACAACTTCCAATCCAGCTTCTGAAGCAGCCATGTACTCAGATTGAGTAGCATGCATTGCAATCGTTGTCTGATTCTTGCTCTTCCAGTCAACTGCTCCTCCATTGATAACAAAAACGTAACCCGTCTGAGACTTCGTATCATCTTTATCACATTGCCTGGACGTATCACAGAAACCTGTAACGTTCAGTTTTGTGTCTGGTTTTCCACCACATACCAAAAACATATCTTTCGTACTCCTCAAATACTTTAGAATATGTTTAGCAGCAGTCCGGTGGAGCTTCCCTGGATTCTGTTGGTAGCTACTGACCAAATTCCGAGCAAACGCCTCATCAGTCCTTGTGCATCTATCAGCATACATTATAGATCCTACAGCCGAAGCATAAGACACCTTCTGCATGTATGCCTCCTCTTCAGGAGTTGATGCATCCATATCATGACTCAGATTATGCTTAACTTCCATAGGTTGAAAACCTTTCTTGGAATTATGCATATTATACTTTTTCAAAATCTTATCTATATAAGCATCTTGACATAGACCAATTAACCGTCTTTTCCTATCCTGATAGATCTTAATTCCCAGAATGGATGCAGCTTCTCCTAAATCCTTCATAAAAAACATTTACCAAGATAATCCTTAACAGCTTTAAGTCTTGGAATATTACTTCCCATGATTAATATGTACTCAACATATAGGACCAGGAATACTACATCACTCCCACTAGCTTTGCGATATACACATGGCTCATCACGATTATGAACAAGTCCAAACTTTTTTATTTCTTTGTCAAATCGTTTATTCCATTGACATGATGCTTGCTTCAAACCATAAATGGACCTTTGAAGTTTGCACACATGTCCTGGATTTTCAGGATCAACATACCCTTCTGGTTGCTGCATATAGATGTCTTCATCTAAGTGACCGTTAAAGAAGGGCGTATTTGTAACACCCCAAAAATTGGTCAACAGAAGCGGTGAAGCTCGAGGGCTGTTACGTCATAATAACACATTCCAAGGTGCAAGAGAACGACTCTAAATGAGACGTTTTAAAATAATTTACCTCGTTGCATTAGATTTAGAAATACAAGGTTCGAATCATAACTAAGTTTAAGCAAGTGCAGCGGAAGTTAGAGTTTAAATAGCAACAATTTGGTAAAAAGTTTATTAAGCATGAGCAAGTCTTCAAATCCAAGTACAGTATGCATGAGACTCCAAAGCAAGCAACAAGCAAGTAGTTCAACACCTGAGATAACGCTTAAAAGTGTCAACACAAAGGCTGGTGAGTTCATAGGTTTATGTTAAAACATAGCATTCGATATTGGATCGCAAACAAACTGTTTAAAGCATATGAGACCATTATAGGAGATATAATGTCACGCATATGGGAATCAGATGTGATAATTATAGTTATGATAGCACTAAGCTCATGACACCGAGGCTGATGACAAGCACGTACAACTGATGTACGCGTAATATATAAGATTGCCCCAAGTAGGTGCCTAACCCATGGCCACCTAGCAATCACCATATGATATACGTCCGTTTGGCATGGCGATATATTTGAACACCCAGACGGGGGTTGTCAAACCCCAATAGATCAATCCATAACATAAGCGCCTAGTCAACCAGAGTAACTAACGGTTCATGATAACAGTGGACTAGTGGGCTATCGCTACTTAGGCATATCAAACCTAACTTTTAGCAAGGCAACAATGTAAACAGATTTGGCGTCCATCAGGCAGGCAACAAAGCATTTATCTCACCCAGATGATTAAACATAAAAGACAGTTTAATAGGGGCTATGACTCACCTCAGTATGCAAATATTTCATAGCAAGAATATGAAAATCACAGTGCATCGAACACAAGTCGCAACCTAAATATATATAACACTAAGTTAAGTCGCAATCAAAGAATGCAATAATGTATTCGTCACATGCACATGTCACCATTTACCACGGTTTAAGTTATAAATAAAATTAAGCTCAAAACATTTGTTGATGTAATGTTCGACCAAACTCCCAAGTGAAGAAGATGTCGTTAGGACTTGATAAAAGCCGGCAGCCTTTCGGCATCGCAATTATATTTACCATTTTAACTTAGTTAAAATATTTTAAAATTTTCTAAAAGAAAATCGACTGCTTTTTAGCGTAAATTTTGATATAAGCATTGTAAATGACACTAAACTCACGTTAAATAAAACTCGACCAATCGCCCTCAAACTCCAGCCTTAATCCCTTTTAAATGCCTTGACACAAAAACATTCAAAAATAATATTTGTAACAAAAATTTTATAAGTTTAAAACAAGACTCTTTACTAATTTAACATTTGCATACAACAAGATAAAATTTCATGACTCTTGGAAAATTAAAACATTACCAACCCCACGTGATACTCTTTGGAAAATGTTTTTGGGAACATTTTGGTCCAAATGAGACACCCCTCCTTGACAGCTTTTAGAAAGGACACAATTCCATCTCAGGTCACCATCTCTCTCGCCTCTATATATATCACTCTTCCCTCACTCTCTCGTTAAGCTTTAGTAAAGAAAAAGGAAAACCAGATTTCCAAAACCATTTTTGTGTAAAAACACTACCAGTTCGTCTCTCAAAATCAATACCTCGTCTCCATTTATATGTAATTCACGCACAAATAATTTTTGTTAAATAATCAAACCATTTCCCAACTCACACACACCCACTTGACACTTAAAATATGAGGGGTAACCCATGTGAAGCTTACTTTTTGCAAATAGTTTTGAGCGTCGGTCCAAAAGGTAACCAACTATTGACATACTTGATGTACTAAACCTTTCCTTTTCTCATTTCACTCTATCTCTTATCTACTAATCCCTCCGTCGTTATACCAACAACACAGACCACACCTATTGTAGTAGTAATCCAATGCAAGGTACTAGTTTTCAAAACATCATTTCACACGGTTTCAACGTATGGAACATAAGACGCAGCATGTTCAAAAGCAATTGTTTCAAATAAGAGTTATTGTTTACTCAAAACATGGTTTTGACTCGACAAATCACGCCCACAGTTCTCGTAAACCTCGCCACACTCTCATCAAGTTCACCACAAATTCACTATTCACGACTCGAAAACTAGGTTTTGACACGCACCCATTTAGATTACTATACAAGGAATGACACACCAACATGATTTTAAGAAGCCGCTCAAAACATGGAACCTATTTCAAATGATTTCGAAATCTTGTTGTACATTTGTAACGTTCGGTTTTGTAAGCTTTGCAACCCATATTTTTGAATGTTAGTTTTTTTGAAAAAGGTGGTAAGGTGACGTACGAGAAAAGAATGATGCAACAAAAATATGAAGATAAAGGGTAAGCGATTAACCTTGAGGAGCTTCTCGGGTACGATAACAACATTCACAGCAGAAACGAAACTATGAACCCACTCGAACCACGTCATCGAATCTGGAACTAGAAACCTACGTACAACATTCGTACTCGATCACTTCGTAACCACAACAAGAAAAACCTCGTGACAACTTGAACTCGTGTCAACAGCCGCTAGTAACCTTCAAATAAGAAAAACTCACGTCTAGCTTGAAAACCCACGTCTAGAACGAAAACCCACGTCGAAAATGAGACATCAGCATACACAAAACATGTACAACCGTGACTAGCAGCCTCCAACTAGTGAAAACCCTTGACCAAAACTGGAAAACCCACGTAAAATCAAAGGAAAACCCTCGCCTAACGAAAACCTACGTCAGAGAAGATAAAACCCACTCCAAGATATCAAAGTCTTCGTCGAAAATAATGGTAACCCACGTTTGAAGCTTTGTTGGTGTTGTTTGAAGATAAAGTTTATATAATGAAATGGAAGTTGAAGGTTTTTAACAATGGAGGTTTTTATTTATGGAGATGGATTGTGTTTTTGTGTTGTTGCTTTTGATCCCAAAAGTGAGAGAAGGAGCGTCTATGTGTTTGTGAAATGTGGGTGTTTGAGATCAATTGTGTAACAGTTAGGAATATGAGTTTTCAAACAAATATGGATAGTAGAAAAACAATCAATGGATGTAGTGCAAATGTGGTTTAGCTTGTTACGGAAACAAACAAAATTTTGCAATATAGCTGGTACATCACGCATGTTAGCAATGTTTTTTATCCGAATTCTTTAACTAAAGGTGGTTGGGTTTGGTTAACTATGGTGAATTGTTCCTTATTTGGTGGTTTGATAGGTTAGTGTGTGAAAGAAGGTTGAGTGGATACCATATTAGTATGTGATTTAATTAGAAATAGGATTTTTAGGTGGATATTCAGGTATAATTGTTTACTTGGGATATTTTTAAATTATGCACTGCGTCGAATAATTAGGCGCACGTTGATTATCATTACGGAAAATAAAACGATAAATAAAGATTTAATAAATAATTAAATATAGTAATTATACAAATTTACATAGTATCTATATGTAGATACGCTGACAGCAGTTAAATCACAGATAGTTCGCGTAAATGCTACACAGATAAATCCTATAGAGATTATGCACACTTATTGGAATTTAATTTCAGATACGTTAAGATATTGATCGTAACTTATTACGCAACCAATTTGCGACACACTCACAGTGTTCACAGCAATGCAGACCGAGCACAATCAAATCATAATACACGTCAACAGACGTTATTTCACAAGGTAAGGGAACGCTTCCCAGATAATTAGTAATTTAGTACATATTTGACTAAATAAAAAGTCAAGGGGTAAAATAGTCATTTAACATGCGTGGAAAATTTCCGATGGTTACATTCTATCCTCGTTAAAGAAGCTTTGTCCTCAAAGCTTAGAGCGCCTTATCGACCCGGGAGTTGACAAATATGTGTGTATTTAGTACGAGATTGAAGTTCGCGCTCCCAGGTAAATTTAGGACCACCCGAAAACTTTATCTTGCTTTCAGAATAGAATTACGACTCTTAGTCAATAGCTTGATTTTACGGTTTATAATTTCAACAGGTTCCTTGACAAAATTCAAGTTGTCATCGACTTGGATCTCGTCCAACGACACGACAAGTGTTTCATCTTAAGACACTTCCTCAAATTTAACACGTGAAAAGTATTGTGCACCCGGTTAAGTGCTTGCGGCAACTCCAACCTATAGGCCATGGTTCCAACCTTTGCTAAGATCTTGAAAGTCTATTGTAACGGAGGCTCACTATCCTCGTTCGCCAAAACGTATCATACCTTCCCAAGGTAATACTCTCCATAGAACTCCACCATTTGTTGCTAAGAGAAGCACGAACAATGTTCTCCTCGCAAGTAATCGCAACGTAAGATTGGGCAACTAATCGATACGTATGATATCGTCAAAACTCTGTTAAATATACGGATGTGAAGTCGATGTTTGAATGAACGGTTCAATAAGGAAATTGGTGTACGTCGAATGAAAAGGTCGACTCTATATAATGCGGTTGAATAGAAATCTACTCGACTATATGGATATCCATCTCTTGCACAAGTTAAATATACACACGCAAAATTCAGCTTTTCAAAATAGAAAAAGTAGATTTCTGACAAAATGTTTCTGGTGACTACTACGAGCAGAGTATATTCCTTCCCAAATTATACATAGGTGATCAGGCTTTGTATAATTGGGGACTAACGATGCGATGCTCCTTTTCGCCAAATAATGTTATGTTTCTCAGACTCAAATGATATATACTATACAAGTTTATAAGATAGTAACCAAAAATTATGAAAATAGTTTTGTAAAACAAGAATAAGTTAGTTTAAAGTCTTTCAACAAGTAGTTCACAAGGTATTTAACAAAGTGTTTTAGAGAGTCAAGTGAAATTTTTGACACAATAAAAACAAGTGGTTTTTGATGTGATGGCAAAATGGTGCATAATATAGTTGCAAATGGTTCATAAGATGATGTGAAGACATAAAAAAATAATTCATACGATGATATGAAAGAAGAAATATTACAAGACAATGGCGAAATGATTCAAAATATGAAAATGCTTTCAAAAGGGACGAATTTAAACGAACCGTAAAAACACAATGATTAATAGGTATTCAAATGTAAAAAGTGATGTCAAGACATTGATTGATTAATTAGTTGAAATCTCTCCATGCATTAGCATACTCCATGTCGTCGTTAGGGTTCTTATGAGCTTTTCTTTTAGTTGTTAGCATTCTTCCAAATAAAAATGGTAAAATAAGACAATATAAGTCAATTTTGAAAGGTTGAATCCTAAAGTGAAATGTTACAAGGTGACGAACTGAAGTCGCGTTTGAACTAATCGACATGGTTATTTTTTATATATATATTTTGACGGGTCACAAGATAAGACAATTGTTTTCAAAATTAATGGACGGGTGTTATAACCCAGAGTCAATAGTAAGATAATAAGTGGCATCGAAAGACTGTGACAAGTTTTGATGAAACAAAGTTATGTATAGCCACGGGAGAGAAATCTTAATGACCATCCTAACAATTACAATGTCATAGAATTAAAGGAGATCATTGTTTCACTTACAATGTCTAACGAAAGTTCCAGCATTTATCAAAAATGATGTGAGATACGCGTAAGGAGTAGTAGGCTCAAGTATAGGGCAATGCAAAAGTACGCATGCACAAAGTAGCCATGTAGAGAAATTAAAAACATGCGAAATATAAGGAATACTCGTGAATAGTATGTACGTATATAATACATATATCATATAATACCTAACAAGTAGCACATAGACACATATCGGTTATAGTATAGGCCTAAAATGCAAACCTAGTTCTCTATAACCAAGGCTCTGATACCAATCTATAACACCCCAAAAATTGGTCAACGGAAGCGGTGAAGCTCGGGGGCTGTTACGTCATAATAACAAAGTCCAATTTGCAAGAGAACGACTCTAAATGAGACGTTTTAAAATAATTTACCTTGTTGCATTAGATTTAGAAATACAAGGTTTAAATCATAAATAAGTTTAAGCAAGTGCAATGGAAATTAGAGTTTAAATAGCAACAATGAGGTAAAAAGTTTATTAAGCATGAGCAAGTCTTCAAATCCAAGTACAGTATGCATGAGACTCCAAAGCAAGCAACAAGCAAGTAGTTCAACACCTGAGATAAACGCTTAAAAGTGTCAACACAAAGGCTGGTGAGTTCATAGGTTTAAGTTAAAACATAGCATTCGATATTGGATCGCAAACAAACAGTTTAAAGCATATGAGACCATTATGGGAGATATAATTTCACGCATATAGGAATCAGATGTGATAATTATAGTTATGATAGCACTAAGCTCATGACACCGAGGTTGATGACAAGCACATACAACTGATGCACGCGTAATATATAAGAATGTCCCAAGTAGGTGCCTAACCCATGGCCACCTAGCAACAACCATATGATATACGTCCGTTTGGCATGGCGATGTATTTGAACACCCGGACGGGGGTTGTCAAACCCCAATAGATCTATCCATAACATAAGCGCCTACTCAACCAGAGTAACTAACGGTTCATGGTAACAGGGGACTAGTGGGCTATCGCTACTTAGGCATATCAAACCTAACTTTTAGCAAGGCAACAATGTAAACAGATTTTGCGTCCATCAGGCAGGCAACAAAGCATTTATCTCACCCAGATGATTAAACATAAAAGACAGTTTAATAAGGGCTATGACTCACCTCAGTATGCAAATATTTCACAGCAAGAATATGAAAATCACAGTGCATCAAACACAAGTATGCAACCTAAATATATATAACACTAAGTTAGGTTTCAATCAAAGAATGCAATAATATATTCGTCACACGCACATGTCACCATTTACCACGGTTTAAGTTATAAATAAAATTAAGCTCAAAACATTTGTTGATGTAATGTTCGACCAAACTCCCAAGTGAAGAAGATGTCGTTAGGACTTGATAAAATTCGGCAGCCTTTCGGCATCACAATTATATTTACCATTTTAACTTAGTTAAAATATTTTAAAATTTTCTAAAAGAAAATCGACTGCTTTTTGGCGTAAATTTTAATATAACCATTGTAAATGACACTAAACTCACGTTAAATAAAACTCGACCAATCGCCCTCAAACTCCAAACCTTAATCCCTTTTAAATGCCTTGACATAAAAACATTCAAAAATAATATCTGTAACGAAAATTTTATAAGTTTAAAACAAGACTCTTTACTAACTTAAAATTTGCATACAACAAGACAAAAGTTCATGACTCTTGGCAAATTAAAACATTACCAACCCCACGTGATACTCTTTGGAAAATTTTTTTGGAACATTTTTGTCCAAAGGAGACACCCTTCCTTGACAGATTTTAGAAAGGACACAATTCCATCTCAGGTCACCATCTCTCTCGCCTCTATATATATCACTCTTCCCTCTCTCTCGTTAAGCTTTAGTAAATAAAAAGGAAAACCAGATTTCCAAAACCATTTTTGTGTAAAAACACTACCAGTTCGTCTCTCAAAATCAATACCTCGTCTCCATTTATATGTAATTCACGCACAAATAATTTTTGTTAAATAATCAAACCATTTCCCAAATCACAAACACCCACTTGACACTTAAAATATGAGGGGTAACCCATGTGAAGCTCACTTTTTGCAAATAGTTTTGAGCGTCGGTCCAAAAGGTAACCAACTATTGTCATACTTGAAGTACTAAACCTTTCCTTTTCTCATTTCACTCTATCTCTTATCTACTAATCCCTCCGTCGTTATACCAACAACACAGACCACAACTATTGTAGTAATAATCTCATGCAAGGTACTGGTTTTCAAAACATCATTTCATATGGTTTCAACGTAAGGAACACAAGACGCAACATGTGCAAAAGCAATTGTTTCAAATAAGAGTTATAGTTTACTCAAAACATGGTTTTGACTCAACAAATCACGCCCATAGTTCTCGTAAACCTCACCACACTCTCATCAAGTTCACCATAAATTCACTATTCACGACTCGAAAACTAGGTTTTGACACACACCCATTTAGATTACTATACACGGAATGACACACCAACATGATTTTACGAAGCCGCTTAAAACATGGAACCCATTTCAAATGATTTCGAAATCTTGTTATACTTTTGTAACGTTCGGTTTTGTAACCTTTGCAACCCATATTTTTGAATGTTTAGTTTTTTTGAAAAAGGTGGTAAGGTGACGTACGAGAAAAGAATGATGCAACAAAAATATGAAGATAAGGGTAAGCGGGTAACCTTGAGGAGCTTCTCGGGTACGATAACAACGTTCACAGCAGAAATGAAACTATGAAGCCACTCAAACCACGTCACCGAATCTAGAACTAGAAACCCACGTACAACAGTCGTACTCGATCACTTCGCAACCACAACAAGAAAACCCTCGTGGCGACTTGAACTCGCGTCAAAAGCTGCTAGTAACCCTCAAATAAGCAAAACCCACGTCTAGCTTGAAAACCCACGTCTAGAACGAAAATCCACGTCGAAAATGAGACACCAGCGTATACAAAACATTTACAACTGTGACTAGCAGCCTCCCACTAGTGAAAACCCTTGACCAAAACTGGAAAACCTACGTAAAATCAAAGGAAAACCCTCGCCTAACGAAAACCTACGTCAGAGAAGATAAAACCCACTCCAAGATATCAAAGTCTTCGTCGAAAATAATGGTAACCCACGTTTGAAGCTTTGTTCGTGTTGTTTGAGGATAAAGTTTATATAACGAAATAGAAGTTGAAGGTTTTTAACAATGGAGGTTTTTATTTATGGAGATGGATTGTGTTTTTATGTTGTTGCTTTTGATCCGAAAAGTGAACGAGAAGGAGCGTCTATGTGTTTATGAGAGTGTGTGTGTTTGAGATCAATTGTGTAACAGTTAGGAGTATGAGTTTTCAAACAAATATGGATAGTAGACAAACAAGCAATTGATGTAGTGCAAATGTGGTTTATCTTGTTACGGAAACAAACAAAATTTTGCAATATAGCTGGTACATCACGCATGTTAGCAATGTTTTTTATCCTAATTCTTTAACTAAAGGTGGTTGGGTTTGGTTAACTATGGTGAATTGTTCCTTATTTGGTGGTTTGATAGGTTAGTGTGTGAAAGAAGGTTGAGTGGATACCATATTAGTATGTGATTTAATTAGAAATAGGATTATTAGGTGGATATTCGGGTATAATTGTTTACTTGGGATATTTTTAAATTATGCACTGCGTCGAATAATTAGGCGCACGTTGATTATCATTACAGAAAATAAAACGATAAATAAAGATTTAATAAATAAATAAATATAGTAATTATACAAATTTACACAGTATCTATATGTAGATACGCTGACAGCAGTTAAATCACAGATAGTTCGCGTAAACGCTACACAAATAAATCCTATAGAGATTATGCACACGTATTGGAATTTAATTTCAGATACGTTAAGATATTGATCGTAACTTATTACGCAACCAATTTGCGACACACTCACAGTGTTTACAGCAATGCAGACCGAGCACAATCAAATCATAATACACGTCAACAGACGTTATTTCACAAGGTAAGGGAGCGCTTCCTAGATAATTAGTAATTTAGTACATATTTGACTAAATAAAAAGCCAAGGGGTAAAATAGTCATTTAACAAGCGTAGAAAATTTCCGATTGTTATAGTATTAACATCCATTTGCCCCATCTCATAGTCACAGTATGCTGCTATAGCTATGAGAATCCTAATAGCTCTTAAGTCTGCTACAAGAGAAAATGTCTCCTCGTAGTCTACGCCAAAAGTTTGTGTAAATACTTTAGCTACTAAACGAGCTTTATAGGATTGTACTTTTCCGTCCATGTCGGTTTTCTTATTGTATATCCACTTATGTCTCACTACTTTAGCATTCGGTGGTGGTTCTACAAGAATCCAAACATCATTTACTTTCATGGATTTCATTTCCTCATCCATAGCAACCATCCAATTATCCTTCTCAAGATCAAGTATGGCGGATTTATAATTAGCGGGTTCACCAAGATCCCCTAACTCATCATCATCCTCTATGTTAAGACACATATTTCTATTTGCGTTTTTAATCCTTACGGATCTATGCAGAGGAACTAATTCCGGTGGAACCGTCAGACTTTCTGGTTCTACAGGAATTACATCGTTAGTGTTTTTAGAAGGTAATGTATCTATATGACTCTCCTCAAGATCAGAAATTCTCTCACTAAGTTCTTGGTTTACAAGATCAGATTCAAGGAAGTCTCCATACCTAGCAACAATTACTTTGTTCTCAGGTGGATAATAAAAGTAGTAACCCATAGTTTCCTTAGGGTATCCTACAAAGATACATTTTACAGATCGTTGTTGGAGTTTGTCACCCGAGTCACGTTTCACATACGCCTCGGAACCCTAGACCTTTAAATAAGAAAAATATGGCTTCTTGACATGTCATAGTTCATATGGTGTCTTATCGACCTTCTTTGTGGGAACCATATTTAATATGCGAACAACAGATTCTAGAGCATAATCCCAAAAGGATAAAGGTAAAGTTGTAAGATTAAACATAGATCATACCATATCCAATAATGTATGATTTCTCCTTTCGGATACACCATTTTGTTGTGGAGTATAGGGAGAAGTAAGATGCTTAACAATTCCATTCTCACCTAGATAATCTATAAGCTCTTGACTTATATATTCACCACCTCTATCAAAACGAAGAGCTTTAATCTTCTTCCCTAATTGCATTTCTACTTCTTCTTTAAACACTTTGAATGTTTCAAATACCTCATGTTTATGCTTAAGTAAATAAACATAACCTTAACGGCTATAATCATCCGTAAATGTTAATAAGTAGCTAGTACCTTTCCTTGACGTGTGTCTAAGTGGTCCACACACATCAGTATGTATAAGTCCAAGTAGATCAGTAGCCCTTTCAATATTTCTACTAAAAGGTTACTTGGTCATCTTTCTAGAGATACAAGACTCTCATTTATCAAATGATTCATCACTGATATTTTTCGAAAGACCTTCACGTTGAAGCTTTGTATACGAGTCTTCCCAATATGGGCAAGTCTACAATGCCAAAGATAAGAAGAGTTCTTGTCAAACATTCTCTTCTTACTCATGCTAAACACAGATTTATCGTTCTTGGATTCATTATCATGCATGTCTAATTCAAACACGTCATTCACAAAAATTGCATTAAAATAGAAAATACCATTTTTCCAAACAGAAATTCCATTATTATCAATTGTGTGAACGAATCCATTATTTAACAAACAAGAAAAGGAAATAACACCCCTAACAATTGTAGGTGCATAATGACAATCATTTAATCTCAGTACTAAACCCGAAGGTAAAACTAGATCAAAAGTTCCTATAGCTTCAACCGCTGCTTGTGTGCCATTGCCCACTTGCAGATATTGTTCCCCATGGGAAAGTTTCCTTTCCAGATTAAATCCCTGCAGCGTATTACAAATGTTAATACCGCATCCCATAACATATACCCAGGAACTTAATTTGTGTGTTAAATTGAACAATTCAATCATATATAAAGTACCTGAAGCTGAAGCGCTCTGCTCAGACTTCTTCTTTATTTCCCGCAATTCTTTGAGGTAAAGAGGGAAATTCCTCTTCCAATGACCACTTGCCTTGCAATGGTGACAAGTCTTATCCTTTTGAGATTAACTCCTCTTAGCAAAGATCTGCTTGGGTTTCGAATAAGTCGCAACTTGTTTGCCTTTATTACCCTTGCCTTTGCCTTTCTTCTTGTTCGTTTGCGGTTTTGGCTTACTCACTCTACCCTTTTGTATGGTTAGTACAGAAGGCGTAGCGGTAGACGCCTTGTCTTTCAACCCCTTTTCATAGTCAATGAGCATTGCATGCAAATCATTAACTGTCTTCCCCGTGCAATGCATATTATAGTTTCTAACGAAATCATTGAAGTCCTTGTTAAGGGATCTATTGATCAAGTCGATTGCCATATTATGATCATAGGGTTGTCCTAGTGCAATGAGTTGTTCCATATAACCCCTCATCTCCAAATAATGGGCACTTACAGACTTTCCTGGAGCTTGCTTGCAGCTATGCAAAGCATCTACTAAGTCGTAGATCTCCACAGCTTGCGGCTTCTCAAACATAGCCTTGAGATCATCAAGCATTCGCTTTGGAGAAAATAGCTCATACTTTTGTTGAAGTGCAGGAGCCATTTTCCTAGCATTAAGCAAGCCACCTCAGAGTGCTTCTTAATATTAGCAGCGTGTTCAAGCCTTTGCACATCAGATGCTCCTTCAGCAAGATACTCCGGATAGGGAGTAGTCAAGATATCGATAGTACCAGCTGCTCTCAAGACAATTCTTAGCGAGCGGTACTAATCATTGAAGTTTGGGTCAGTAAGTTCAGGTCGTTCAAAGAAAGCTTTGAACGCAGAACTTATCGTGTTATTGGTGGGTTGAGCAATTTCTACATAAATAAGTTCAAATATTAGTATTTTTGATAACAAAATACTTTCAATAAAATAAAATTACCCCGGTATTAAAACCAGATTATTTTCCTTGAATTCTGGAACTATATTGACATAGATCCATTACATCAGTTGATCTGCTAGTAATGAATGTACCCAACACAACGACTTGTCGAACAATTCAATTGACAAACAATTTTCAATCTCTAGATATTTAAGGGATTTACATTGCCAAAAAAACATTTTGCATTGTAAACATGTTTCATCCCTTCTGAATGCATTAAGTTTCCAGATCTCACTGAGTAACTTAATTAAGTCGTCTAATCTGAGTAACGTAAAACCATCATACGAATTCTCATTCTACAAATGGTTTTCTCTCCATCACAACATCATCCAAAAATCTCATTTGATGACGAAGTAATTTCAAGTGTTCGTCAATTAGGAGCATTCGACTTAAATTTTAAGGGTATAAATTTTGATGTCAAAATCAATGTATGGAGAAGTATGCATACAACCTCCATAGCATAACTTTAATAAAAAAACATTTAGTAAACTTTTTCATGAGATTAAATTTCTTCATAAATTATGTTGCGGATTGGTTAAACCAATTAAATAATTTACCCACAACTCATCACATCGTACTTTGCTAGAACTCGGCTACGCACAAAGCAATACCCTTATTCATTGTGGTTCGGATGTGAATTTGTGGTAAATCACCCTTAAGGTATAATTCAATTAATAATCATAGGTAATTTCAACTTTAACGCACAGGCGAGCCAGGAATTTGGTCAGCGACTAATGGCATAACACCTCCTTCCTTAACCGGGTACATGACCAGCAGTGCGTTAAACTCACTTTATAGTTTGTCTAAATTGAGTAGGCCGTTAGATTATTATTGCAATTCATCAATCAACGTAATCTTATGTAATTTAAATCTCTTAACAAATCATTATTTTTAATATGAGTTAGTCCATATTATTTCTTTTCAAAAAAACCCTTGTTTACAACACTTCACAATTTTATATATAAACAAGTAAAAAAACTAAATCATAAACACATAATAACAACTTATATGTGCGACAAATAAATCAAATAGCCACGTGCATACGATTTATTCAATAATCATCAAATCTAGGTCTTTATATCTCTATATAAAAGTCTTCCCTAATTCTAGATTTATTTAATCAAATAATCACGTAGCACATAAAATCATATAAACATATAATTTTACGATCCATGAAAACATGCACGTAATCATGGATTCCCCACAAATCTTAACAATTAAATCTCTACGGATCATAACCATACATGACATAACAATTAATCATGCAATTTAATCTAAAATTATCCCACATGTAATTTAGGGTTTCAAAACAATTCACTTTTTTATTAAAAATAGAGTAAAAACCCTAATTTTAAAAAATAAAACCCTAATTTTATGAAAAACCTAAAAAAAACATGTAGTTTTAACTCAAAACAATTATAGTTAAAAAAAACTTTAGATTTTCGATAATTATAACATGTTAAAACGGCTCTCTGATACCACTGAAGGTTTATTAAAAGGCACAAAGGTTTATCAGTATCATAACAATTATATAAAAGCATAAACGAGATCAAAGCACACATTGCGGAAGAGATTTAACAAGATCATAATTAATAACACAATTATAATTAATCAAATTAGGTGTACATACCTTTACGCTAAAGCAATTCCACAAGACGAAGAACAAATCACCGATTCGGGTTTAAACCGTATATACCAAGATATAGTCTAAAGTAAGACTATATTACGTTCTTGTACACACGTAATACAACGAGCTAACCGTGATTCTAGCACGTGAAAACTGAGCTACATCACTTATAATTAATCTACCCAACAACCCTAGAGAGGGGTTAGGACTAGATTAAGTATACAATTGATCAACCAAGAAAACCAACCAAAACCCTTTGTTAGTGGGGGGTGGCGATCGACCAAAAGAAAGAGAAGGGGAGAAAGATTATTGTTGTGTGATTATGAGAGGATTAGGAGGTTTATTTATAGTCCTAAACACTTATAGCCCAAGGTAAATAAAAGGCAACAAATACCCCCCCCCCCCTTGAAGCCCATAATCGTCCGCCTATAACACCCTTAGGGGTGTTCCGGAATCTTCCAAACTTCTTTTCTTTTGTTTATGTATACTATGTATTTATTTAACGCTCGTTATAGCTTAACTATTAATTATTTAACGATCGTTAAAGTCATAAAGTTACTTGCTCTGTTAAATTAATAAATACATAAATATATTTATTATATAAATTAATAAATACAATAAATATTTTTATTAATTATATTAACTCTTTACGTATTGTGTGCAATCCCGTAATCTCGAGTTCGATCCTATCACACGACTATTAAATATAAGTCCATAAACTTACACAAAGGATCACCCAATCCGCAATATTATTGGTGACATCGACCGACCAGTCTTAACACGCCATCAACTACAAGAGCACGCATTATATTGTTACTATGATGTGTTTCTCTCCGAGAAGGAACCTAAAACTTGGCAACAAGCAATGACTCAATCCTCATGGATTGAAGCCATGCCAGAGGAACTTAATGAATTTCAACGACTTGAAGTATGGGAATTAGTTCCTTTACCCGACAAAGTCGACATTCTTACTTTGTTGTGGGTTTTTAAGGTTAAGCTCGATGAGTTGGGTGGTGTTTTAAAGAACAAGGCTAGATTGGTTGCTCGAGGTTACAAACAAGCATTGGGTACCTTTGCTCCTGTTGCAAGATTGTAGGTAATTAGACTATTCCTTGCTTATGCTGCTCACATGAATATGATCGTCTACCAAATGGATGTTAAGACGTCATTTCTCAACGGTGAATTAAGGGAAGAAGTCTATGTTAGTCAGCCGAATAGATTTGTCAACCCGGAGTATCCCAATCATGTTTACAAGCTTAAGAAGGCTCTTTATGGGTTGAAACAAGCTCTACGCGCATGGTACGATCTCTTATCGTCTTGTCTCGTCTCGGAAGGCTTCTCCAAAGGCAAAGTGGACCCGACTTTGTTCATTCTTAAGGAAGACAACGACATGATACTAGTATAAATTTATGTTGATAATATAATATTTGCTGCCACTACTCAAAGATTGTCTGACCATTTTGAGAAAATCATGTCCACACGTTTTAAGATGTCGATGAAGGGAAAATTTTCATTTCTCTTAGGGTTACAAATTTCTCAAAATCCCAAAGGCATCTTTATTAATCAATCCAAATATGCTCTTGAATCTTTGAAAAAGTATCACTTTGAAAACTGTGACCCCGTGGATACTCCAATGGTGGAGAGATCCAAGTTAGATGAAGATAGGGATGAGATTGTTGTCGATCTTAAACTTTATCGTGGAATGATCGACACCCTTCTCTATATGACTGCTAGCAGGCTTGATTTGCAATTTGCTATATGCATGTGTGCCCGGTATTAGGCTCGGCCTACCGAAAAGCACTTACATGTTGTGAAAAGGATCTTTCGGTACCTTAAAGTAACACTTCATTGTGGTCTATGGTATTAGAAGGACTCCTCTATTGCACTAATATCTTATGCAGATGCGGATCATGTTGGGTGTCAAGATACTAGACGTAGTACATCTGGCAGTGTGCAACTTCTTGGAGATAGATTGATTAGTTGGGCATCTAAAATGCCGAAAAGCGTTGCGATATCAAGTACAGAGGCTGAATACATTTTCATGTCCGATTGTTGTGCTCAAGTTCTATGGATGAGATCACAACTGACTGACTACGGTCTTGGATTCAACAAAATTCCAATGTATTGTGACAAAACAAGCGCCATTGCCCTTTGCTGCAACTACGTTCAACACTCCCGGGCAAAGCATATTGACATACGGTACCATTCTATCAAAGAGCAAGTGGAAAATGGAATGATCGAGCTGTAGTTTGTCAACACTGAGTATCAGCTGGCTGACATGTTCACAAAGGCTTTTGATCGAGGACGTATCGAGTTTTTGATCGACAAGCTTGGTATGAAATCATTCTCACCAGTGACTCTTCAGGAGTTGGCAGAAGAATCTGCAGAATAGTGGTGGTAAACTATTCTCGAGTATCATTTTATTGTGATCATGTATATTATCGTATATATATAAAAACCATCAAAAAGAAAAATACAAAAATATAAAACCTACAAAAACCATAAAAAAATATAAAATCAAGAAAATCCAAAAATATTTTTTATTTTAAAATCGGGCATGTCTTTTAGTACGAAAATATTTACGACCTTAGAAATGTTGATTAAAATTGACACGGTGCCATAAATAGAGTTTGTATAAAAGTTGTACATAATTTTAAAACATGCCCATATGGCTTGTAGTTATTTCTGACTGCAACCTGCTTTTCGCATTAAAGTCACGTATTTCTTTTGAAAATGTTGGCTCACAACGGGAATTAATTTTATCGGGTTTGGTTTACTTTAAAATGATACAAGGGATCAAGTTTACTTTATAACTTGGTCTAACACGAATTAGTGTACGTCTCAGTACACTTATTCTATTTAAATAAGAGATATCTTATTGCCACCAGAATCTTTCTTTTCAATCATTAAACGGAAAATGCTTTCATCGGTATTGGACTCTTTAAACAACGACTACAACTCTTTAAATAGAAAACGGGTCAGTGTTTAAGGGGGCGAAAATATCAAATCGTTTTTGTTATCAAAAATCGTCTCCAAAAGTCTTTTTAGAAAAATTAAACGGTTAAATGTTGTACGTCGTAATCTTGTCGTGTTAGTGGATTTTTGATTTGCTAGACCGTCTCGTGCACTTGATTGAAATTTAGAGATTCTTGGCTTTTAGGCAAACTTTATTAAGTGCGTTGTTAATACAAAAGTTGGATGATCCTGGCTAGACCCGAATTAGGCTTAATTCGGGTGCTGGGGCCCCGGCTCCTGCACCAAATGAATTTTTGGTTGGGATCATGCACACTAAAAATAACACACTGTTAGGCTTACCGTGGGAAAGTATCTCACGATTAGACTCCGGTGTGAGAGTAAGTAATTGGTTTTAGGGTTAGTAATCGGATGTAGAGTGAGAGTATGAAGAATGTGATACCTTTATGGAACCCTTGGGGGTTCCTTATATAGGAATGGGCTCTCACCGATACTTCGGCCCTAAGCAAAGGATAAGTACCATAATCAGTTTGATTGTGATCTTCTAATTATGGTTAGTGTATATCCTATACTTTAGGGTAAATCACAATCCTATTTGGGTTGCGATCCTGTCTAACCTTGTGCCGGCTGTGCCAGGGCGTGGGCCGCACACATCTATGCGGGCACTGTTCATTCTAAGCCCAAAAGCTCAAATGACATTAATCTAAGCCATTCATAATGGGCCGGATATAGGTAGTACCCGTGGGCCGGGTCCATGACCCGGTTGGGACCATACGTCATCATGTCCCCCAGTCTAGTTGTTACAGACGTAGACGTAACCTCTAGACTAGCCAATGTCCCTTATATTGTCTTTACAAATATAGCCGCACCACAAAAAAGGTCTACCGGGACAACATTAATGGCTGGATTAATGGTAGTCATGATTCAGACGTTTTCTCTACAAAAGTGCACCTGACAGGCCCACTCTTGAGCTACGTAAACTGTTATGAGGTGACCCGTGGGTCCCTCTGATGTTTCAAATGTGCCATGAATCCCATCCGTTGGATAGGTGTAGTAGATTACGCGTGGCAATCATCCAAGCCACTTCGTAAATCGAGGCAACCCTATAAAAAGGTTGTGCGTGTAACTGTGCACACACACAATTCAATTCTCCTACCACCATTGTTGCATTCCCTTCACTCCTCCTACCTTCCATTCCACGGATATCCGTTATACCAGGTTAGATTACCTTGCCCTTCTCCACATATTTATAAATCATGGTGAAAGACAAACCCACCATAACGACCGTGCTTATGTTATGTCCCCGAAGAAATTCATGGATTTTTGCTCGAATTAGTATATCCCTGAGAGCGTACATCCCACCTATCCGGGTGATGATGAAGCTATCACGGATGCTCTAGCTGGGAAAATAGGCGTATATACGCGCCTTTTTGACTCGGCCAACTACCATATTCCCCTTTCTAGGTTCCTTGTAGAGATCCTAACGTATTATGATTTCCACATAACCTAACTCCACTGTATATGGGCGTGTAAGATCCATCAATTCGAGATTACATGCCATACATGTAGTATAACCCCTACCGTAAATATATTTAGGGTTTTCTATGTACCACAAATGGTCAATGGATGGTTGTCATTTAAAAAACGTTTAGGAAATACGCCCATGTGTAATAGCAAAGCTTTAGACTCGTTGAAAAACTTGTACGACCATTATTTTTTGAAGATGCGAAAGTATTTCCCACTCGATTTGTACTTAAGAATGCAGCACCAATAGATTATCCGCCCCCCAAAAATACGTACAGTAGTAGAGATGTGATGATTTTAGATACCAACCGCACATACTTCCACAAGGGTCTACCAAAGAATTTTTTGTGCCTGGTAGGCATCACCCGCAATTATTACGGCAGGGAGGACAACTATCCCATATTTTTGAATAGTCGTAGACAGGGTAGGTGTGTTTTGCTTCAATATATATGTATAACAAGCTTTCATTCATACTAACAAACTTGTATGCATATGCCCGCAGAGATGAGGCTATTTGGATTGTTATGCCAAGGGGACCCGAAGAAGGTTGAGGAGGGATCTCGACCACTACGCGAGGGTGAACCCCCTCTACTTGCTGCGACCCAGAATATGACCGGCCCACTCAAAGAAGTACCAGAGCTGCAGTTCGGCGTACAGGCCACAGCGATAGAGAAGTCTCCGCTATATTTTACCAACGAAGACGGTGGTGGGCCCTTATAAGAGAATGCCACTGCCTTCCATGGTGAAAACCAAGATGAGAACATAGAACAGCCGACCGACTCATCTATCAACCGCCTGTTTGATAATGATGATGAATAGGAGGTAGCCCCTGAGGCCGGCACCTCTAGGCAGCCAATGCCTACCTCTAGGAAACGCAAATCCACAAGGAATGTTGTGAGAGAGGTAGAAGTGGAGGCGGGGTCCTTCAACGCGCCCCCCAAAAGGCTGCGCAAGGATCACCCCCAATACCAAGAAGGGAGCAGCACTACCTTGCCGCAGTGCAACCCCTTTCCCCATACTACCGTAACAGAAGAGCGGGTAGAGACGATTATGTGGAATGCAACGCCAGTAAATATCGTGGCCCCCACCAATACTACGCCTATAATATCAACGTAAGTTTATCGTCTTTATCCTTGTCTCTTCTTATTCTCCTTTTTATATAAGTAAAAACTCAAAAAGACTTATAAGTTCAACTGAATAACAAGGTGGATCTACGGCCGTGCCGCATGAGGGGGATGCTATCAGGGAACCATGGCCCATGATAACGGTCACTCTCTCCTCTCCTCCTCCCACCCATGTGGAAGAACCTCAATCAGAAAGCCCAGCGCCCCGCATTTGCCCGCCATGAAACCTACCCGAGAAAACCAAGCTAGAGACGGAGGAGGAGTGCAAGGAGTTTGTGGATCACTTGACTCTTCCCAGCCTGGCATAGAATCTCAACGAGCTTACCCATGGAGTTCTGCTCGATCAGTTCAATGTGGCCACGACGCACCAGATGATTGTCAGCGTGGCTTTGTGACACCGTTTTGAGACGGCATTACGTCACGTAAGAAGCGCAGATAGGAAGATTGCCCGTAGGGAAGAATTGGTAGAAAAACATGAGCAAGGCATATCGACCCTGCAGGCGAACTTCTCTATGGCTCAGACGACAATAAAGGAGCAGGCAAGCCATGCCGTTGTCCGTGAATGCCGTATAGAAGAGTTGGAAGCCGAGGCCCGAGCTTTACGTGACAAGGTACGACCCCCATCCTGCTCAGCATTCTACATATAACTGTAAACCATGTAAGTACCCACTAATTTTGTAAAACAATAGGTGGCAGCCGCAGAGGAAACCGCTCAAACCCTGACAAAGGATGCGGCGATCCTCACCAAGGAGCGTGATGAGCTGCGTCTAATGGTGAAGGGTGAGGAACAGCTGGCCTCGGCCTTTCTAGACTATATGGTCGAGCACGAAAAGGTCGTAGAGGATCGCCTGGAAGGAATGGACACACGGTTGGATGTAATGGCTGTGGATTTCAACGAAGATTTATACCCCCACATGCTCACAGCCATTGTAAGTCATAGGTGGTTGATAGGATCCGACCTTCGGTTGGCCGTGAACAAGGTGCTGATCCCAAACTTAGATCGATTTAGCTTGTGCAAACGAGATTAGATAAAGTTATACACGTAGAGAAACTTTGTTTATGTATAAAGTAATTTAAGTGTTATGCGGAATTAACACTTAAACAAGAACACACAAAGGATGTAAAACAAACTTTCACTTGATTGATAATAACGAACTTGCTTACAATGAAAGTGTTTAAATTATGAAAACTTATATGAAACATAACCTAAAGGTCTTCTTTTATAGACACAAGAAGCCTTGTACAAGAGTCTACGTATCAACTATTCTAGGTAAAGATAATTATAGAAAATACAATGTTGATCCTATCTTTACTAGAAACAAATTAGAAACATAATACGCGCAGAACATATCTTTCTATCAGTGCTTGTCTTCAACCTATCAACGCTTGACTTCTTCCTGTCAACGCTTGATCTGTCAGTGCTTGTTCTCTTCTTATCAATGCTTGTTTTCTTCTTGTCAGCGTTCAAGTGGGCTGTCTACATTTTATTCCCAACAATCCTCCCCGAAACTTGATATCTACTCTAGTAATCAAGTTTCTGAATAAAAATTAAGAACTAGGAGGAATCTTACAAATCTTATCATATTGGTAATAAACATGCCTAATCAAATCTTTGGCCACGTCACTTGAATAGTCAATCTCCAGCTGTGTTGTCTTCATCTTGTCCAAAACTTCTTTGGACATGGGATACTGAGCATCTACAAGAAGATACTCAGCAAACTTTGTAGAGCTCAAGTAGTACACACCAGCAGCTGAATACAAACGTCATTAAAGACCACTGATATCATCCTCAAGATCCTTCTAAATAGTAGGATCTTCTTCTTTTGATGCACACATTCTCTTGAATGTTGACCAAAGTTTTATTCCATTGACTGAAGTAGGAGCTTCAGTCTCATACTTGGCCACCAACAACCTCCAAAGGTCTACCAAGTCTTCTCTATCCATACTTTCAAAGAGAGACATAACAGTAGTAAATGTATGTACCTCTTTCCCATACCTGCCAATCTTCCAAAACCCACTTGCATCTTCTTCATAGCTTATGATAGGGTTTCTGGCATCAAGAGGTAACACTTGTACCATATCTGAAGCTTCCATGGGTGAGAGCTTGATGCTCCTTCTAAGAACAGCTTCATTGGGAACCACTTTATTTAGATCTTTAGGAAACTCAAGTGGAACTCCCTTCTTCAAAGGCCTTGGAACAATCATTGCCTTCTTAATCTCCATCTCTTCTACAAGTTCTTCTTTCCTTTCATCTGAAAGAAGTCTTAGAGTATTCATTTCCTGCACCTTTGCCCAAATGGGATAAGCCTTGTACTCCAATTCTTGAAAATATAATCCCTGCACTTTCTTGAAGGTCCATCCAGTTCCATGACATTTGAGTAGCATGTAATAAGCTCTCTTCTATCCCTCTTCAGCAGTGAGAAAACACTACTAGCCTTGTGTTTCAGAATGACCTTGCAGTCTCTTTGAACTCTTAGAAGAATCTCCAATCCCCAAATTGGTCTGAAATAGTCAAATCTAGAGTCTCCATTATCCTATTCTCCCAAGCATGGTACATCTGAACTACTTCTGGCATATCAAAGTCTACTTGCAATTTCAACTCTCTAAGCTTCTCCCTTGCCAAGTCATCACCATATTCAAGTCTTTCTGGTTGTTCAATTATCATCACACTTGAATCTGAACTTTCTTCATCACTTCCTTCTTGTTCCTCAGAAGTGACAACAAATGGTGATTCACCAACCTTCTTACTTTCTTGTTCCATGAGTTGTGCAGCCAACTTTGAATCAAACTCTACCTGTGCTGCATCCTTTGGAACTTCTACTTCTACCATAATTCCTTTACCCTTATCTAATGGATCAATAATGGGTAAGGATGATGGTAATACCTGTGAAGACACTTCTTTGATGATAGCTGATGACTGGAATACATCAACCATATCTGCAGGTTTGTCAACGCTCAAATTCCTTGTGTCAGCGCCCAATTTGCTCATGTCAGCGCTTGGTGTGTCAGCATTCAAATTTTGCTTGTCAACGCCCAAATTACTTGTCTCAGCGCCTCTTGTAAATTGCTCCAACATAGCTGTAAAAGACAAGTTTAAATTGGTAGGAGTAACCAGAGATGTGTCAAAACCTGGTTGCTTCTTCAATTCAGTGAGGGCTTCAGCAACACCCAAAGATTCTCCATCATGTGAGCCTTTATCACTCACATTAATCTGCTCATCATCCCCTTTGGAAGATTCCTCCATCCCACGCCTAGTGCTAGCATTCTCCAAAATGACAATCCTCTCCCTCAATTGCTTGAGTTCAAGGCCTTGTGTACTGACAATTTGTACCAAGTCTGCATTTTGCTTTTGCAAGCTAATGCAGACAGTCGTCAATTCCATCAGTGTGTATGGTTCCAATCTACCCTCCTCTAGAATGGGTATTTGACCTCCCAAAGTAGAGTCATGGGGCATGGATGAGGTCTTAAAGATGTTAGGACTGTCTTGGTCTGCATCTAAGCTAGAACCAATAGTCCCAGCCTCATCCAAAGCACCAACCACACTTGTGGTGGTGGTTCTCTCTACTACATGGCTAGGACCACTAGAGGAGAACACTCCAGTAGTCCTTGGGCATTTTTGTAACCTATATTTAGGTGGGGTAGAAGATGATGTGGATTGGGTGGATGTGGGAAGGTTAAGGGGTGTTTGGGTCTGTGAAGGAAAGGTGTCAACGTCTGGATTACTTGTGTCAACGCCAACATTTAAGGTGTCAGCGTTGAAGGGTTCTTGGTCAATTTCCATGTGTTGAGGTGAAGGCAAAGGTTCTGGTATTGGGTCAAGTTGTGGTTGTGGGTCTGGTTGGGGTTGTGCTGCTGCAATAATAGCAAGCATAGCTTGGGTGAGGGGTAATTCACGGTGAGGGGGTGATTCATCTTGGTAAAAATAGCTTTCTTTTGCACAGGGATCTCATAAAAATCATCATGATCCCTTGTGCAGTAGTTTTTCACATCAAAAACCATTTGCAAAAATCGGGGATAAGCCAAAGTCATCCTAATCCCTTTGTTTTTACACATGCCATCAAAAATCAGTTTTGAATAATTAAACTTTTGCCTATTGGCAATGCACATAATTGCACTAGCAATTGATCTATTATTTTCATTGTGTGCAGTACATTTGGGACTCAAACATTGTAGGATGACATGTATGAGGTACTTCCAGGCTGGGGGAAACTCTTGTTTATGATATTTATTTAAAGTGCCCTCATCAGGGAAAGGATAACCCAAAGCCCGAAGTCGTTGTTCTATTTCATTAATGGGGAGGGTGGTTATACCATCTGCATCATCAAGATGCAAAGCCTGGCGAACCAAGGCTTCAGTAACCACCCAAGTACGCCCATGAACAATAGTTGATAATGTAGTCACATTATTAATTGTTGAGGAACTAACAATGTTCCAAAACTGCTTAATATGAGTGACAGAGATGAGAGGAGCATGAGAAAGAGCATACCTAATAGGGGATGCATTTAAATACGCCACCATCTGGGTGTATTGTGGAAACATAGTATCATCAGCGTCCAAATAAGCAATCATGTTGTGTTGACTCCTGAATCCCAATACCAAGTCACTTGGTTTAAATTTTGGTGCCATTGTTGAAGAAAGTTGTTTGTGAATGATTAGAAAAAAGAATTATAGGAGAAATTTGTTAGACAAGAATATGAGGTACCCTGTTTAAAAATAGGAGCCAAATATATAGGAGAGATAGGCACATGTGATTGGTCAAAAATTAGGCAACTATTTTCAAAATATAATGATGAAAATATTGAAAAGAAAATAAGTTATCTTGTGCATTAATTAGAAGTTATCTGCTCCCAAAATTACGGCCCCAAAATTCGTCAAAAATAACAACTGGGTAGGTCCCAATGAGTGTCAACGGTCAAAAATAACCCATCAACACCCAACGGCTATATTCTTGTCAACGTTTGCCAAAGCCATGTCAGCGTCTAAATTGGTCATAACAACGCTTGGAAAAGTACTTGTCAGCGTCCAAAAATAAAAGTAATAAAAATGAAAAAGGACCTTAACAAAGTAATTTATCCTAGTGAAGATAACCTATAAATTGATAATTATTATAGGGCGGCAAGCACTGTCCAGTTATGCACACTTGCTTATGCAAGATAGACATAACAATCCTCTAGTGTCCGTTGCTAACCAAAATTCTTTACAACTAAGTTATCTCATAAAATTCCTTGTAACTCCCAGGTAAAACCTATTATAAATCATTCCCAAGTCTCCCAACAGACCACATCCAATTCTAGGCCAAAAATGTCTTGGCAGCATGCATAGTATATCAACTTTGCATGCTACAGTGCCTCATGATTTAGTAAACTAACTCATACTCACCTGTGGACACAATCTAGAAATTGTGATAAGAGTATTATAAGAATAGTCAAAAGTCCTAAAGGTTCCTAAAACCTCCCCTTAGACTGTGATACATATGTTGCCTAATAATATGCATGAATATAAAAATTTATGTCAAGATAGGAATATAAATATTCCAACCATCATCCATAAATTGAAACATGCTCCAATTGATTCTCCAAGGATCCATAAGCAACTCTGTATCCAATGGTACAATGCTATCAACGCCTGCACACTTAGATCAAAAACCACAAAACTAACATTGTTGCTGACAACGTCACGATAAAACTTATCAGCGTTAAGATAACCTTTGTCAGCATTAGACAAATATAGTGGAAAATCTAACTTCTCAAAAAGATCAATAACAATGCATATCCTGTACATACTTTTACAAGAGGACCCCAAAACACATATTAAGTGAGATTGATCATTCCAATACTTGTTACCAAGGATTGGAACCTTCCAGCATCAAAAGATTTAGTTAATAAATCAGACATATTTTCTTCTGTGTCAACCCTATCTGGTTGTATTAAACCCTTTTCAAAACAATCTCCTATAAAATGATGTCTAATTTCTATGTGTTTTGTTTTAGAATGATGCACAGGATTTTTAATAATGCATAAAGTACTGTTATTATCTACAAAAATCTTGGTATGCATGAAATTATACCCATAATCCAACAGCTGGTTCTGAATCCATAAGACTTGTCCACAACAAGCAGTTGCAGCAACATACTCTGCTTCAGTTGTAGAATTGGCTACCACTGTTTGTTTCTTGCATTGCCAAGATATCAACCTACTCCCAAGAAACTGACATCTACCAGTTGTAGATTTTCTATCAAACTTATCACCACCATAGTCACTGTCTGAATATGCAATAAGCTCCAATGGTGAATCTTTTGGGTACCACAATCCAAGATCTGGATAACATCTAAGGTACCTAAAGATTCTCTTGACAGCATGAAGGTGACACTCTTTGGGAGTCACTTGATGGTGTGCACATGCACACACAGCAAACATAATGTCAGGTCTTGAGGCTGTGAGATACATCAATGAACCAATCATTGATCTATAGTGCCTGACATCCACATCTTTTCCATCTCCTACTTTTCTCCAAGGGTGTTCTCTATCCATAGGAGTACTGGCTCTCTTTTCATATGGAGAAAAGCCAAACTTCTTCAAGATTTATGCCATATATTTATCCTGAGAGATGAATATACAATCTTCTTTCTACTGAACTTGTAACCCTAGAAAGAAGTTCATCTCCCCCATTGAACTCATCTTGAATTTGTCTGTCATAAGCTTGGAAAAGTCTTCACTCATCTTTGGGTCGGTAGAACCAAAGATGATATCATCAACATAAACCTGAACAAGTAAGACATCCTTACCAGTCTTCTTTGTAAATAAGGTCTGGTCTATGTTGCCCCTTTTGAATCCATTTTCCACCAGACAAGTGGACAATGTACCATACCATGCTCTTGGGGCTTGATGAAGTCCATACATAGCTTTCTTGACTCTATACACCTTGTCTGGATGCTCTGGATCTTCAAAACCAGGAGGCTGCATGACATACACCTCCTCAACAATTGTGCCATAGAGGAAAGCACTCTTCACATCCATTTGATAGACAGTGAAGCCCATGCAGGAAGCATAGGATAGAAATATCCTTATAGCCTCAATCCTTGCAATTGGTGCAAAGACCTCCTCATAGTCTATCCCTCCCTCTTGTGTATATCCCTGATCCACTAAACGTGCCTTGTTTCTGACCACAATGCCTCTTTCATCTTTCTTGTTTCTAAAAACCCATCTTGTCCCAATAGGTCTAACATATCTGGGATAATCAACCAGCTCCCAACATCCTGAATAGTAAATTGGTGAAGCTCATCCTGCATTGCTTCCACCCAACTTGGTTCTTTGAGAGCATCAAAAATCTTCTTGGGTTCCTGTTGTGATAGAAAACAGGCAAACAAACATGCTTGAACAAGAGGGGTATCAACCTTCTTGTGTATATTGACAATAAATCCTCCAAGACTCTGATGAGATCTTCTAGTCTGAACAGGAGACATGACGTCCCCAATAATTTGAGAAGAGGGGTGATTCTTCATAGTAGAAGTGAGAACTCCTCCCTTAAAAAGTCTGTTGTCTTCAATCTCATCATCCAAGTTACCAATATCTTCTTCAGACTATCTTCCATCAATATCTATATGAACCTCTTCACTTATGCTTGAAGGTTCACCTTGTTCAAAATTGGAAGAGAAAATATGCTCAAAAGTGTTGTCAACGCCTAAAACCAAGGTTGTCAGCGTTTGATCCATCCACACCTGAAATGGTGTTGTCAACGTTTGAGCCATCAACGCCTGAATTTGTCCTGTCAGCGCCAGATTTTCCTTTGTCAGCACCTGAAGGACCATGCATGTTGTTAACTGGTGATACTTGGGGACCACCATTTTCCTTTCCAGCAGCAGCAACAGCAGCAAAAGCATCTGTCCATATAGGAACAGTAACATACTCAAGTATGGGAGATGACTTGTCTGCTTGTGATCCAACCTCTTCATTAACCTGTGTACCTGAAACATCAACAACTGGTTCTTCCACAACATTTGAAGTTACCTTCACAATGTTTGGATTAACAGGCATATAATTCAAAGTCCTAGATAAAGGTTCCAAGTCAAACAACCAATTTGGACCACTTTCAGGATTACTAGGTTTACTCTCTAAAAACCTAACATGCACTTTTTCAAGTATACGTTTTTCCTTCTTAAGGTAAACCCTATATCCCTTGATCTGCACTGAATAACCCATTAAATAACCTTCATCACCTTTAGCACTAAATTTACCTAAGGCATCACTAGTATCTAGGACAACTACATGACAGCCAAAAGGTTTAAGAAAACCAATATTAGGTTTCCTTCCCCAAAGTAACTCATAAGGTGTTTTGTTATGTATCTTGTTGAACAATGCTCTATTCTGAACATAGCAAGCTGTATTCACAGCCTCAGCCCAAAAAGCTATGGGAAAGTGAGCATCAGCCAACATAGTCCTGGCTGCTTCAATTAGGGTTCTATTCTTTCTCTCAGCAACCCCATTTTGCTGTGGGGTTCTGGCAATACTAAACTGCCTAGTAATCCCTTTCTTGGCACAAAAATCATCAAACAGTTTATTTCTAAACTCACCACCATTATGACTTCTAAGCATTTTAACTTCATTACCAGTCTTCTTTTCAATTTGGTTAATAAAGTTAATTAAAGTATTAGCAGTGTCACTTTTCATGGCTAAAAAGAAAGTCCAAGTAAACCTAGAAAAGTCATCTGTGATGACAAAGCAGTATGATTTACCATTCAAGCTTTCTATATTAGTTGGACCAAATAGGTCCATATGCAACAAGTGAAGTGGTTTAGAACTAGAGTGCACCTGTTTAGACTTAAATGAGACCTTGTGTTGTTTGCCTTTAAGGCATGCAACACAAGAGTGGTCATTGTGAAAAGCCTTTTCAGGCAAACCATCAACCAAGCCAAGTCTCACAAGCCTGTTTATATTTTTAAAGTTAATGTGCCCTAGTCTCCTGTGCCATAGATTACTCTCATCAACTGAAGCTTTAGCATAAAAACATGACATGTTATTATTCATCCTAATTCCATTAAGATTCGCATTGTAAATGTCCTTATGCCTAGGTGTTCTATAGTCAATAAATTTCTCATCTGGCATTTTAAAATCCTTGCTCAACACCAAGCATTTAATATCAGTGAAAAGAACCTTACTTTTGTTATCACAAACTTGTGATACACTAAAAAGATTATAATCAAGTTCTTTTACCAGAAACACGTTTTCAAAACGCAAGTTGTTGGTGAGTAGAGTTCCTTTTCCTGTGATAGTTCCATATCCGCCTCCAAAGTAAACTTTATCACCATCCTTAATGGGAGTGAAGTTAGTGAGGTAATCTTCCTTCCCAGTTATGTGCCTAGAGCATCCACTATCCCAATAGCCATAATCATTCACCTATTTTTGAATGCCCTGCACATAAACAAAACAAATTAGTTTTCTTTGGGAACCCAAGCCTGAGCAGACTTGGATTCATCTGGTTGTTCAACAAGAACAGACTTTGTTCTCATAACAACTCCTTGTTCATCCCTTTTTGGATGAAACACCCAGTTAACCCCAGTTGGTTTTGTGATGACCTTTGAAATATAATTAAATCTGTTGCAGGTCATAGAAATCCCATTAGAATTAGGGTTTTGATCTTGCTTAGGTCTCTATGTCAAGATAGAAGAAGCTTAGTCCCCTTTCCCTGTGGTTGAAAATATTTACCATTATTTGGTCTGGCAACGTTTCTGTCAGCGTTAGATTTGGTCTTGTCAACGTTGAAATTACCCTTATCAGCGTTGAACCTAGGGTTTGCTACAGGAACCCATTGCCTTAGACCATGTATTGGTCTTCTGAAAAGGTCTTTTTCCATGAGTGTTAGACCCTTTAGTGAAGAATGGGGCTGTTCTAACAACTTGTGGACTTTGCTCCACAAAAGTTTTGGGTCTGACAGTGCTTGACCTTTTGTCAGCGTTGACCTTGGAAGCGTTGACACACTTATAGGCTAAATGTGAAAAGCTACCACAAGTGTAACATGCTTTTATAGACACAGCTCTAGGTCTAGAGGAAAAGAAACCTGTTCCATTACCAAGGTTTCCACAATTGGTATCACTAACTTGGCTTTTTGATGACCTAGTATTTCTATACATTTCTGCATATTTAATGCTAGGTTTCTAACAGTGTTTGAGCCAAGGTCAACTCATTTGGACTATCACAAAGCATGCCACCCTTGACAAACAAGGTAGGGTTGGCTTTCTTCCATTCATTCAAATCAGTCAACTTTTGCCTATATTCCTCTACTGGGTAAGGACTCTTGGTGGAGGAATAAATTCCTCTTCTTGGAGTTCTGGTAAACCAGTCCAAGATAAGTCCTTTCTTTGGACACCATAGAAGTCCCCAGCTGGTGGTGGAACACCAGAATACTCTTTCATCCCAATCACAGTCATGTCCCTAGAATCCCTCTGTTTATTAACACATTCCCCTAGGGTTTATGAGGCCTTATCAAATCTCTGAATTTTAAGGTCTACATTATCCTTATTCTTAATAGCCTCATCTAACTTAGCCTGTAATTCAGCATTGACCCTTTCCATGATGTTTCTAATATCATTACTGGCATTTAAATCATGTTTTAAGATATTTATTTTATCTTTTAGGTCAAGTTCCATTTTCTTATACTCAGCTAAAGTCTTTTCAGTTTGAGTAAGAGCAAGTTGATAGTTAGACAACTTGCATCTCTTAGTACTCACATCTCCTAACAATCTTAAAACCTCTTTGTTAAGTCTTTCAGTATTTAAACGACAACCGTTACTACAAAAAGCATCATCATATACCTCATTGTCTGATGAAGATGAGGAGTGTGCTATGAGAGCATATTGAACATGCTCTTCTTCTTCTATATCAGCAACCAAAGCTTTATCCTCTTCCTCATCCTTAGCCAAATAGCTCCAGTCCCATCTAATACCAACAATTTCTTGCACTGCCACCATGGCCTTAGGATCCTGAGCCTTAACAATTTGGATTGAGGGTTTTCCAGCATCAGATCTTCTTGGAGATCTGCATTCTCTCATAAAGTTCCCCGTACGATGACAATTGTAACATTCAACCTTGGATTTGTCAAATCCAGTAGTGTCCTTAGCATTAAAAGTCGTCTTCTTCTTGAATCTTCTATTCCAGTTGTTTGCTCTTATACTAGCAAGAGCCATGTTCCACTTTATATCCATCTCCTCCAAATGCTCATCACTTATTTGCTCAAGGTCCTCATATGTAATCACTGAACCATTGGGCAATGAAGCAATGTATGCACACATAGTATCCATATCCAAACCAGCAGGCTTAACTCTTGGTGAGTCAATTTTGTACGTGTCAGCGTCTGAATGTGAGGAGTTGACAGGATATGATCCAGTGTTGACACATGTTGATCCAGTAACTGGGTGCATGTATGAATCCTTCTGATCAAATTGGCCTTCACTATGTGAGAAGAAGGTCATGTTACTATTGGTAGACTTACTTCCATGATCCAAATGAGTTTCATTCTCCAACAGCCTCAGTTTGTTGTAAACATCATCAGAAGTAGAAATTTTGTGAGTGTTGTTGACAATTATAGATCTTGCCTCAATCGTCCACGCATCACCAAGGCTTTTAAAAAAAGTGGCAATAATGTCAACATCACCAATTACTGTCCCCATGAAGGACAACTTGCTTGTAATGTCAAAAAGTCTGCTTCTCACACTACTTAGCTTCTCATTAGTTTGAGCCTTAAAAACAGCATACTCATGTAAGAGTTGCTTCCTTTTCTCTTCCACAGTATCAGCATTACCACCATATGCAACTTCAAGGGCTGCCCAAAAATCTTTTGCAGACTCATAACCTCTGTATTTGTGTTGATTTTCTTGTCCCAAAGAAAGTTTCAGAATGCTTAGGGTTTTCATATCAACCCTTTTCTTTGTTATGTCATCAGTAGACACAGCTCTACCATCTTCAGGTTTTTCTTTCTTATCTGCTTCAGAACATCCTTGAACAGCTGATCTTGTAGGAATGGCATCTGCAATCTTTTGAGCTTTATTGAATGTGTGTCCATATTCAATAATCTCCCAGAGAGTGTAGTCATGGATTTGCAGACATTGCTCAAAGTTGAACTTCCACGGCTCAAAATTGTTTGCATCTAGCATGGGAATCTTGATGTTGTGGTTTGAGGAGGAGGAGGAGGTTTCTTCTAGAGTGGACATGATGTTTTTAGGGTTTTGTGAAAATTAGGGTTTTGGTGATTTAGGGTTCTTGTGTTCTTTTAGATCAAAGTTTCTCAACAAGCTCTGATACCACTTGTTGATCTAGATCGATTTAGCTTGTGCAAACGAGATTAGATCAAGTTATAGACGTAGAGAAACTTTGTTTATGTATAAAGTAATTTAAGTGTTATGCGGAATTAACACTTAAACAAGAACACACAAAGGATGTAAAACAAACTTTCACTTGATTGATAATAACGAACTTGCTTACAATGAAAGTGTTTAACGTATGAAAACTTATATGAAACATAACCTAAAGGTCTTCTTTTATAGACACAAGAAGCCTTGTACAAGAGTCTACGTATCAACTATTCTAGGTAAAGATAATTATAAAAAATACAATGTTGATCCTATCTTTACTAGAAACAAACTAGAAACATAATACGCGCAGACCATATCTTTCTATCAGTGCTTGTCTTCAACCTATCAACGCTTGACTTCTTCCTGTCAACGCTTGATCTGTCAGCGCTTGTTCTCTTCTTATCAACGATTGTTTTCTTCTTGTCAGCGTTCAAGTGGACTGGCTACATTTTATTCCCAACACAAGGCTGCGGACTCCCATAAAGTGGCCCAGTCTTTTGCCAATGTCGTATCTGACGACATAGCCCGTGGTAGGTATTAAGGACTTGTAGATGTGGCTGAGTGGATAGGTCAAGGCAAAGAGGTCAAGGACCATGCCTATCATAAGCCAGATTCTGAAGCAAAGATGACTGCGTCTATGACAGCTTTGGACCAAGTGGAGTATCCGTTGCTGGACAAGGTTGATGCGCTCAAGGACGCACCTATCGACATGGTCATGGAGCACTTATGCGTAGAAGCTGATTTCAACTCCCAATTGACTGCGCCCATCTATGCAGATAACCCTCTATCCGAGAACCCATGGGCCCTCAAGGGAGAAAGAAGCCTGGTGGAAGCTGTTAAAGCTAATGTGGACCGCGCATTAGGGAAGAAAGGGTGTCACATTACATGTCGCACCCCCACTGCAGGGTCTGCCCACCTTCCCAGGTCTGATGGAATTTTCGTGACTGCCCCGACTATGCGTGGCGAGACCTTAGTAGCAGGGAACCATGCCACTCCAGAAGGATCCTCCATGGAGTCCTTAGCGTAGGGTCGGAAAGAGCTTGGGGAGTCAATGCTACCCCATTAATTTGTCAAAGTTTGTAACAAACAATAACTTATGTAATTGTAATATTCGTCCATGGATGTCCACGACACCAAACACTTAATTATGTTTATTATACAACGGTTTTTATTGTAACTTATTATGGCCGTGAATGTTCACGGCATTTTGATGTGTTCATTTGAAACTTAGTCCTTTGCCTTTAGATAAGTGTATATCCATTGGAATAAATATCCATGCGTGATCTATCACGGCTTTAGAAAAACCAAGTCTATAATTTACTAGACGTGCATTGTGTGTCTTTATCATGTCCGACACTTTATAAGTACGCATGTGGAACCATATTACAACATCTTGTGAATAAGGTGTCGAGTAAGGATTCATGATCCACGTCACGGGGTTGCATCCCTCTTATGCGACAAATTGTATTAGTAGGTTCACTTAATCCTCTTGCTCCACATGGAAACGAATAGTACATGTACGGCTGAATGAATGCATATGAATAAGAAATAACACTTAAGAATATAAACAAAGAATAATCCTAAGTACGCAAAAGACATAATTTGTACAAGAATAAGCCGTGGAGCTAGCTAGGCACCACGTCGTTTTATTATTACGGTTACGATTTTTTGACAAAATGATAAAATTATAAGACAAATAGAACCTAGAAAACATAAAAGCAAAAATACATGGATCTTTATTGAAGCTGTCTACAGCGAAATATCCACACAGAGGCCGTAGCCTTTCAGAGATAGCACCTTTTGAGGTTGCAAATATTCCATGTACGATCCAAGTCACGTCCCTCCGTGTCACATAACGTGTACACACCTAGCCCCAAAGCTTTTTTTACTTCATACGACCTTTCCCACTTTGGTTCAAGTTTTCCCGTGTTCTCCGCGCGACTTGCCTTGTTAGCACGATAGACAAAATCTCCCTGTCGGAAGGAAACACCCTTGACTTTAGAGTCGTAATAAGCTTCCATCCGTGCCTTAGATATAGCTTCGTTGATGGTTGCTATCTCCCTTTTCTCCTCGAGTTAGTCTAAATTGACCCGGAGTTCCTCATCGTTCGTAACTACATTAACCTCCATCCTACAGATTGTTGGCATTCCAATTTTTGCTGGAATGACTGCCTCGGTCCCATAGGCTAACGCAAATAGAGTATCCCCATTAGCCGTTTTGATCATTGTCTGATGCGCCCATAGGACATGTGGTAGTTCGTCCACCCATTTGGCGCTTCTCTCATCTAGCGCGCCTTTATTCCTTCACCTAGGCTTCTATTCGCCCGCTCCACTAGACCATTATTTGCGGGTGTTTCACTAATGCAAAGCGTCACCTGATGTTCAGCGTTACGCACCAATCTTTGAACGGATTGTCCGCAAACTGTTTTCCGTTATCTGAGATGATCTCCTTTGGTGAACTAAAACGGCATACAATATTTTCCCACACAAACTTTTTTACTTGTTTACCCGTAATTATTGCGACCGTCTTAGCCTTTATCCAATGAGTGAAGTAGTCGATAGCCACGATCAAGAACTTAACGCCTCTGGTTGTAACAGGAAAAGGACCTGCTATGTCAATTCCCCATTTGTAAAATGGCCATAGGGATGTGATGGGTGTCAGCTCCTGTTGGGTATGACGCGGTACTGGCCTATGCACCTGGCAATCATTGCATTTAAGAATCATATCCCGTGCATCTCGATGCATGGTCGGCCAATAGTATCCTATGCACAGAGCCCGTGCTACTACCGATCTGGGGCCGGCATGCATGCCGCACGACCCTTCATGAATTTCACTAATCACATAATTAGCTTGGCGTGGTCCAACACATCGCAACCACGGATTTAAGATTGAGCGCTTGTATAAGACACCATCACGGAGTTCAAACTGTTGCGACTTTTTTTTAATGCGACGCGTCTCTGTTTCATCCTCAGGAAGGGTCTCGTCTGTCAAATAGGTTATGATCGGGGTCATCCACGTAAGTCCCTCCTCATCAACTATTGTTGCGATTTCCTCTCCTGCAATGGATTTATCCTTGAGTATTTCTACCAACACTTGTTTGGATAAATGGGCGAAGCTCGTAGACGTGATTTTGCTAAGGGCGTCTGCCTTCTTATTCTCGCCTCTTGGTACCTGCTTGATAGAGAACTTGGCAAAACCAGCGATAAGTGATTTCACTTTCTCAAGATATTGGATCATGTTTTCCTCTTTGGCATCGTACCCTCCTATGATGTGATTTGCGACAAGCCGCGAGTCCACGTGGGCTTCTAGGTTGCGTACCCCCATCCTAGCGACGATTTTTAAACTAGCAATCAATGCTTCATATTCTGCCTCATTATTCATAGTCGTGAATTCAAAACACAAGGCATACGTGAACTCCATGCCTTCCGGATTTGTGAGTATGAGGTCTGCTCCTGATCCGTTCATGCAAGAAGATCCATCAATAAACAAGACCCATGGTTCCGTTGGA
The DNA here is from genome assembly GCA_025667525.1 of Glebionis coronaria. Taxonomy (NCBI): domain Eukaryota; kingdom Viridiplantae; phylum Streptophyta; class Magnoliopsida; order Asterales; family Asteraceae; genus Glebionis; species Glebionis coronaria. The sequence continues at coordinate 384,389 of JANFOE010001008.1, forward strand.
ATTCTTCCTTTAGCACCATTGGCTTGTCCTCCTCTGGTTTCTCAATTATGAACTCTGCCAAGATTTGGCACTTGACGGCTGTCCTTAGTCTATTTGAGATGTTTTGTTCCCCGAGTAGGACGCTCCACTTCTGTAGTCTCCATGCCACGTCCGGTTTAGAGATAATCTGTTTTATTGGCTGATCCTTGATAACCACAATTGGGTGTGCCTGGAAGTAACGGTGTAACCTTTTTGCGGCGTAGACCAATGATAAGACTAATTTCTCCATTGGTGAATAATTCAGCTCTGGCTCTTGCAGCGCTCTGCTTATGAAGTAGACCAGAGTCTCGACTGAATCTTGATCAGTCATAAAGATTGTGATTATTGCTCCGTTCGAAGCGGATAAGTATATGATTAGCTCCTCCTTAGGTCGCGGGGAGACTAGCATGGGAAGAGCCTCCAGATGTTGCTTGAGCTGTCTAAACGCTTCCTCCGCCTCTCTTGTCCAGCAAAAGTCTCCTTTCTTCAAGCACTTATTGAGTGTTTTGAATAAAGGGAGTGACTTCTCTACGGACTTTGATAAGAACCTATTAAGCCCGACCAGCTTTCCATTAAGTGATTGTACCTCTTTAAGTTTCCGAGGGAATGGTAGTTGTATCACGGCGTCGGTTTCTCTAGAAAATGCTTGATGCCGTTTGGATTAATCATATACCCAAGGAACATTCCTTCGGTTGCTCCAAACGTGCACTTTTTGGGGTTCAGCTTCATGTTGATTTTCCTCAATGTGTCGAATGTCTCCTGGACATCACGGAGGAGTTCGTCCTCCGTATGGCTTTTGATAACCAAGTCTTCAACATAGACTTCAAGGTTACAGCCTATCTTGAGTCCGAACGGCATTTTTGTGTAACAATACACACCCTGAATGGTATGGAACACCGTCTTCTCCTTGTCTTTCTCCGTCATCTGTATCTGATGGTATCCTTTATATGCGTCCAAGAAACACTTAAAAAGGTACTCGCATAAGGATTCCACCTTCCATTCAATTTCTGGTAACGGATAGCAATCTTGTGGGCAAGCCTTGTTCAAGTCTACGAAATCCACACACATGCGCTAGCTTCCCTTGACCATGACCGGATTAGAGAGCCACTCATGGTAATAGACCTCGCGCATAACTCCTGCGTCTACCAGTTTCTTTACCTCGTCCAGGATTACCTAGCTGCGTTCAGGCGCTTGACCGCGCTTCTTTTGCTTAACAGGGGGATATCCAGGGAGGATTTGAAGCTTTTGTTCTGTGATCGAACACGGTACGCCCGTCATATGCCTTGGTTTCCATGCGAATATATCCAGGTTTGCTTTTAGGAGAGAGCACATGGCCGTCTTTCCTTTCTCGGAGAGGGTTTCCCCGATAGCTACCGCTTGTTCCGGATATTCAGGGTGGATTATCACGGCATGGCACTCCAATGCCGGTACGACTGAATTGTAAATAGTGACCATTCCCCCTTCCACCGGGAATTTAATCATGCCGTGTGTCGTGGACGGGACTGCCCGTATGGCTAGGATTCCTGTTCTTCTAATAATACCATTGTACGGAGAATGTGAACGTATCACCATAAATTTCATCCTTGCCGTAGTTGAATGATCTTTATCTCCAATGGTTACCAGCAAGCGTAATTGCCCTATCGGCCAGATAGTGTCCCTACTAAAGCCAATAAGCGGCGACGTGGCCGACACCAATTGGCTTTTAATTTCTGATCGTAGCTGCACGAAGCAGTATTCATAGAGTACTTTCGCCGATGATCATCCATTCACATACATACGACGAATGTTATGAGTTCTAATGCTTACCTGAATCGTGAGAGGTGCGTCCGCCACGTTGCTCGCCGTGATAGGAGGGAATGAGATTTCTTTGCCGTGTGAAAATTTTTGATTAACTTTCTACTTCGTCTGGCGCTACCATGATTGAACCATGTATATGGTCGTAGGCTTATCTTTTTGGGAATCTTTTTTGTCATGCTTTTTGTTATCCTTCCCATCCTTCCAATCCTTAACTAGATGTTTGAGCTTGCCTGATTTGAACAACGACTCTATATGCTTCTTGAGCTGAATGCACTCCTCTGTGTCGTGACCTTTGTCATTATGGAACTCGTAGAAGCGAGTGCCTTGACGACGATCAACTGAAGTTGTCATTAGGGGAGGTCTTGGAAAATTTGCTCCTTCCGTCAATAAGATATCTCGATAAGTCATCTTTAGAGGGGTGAACTTATCATCCGACCGTCCTCCTATTGCCTGATTTTTGTAATCCAATCTCCTCCCATTGTCGTGGTTGCCTTGGCCACTCGATTGCCTTCTGGGATGATCGTTTGAACGATAGCCGTGGTTCCCCTTTGTGGGGTAAGCCGCAGCGACAACAGTCTCTCCTTCCACAAAATTTTAGACCCTTTCCATGAGTTCGTCAAACTTCTCCGGATGTTTATCATTGAGGCGCCTAATTAGCTCCTTGTCTATTATAGCGTGCATATAGTCGGAGATATTGAGATAATCTGGGCACGCTTTTGTGCACGTACATTCGTCATTGAAACGCTCTATGAAGTCTTCTGTAGACTCTCCGGGCCTTTGTTTGACTGTTGCCAACGAGACCATATCTCTATTATACTTCTTTTACTGAGTATAATTGTTTTGGAATGATGCCCGTAGTTCATCGAAGTTGTTGATGCTTCGATGGGGGAGTTTTTCAAACCAGTCGCTTGTGTTGCCAATCAAAGTTGAATTAAACATCTGGCACCATATGGGCATCTGCCATCGTTCAATTTAAGCCTGTGTGTCAAACACCTTTAGGTGATCCTCCGGATCACCGGATCTATCATAGGTCTTGACACTCACCGGCATGCGGCGCTTCTTTTCCTCGTAGTAATTCCGTATACGAAGAGTGAAAGCATCCTCTCTCTCGCTACACCATGGAAGAGAGAGGTCTTCCCTCTCCTCATCACGATAGTAGGTGTCGTTGCGGCGTCCTTCGTCGTCTGATGGTTCAGGAGTGAAATACCTAGGCCGTCGACGTCTGGGTGATGATCCTCCGAGTCAGACCCCGAAGGGTCGTGATAGGGAGGCTGTGCCCCACCTTTCGATTGACTATGAAACCACTTTTGTGAGAAGGGGTAGGAGCTTTCTTCCCACCAGAGTTTATCCTACGCCACTGATTGTAGAGTTTTTGTACCCTTTAGGAAAAGGATGACAAAAGTGGCAAGTATTAAGTGTCGGTTTAGGAAAACCGAGCACTAATGACCAAATAAGTCCAAGTTCGTTTCCTAAGGAGGCAAGTGCGTTGTGTTAAGAATTGATTAATGATTTGTGATTATATGATTGAAAAAGAAAGAAAGAAATGAGATTAGAAGAGAAAGACGGTTACGAAGACGGATTAAACTACGACGAAAAAGGCGATCACGCAAAACCGTAAATAGTGCAAAAATTAAAATTTTAACCTAAAAATTCCTAAAAATTACTAGAAATCCACAATAATATTCTAAAAGTTTACAAAAAAATCCAAACTTGCTAAAACCTTTTAATTAATTAGATAATGACTTTTTAATGCTAATTAAAGCCCTAAAAATCACAATTAATTATTAAAAATCCCTAAACAAGATTTTAAAGTTTGTAAACTTCAAAAATAACCTAATTAAGCTAAAAAGTATTTTTTAGAATTTTAATACCAAATAAAACTATTTTTAAATACTTAAAAACTATTAAAATCAATTAAAACTTAAATTAATTCTAGAAACTAATTGAAAAGTCCTAAAAATAGTTGGAAAGTTACAAAACTCCTAATTAAGTGACTATAATCTAGAAAAAATGTAAAAACTTAAAAAATTAAACTTTCAATTTTTAATAATAAAATAATAATAAAATATTCCAAAAAATTCGAAGTTCATAAAAAAATTCTAAAAAATTACCAAAAATCTAGAATAATGTAACTAAGACAAAAATGCAATCAAAGTTTTCTGAAACCTATTTAATAATTTAATATTAAATTTTAAAGTTGGTTAAAAACCCTAAAATCCTATAAAATAAAAAATAAGCTAAATTGAAAACTTAAATAGCTGTAAACCTCAAAAATATGATTAAAAACCTAAAAACTATTTTTTCAGATTTTTAAAATACCTTTTTCTATTTTTAAATTACTTTTCAAATTTTAAACTAAAAATAATCCTAGAAAATTAATTAAATACGGGAAAAATAAACTTTTTAAACCTAAAAGTCCTAAATCCTAATAAGAACACAAGAAAAATGAAAACTTGTTAAAACCCTAAGAAAATAAGCTAGAATAAGGTTTTATATAAGCTGTTAGCTAAATAAGCTACAAAACAGATTCTACTTAAATAGATATTGATTAGCTAGTTGTGCATAGAAAAGCACTTGGATCACCGGTTAACACGTATAGTCCTCCAACGAGGGGTCCCGTGTTCGAGTCCAGGCCAAGGATCTTTTTGCTAAAACTTTTTTTTTTTTACTTAAAATACTCAAACACAGTAACTCTAATACACTTTAACAAACTAATTTAATCAACAAATAACTAGAATCAAGCTGCTAGAAACCAAAAACGTGCCCAGATTTCAAAATGATGAACACAAAGAAAACTGATATTCTTCACTTGTGCAGATTTGACAAGAGGACTTGTCCTTTGGATTTGCGTTGGTTTTGATGGACAAATGGGCACCCCTACACTCAGTTGGAGTGTAGGGAGTCAATACAAACACAAAACAAGCAAGTTTATAACCAAAAATCACAAAAACCAAGCATACAATGTTTCTGATATGGTTTGCACAAGTCTGGGGTGTTTTGCTGATTTGATAGGCCAAATGGTGAGATTCAAACCCTAAGATTAATGCACACAAATCAAACAACCAGCATACAAGTAATCAAAAACCTCAAATGACCTATAATCTAACAGTTTATCAATATTTGATGCACAAACTTCACAAAATAAGCAGTAGAAGGGCACTTGACTGTTTTATGCTATATTGACCAAATTTTAAGCATGCAATTGCTACAAAACTCACCCAAACTGAAAACCAAGACTAGCATACAACCTATAGCTACCTAGTTAGTGAATAAAACAGGTTTTAACTCAAAAACTTAGTCAGAAATCTCAATTATACAGCTAATCCAAACACTCCTTTAAAAATCTAAAAATCAATATTTCAAAGCAAATCTTAACAAATCTCAACCAAATCAAACCTAAACTATCTAAACACACATAAAACTATCCAAGAAACAAGAACAAACAGCTTTAACCAACAAACAAGCAGATTTCACAATTTTCATTCAAAATCACAAATAACTGAATATTCTTTAAAAACTGAAAAAGGGAACAAGTAAGCTACCTTGTTGGGCCTACATCCAGGCCCAACAGTGACTGAAAAGTCACCTCCAAACAAGCCCGGGCTTGTGCAGACTTTTGGTAATGGAAGTACAAAGTGATGATGATTATTATGATGATATTCTAAGATCTTGTTTTGAACCTGCCAAGAACAAACCACAACAACAAGAGTGACCTGGTATAAGAGCCAATGAGCTATAAGAATGACTTATTGACAAGTCACCTTATAGCTTATAGCTTTTTAAATGAAACAGTAATGTTAAAAACTGGTTTTTATGGCCCTCTGAAAATTTCCAATGATACTAAATCAACAAACACCTCAAACCTTACTTGAGCTTGATATTCAACAAGAATATCAGGCTCATGTAATCAGTTTAAAGCACTTGGATGGGTAAATTAAAACTGGTCAAACTTGAGTCTCCAAACAACACAAAAATAGGAAATGAAATTTTTAACTTGAAAAATTAAAAATGTAAAATGGAAAGTAAGTGGGCTCTTTTGTTTCTCGTCAACAACTCAATACCATTTCATTTCATTAAATAAAACTGGATTTACAAGGCTATGACCCAGGAGAAGGAAAAAGAACAAGAACATATGAAAGTCCTATATGCCTTTATATAGAGGCTACAAACTCATTCTAGAACTCAATAGAAACTTAAACCCTAATAACATGAACTTCCACTTTTGTCCTTGAAGAAATTCGCATCTTTGAAGCATCTTTGAAAATTTTGAATTTGGACTAGATGCCATGTGATGATTTTTTGGCAGTTTGTTGATGCAAGCTAGATAAAATGATCTTGGCCATCAAAAGGAGCCTTTGGGGACACGAAAATGTTGTGAGTTGTTGATTTTTCTGTCAACCTTTTGTTTGCTTGTGCAGGGGAGGGCCAAGGTATCACATGGGTGAGAGTGATGGGTGATTTGGGGGTCGGGTTTGGTTTATGTGATGGTTAATTAGCAATCTGGAAGGTTATAGCCATAACCCCTTTGTTTTAGTCATTGTTCATCCTGGGGATTAGCTAGGGTTTATGGTTGGATTAAGGTGGGTTTAATCCGAAATGGGGGTTTAATTATTTAAATATGGTGTTGGGAGGGAAGGGGTTAAATAACTGATTAATCAGTTATTTAAAAGATAGTGGAAGGTGACGTGGGGTGGATGATGAGGTGGAGGGTTGTGAGTGGAGGATGGAGGTGATGTGGAGAAATGATTGGTGAGGATAGGTTTGTGTGTTTGACAGTAATGGCCCCTTGATTCTCATTATGTTGCTATTTGATGAATAAACATTGTCAACGCCAAAATTACACATAACAACTTTTGGGCAGTTGTCATTCTTGGCACAAATTCTTTCCAAACTTGAAACAAGGGCTTGAAATGTAATTTCTTCATATTTGAAGGACTGATTTTGGCATTTTCTTCATTCTTCAAGGTTTGACTTGTTTGTTGACTTCTTGGAGGACCAATATTGACAATTTAGTTTTGTTGAGGGACTAAATTTGCCAATTCTTCAAAGTTAAGGGTCCTTTTTGTAATTTTGATAAACTTTAGGGACCAAACTTGTAATTATGAAGATACAAGGGTATAAAGTGTCAATTCTTCCATATTGGAGGACCCTTCTTCATAATTCTTCAAATCTTCAAGGGTTTTCTTTGTAAATTTCTTCATTAGGGCTTGGTTCATCGTGCGGCTTCATTTCCCGTGTTTGTTTTTTACTGATTCTTGTGATCTTTTGTCATTTTCTCAATACCCGTACCTAAAATACACAAGCAACAAACACAAGCATATATTTGGTTATTTTGATGATATTTAATGCATTTTAAGCCCTATTTGGACGATGAGACTATGTATAAAAGCAGTCTCATCACTCCCCCATACTAAACCATTGCCGTGCCCTCACGCAATGCTAGAATAAAGTATCGTAGCACCTCCAAAATTCATTTTTATTCACTTTATTGAACGATAAACTAGCTACACTACTACTATTGCTACTACTTGTGTTTTAGACATAATGTATGATTTTCATCGCAAAATGGGACGTTTAGGTTCATAGAACAAGAACACGTGAATGCTTCGTTAGAAATAATTTCATCGTCCTAGATTTTCACCCTAATTCCATGCCAAGCGTGCAACGAGATCATTGTCATTATAAGTTAGTAATGCTAACACTACTCATATGCCCTAATCACGTACTTATCCTCCCATTATTCCTAAGTTGTATCTCTTATATTTTATTTTGTCTTGAATGTTTCACGAGGATACATTGTTGACTTATGCGATAATAAAGATTTAGGTCTAAAAATAGAGTCCTACCGGTGTAACTAAGACCATCAAATCAATAACCCCTCCCAATAGACAACGATGTTAAAAAATTAAGTTGACAAGAAGAATCGATAAACACGGTTTTATAACGGTTTTGAACATGAGACTTATTACCAAGACTTTTATACGCCCCCGAACGGAAGGGCCTTATTATCTTTGGTTTACCTCCATCTTTTATTCAACTTCTCCATGAAGCTTTTATTATGACTTCGGTCTTGCCTTGCCTTTTATTATCCGCCTCATCGGTGGTTTTATTAGCCAAAGACGTATATCCTCACGCTAAAGCAAATTTTGGATCTTTAAAGCTTCGAAGATTAAGGCTTGATTCACTTTCAATTTGGGCATAGATTTTTCGGCCTTGTGAGCTTCAAATTTTTGCTTAATTTAGGTGAGCACTTGAAATCTTATTATTGGGTGAAGCTTTCGATTATTCGGGTGCCAATATGATTGTAGGTAAATTTAGATAACTTGCTTTAGGAAAAACAAGCAACTAAAAGTAGCGGTAAGTATTAACGAGTGATTTAGGAAAACCACAAGTAATGACCCTTGATCAAATAAAGAGAAGAGAGTTCGTTTCCCAAGGAGGTATATGTGTTGTGAATTAACTTGTATGTATTTGAGATTAATATTGAGAAGATGGAGGACGGTTTCGTGAAAATTACACTATGACGTAAAAAACGTAAACGTAAAGCCGTAGAAAAACCACAAAACTTAAAAAATTATTCTAAAACCAAAAACAAAATCAAGAAAAGATTAAAAAGGCTAAAACAAGTCTAAAATAATATAAACCAAGATAAAAGTCCAACAAAGATATTTTAAAACCTTTTATTAATTAAATAATTAATTTTAAATGCTAATTAAAGCCCTAAAATTAAATACAACTAATGAAAATGTCTAAAATATGATTTTATTGGACAAATACTTAAATTATATTATTATGAGACTAAAAAGTATTTTTCTAAAAATTAAAACCTATTAAAACTATTTTTAATACTCTAAAAATGATTAAAAATGATTAAAACCTAATTAAACTTAAAATAATTATAAAAATTAATCTAAAAGCTAGAAAATTATTCTAAAAATGGAAAAGGTCCTAATTAATGATAAAGATCCTAAGAAAAATGAAAAAGAAAGAAAAATAAAATTTTGAAAAATTAATATTAAAATAATATTAAAATATTGCTAAAAATAAAAAGTTTATAAAATTAATTCTAAAAAATTTCTAAAAACTTAAAATATTCTAACTAAGAGAAAAACACAAATTTAAGTTCCTAAACCTTTTTTAATAATTTTATAAAAATGTTTAAAGTTTATAAAAAACCTTAAAATAATATAAAATTAAAAATTAAAGTTTATAAAACCAAAACAAGATGTAAACCTCAAATTATTATTTTAAAAACTAAAAACTATTTTTCCTAGAAATAAAAAATCTTTTTGGTATTTTTTAATGACTTTATAAAAAACGGGTATTAAATAAATCCTAATAAATAATTAAATAAAGAGAAAATTTTGAAACCAATTTTGAAAAATCTATAAACCTAATAGGATCCTAAGAAAAATAAGCCAAATCAAATTAACTTAATAAATAAGCTAGAAAAGTGAGAAAAAGCTACGGCTCTTAATAATAAGCTAGAAAATGGAAACTGGTTAAATAACTATTGAAACCAAAGGAAAACGTAAAAAGATGTCTAGATCAGTGGTAGTTCACTGAGCCCTCCTACGAGAGGTCAGGTGTTCGAGCCCACTGCGGGCAATCTTTTTGCTATTTTTTCTTTTTTTTTTCCAATCCAATTAACACACTTGTTAAGCTATAAAATCAATCCAGACTCTTTTTTATGCAAGACTGATCCAAAATATGATCAAAAAACGTGGCCTGGTTCAGTTTTTTTAACACAAGCTTTTGCTTTGTGTTTGCTTTCCTTCACAGAATACAAAAGCCAAAGGAGTTGGCTTGTGAGCTTATTTGGTGATTGTATTGGAACAATGGGGCACCCTTGTGCTTATTTAAGCACAAGGAGTCATTAAACAAGCAAAAATAAGCACCTGGGCACACAAAGATCACACATCAAGCACACAGCAGCCTATGCAAGTTTCTGAGATAGTCTAGCTAGGTCTGGTGGAATTTTAAGCAGATTATATGCACCCTAGTGAGTTTTAGATGACCAAATTTTGCACACAACTACACCAGATAGCATACAATCAATTACAAACTCTCAATCACCCTGATCCTAACAAGCAACCAAGATTCAATCACCAAAATCTATGAAAAATAAGCAGAATAATACTTGTGCAGATTTCTAGCTTACTTATTCCTTTTAAAATCCACAAACTAGCTTGCAAACCTTCCCAAACTAAATTACCAACTAACTAAAACCTGACTTAATCTTTTTTCAACTAGCTAACACCTTTTAAATTCACTAATCAAAACTTATGCCCTGCTAATCCACTTATCCAAACACCCTTTTATTTTTGAAAAACGATATTTAACAAACCAAAACCTGTTAAAACTTATTTAAACTGGATCTAATAGCATTTATCATGTATAAGCACACAATAGAACATCAAATCAACAACTTAATCACACTTAAGCATCAAATCAAAGAAAATCACATTCAACTCATCTTTCTGAAATTTTAACAAGGTAAAGGGATTTTACCTTAGGGTTTTACTTCCAAAACCCTAGAGGATGTCAAATCCTCCTCCTTACCAGCTGGGGCTGGTGCTGAACACAAATCAACAGCTTCCCACACCTGCTTTAAGAACAAAATCAAAGAAAAAGCAAAATAGTATAACAATATTTATATTCTGTTTAACTTTTTCTTTCTTTTTAAAACACTTCCAAATCTTTTTCAAACCTCCAAAACACGTTTCCAAAACACCTCTATCACAAAGTAAACCAAATCCTCTTAACTCTAATCCTAAAACAGATTACCCAAATATTTCCAAATTTCCAAAACCTTTTGAAAAATTTTGAAAATCAAAATTACTTCACCAAACTACAAATGGAACTCAGAATCAAGCATCAACACAATACACAACTTTTAAAAACCATAAAAAGGGATTACACTTGATTAATATCAAAAACCAAACTTTTATTTTTCTAAAAAGGAATTACAAGTGTGAGCTTGAAAACTGGAACAAGAGGGCATCCACAGGTTGGAGCCTCTCTTTATACTACTCATAGAACACTCTAGAATCAATAAAACACAAACCCTAATCATAGAAATTCTCCATTTTGCCCTTGGACGTTTTTGGTGTATAGGTGTCCAAATTTGATCTCCTTCGTTCATTTTGGCATTGTGAGTAAGCAATGTATCTCCACTGTTGATATTGGACACGTCACATGCCTTGGGGACTAAGGTGTTCTCTGATTGGAGGAATGGGAATTTGGGGGTAGGGTCCACAATGAGTGGAAAGAGGGTTTTGTGTGTGGGAAATGTTTTGGTGTGTGGGAATTAAGCGTGTGCAAAGTTAATTGGATTTTTACCCAGGTTTAAGTTGGGTGAAACCTGGAAGTGTAAAAGGGAACAGTAACTTCCCTTTGATCCGATTTTGGGGGAAGGGTGGGTGTTAGGCGCCATTTTCTGTTTAAATGTTTCATCTTGAACACTTTTGGCCCTTCTCTTTTGTTATTTTTGGCATTTAAAGTCTTTCAGCCCTAAACTTGATTACCCTTTGCAAATAAGTTTCCCTCTTTTACATTTTTGGCACCAAACTTTTCCAAAAAGTTTCAAAGGATTAATTTTGCCATTTTGTGATTTTTAAAGGGCTGATCTTGGACTTCTTTGATCTTCAAAGGTCTTCAATGTGTCTTTCACTTCATGAGGGACCATTTTTGGCTATTTGAAATTGTTGAGGGACTAATCTTGCCATTTCTTCAAAGTTGAAGGACCTTTTTGCAATTTTGACAAACTTAAGGGACCAAACTTGTAATTATTAATATACAAGGGTTTTAAGTGTCATTTCTTCAAATAATGAGGATCAATCTTGTTTTGTCTTCAAGTCTTCAAGGGTATTTGATGAAAATTCCATGATTAGGGCCCGGTTCTTTGTACGGCTTCGTTTCTCGTGTCCGTTTTCCTTGTATCTTGTGATCTTTTGTCTTTTTCACGATATCCATACCTAAAATACACAAGTAAACAAACACAAGCATATATATGGTATTTTATGAGATTTTTATGCATTTAAAGCCCGAAAAGAACGATGAGATCATGTATAAATGCCATCTCATCACTCCCCCATACTAAGCCATTGCCGTGCCCTCACGCAATGCTAGAATAAAGTATCTAAGCATCACCAAAGTTCAATTATATTAACCTTTATTGAAGAGTAAAAGACTTGCAACATACTACGATAATGTGTAAAGACATAATGTATGATTTTCATCACCAAAATGTGACTTTTAGGGTCAAAGAATAGAAACAAGTTAATGTCCCTTAGAGTAAACTTCGTCATCCTTGATTGTCATACATTCCATGCTAAGTGCAAAAACAAGATCATTGTTGGTACAAGTCACAATGCTAACACTACTCATACGTCCAAATTGTGTAATACTTTTTCTCCCCGCAATCCTAGTTATTATAAAAGGAAATGGGTTACTAGCATTTTTTATCTATTTGTCATGGATCACAAGTGATTCATATTGACTTATTTGAGTAGTTATTAGTCCGAAAGCAAAGTAGCACGATTTGATCAATAGTTAGCCGAAGGACAAAATCTTTTAAAACGGCTTCTCGTGTATCTCCTTAAGTTCATATCTTGGCATAACTCGTTTCACGATTTGAGACCTTTCTCGGACCGATATTTGGCATGTACTTCATACTTCAAATCTTGGGAAGACGTTCTTGAAATAATAGTCTTCTCTTCATATATTGGAATTTCTTCACTTGACGTTTTTGAGAGATTCTTCATATAGGACCACGACTTCATCATTTTTCTTCAATCTTTACTTTGGATTTTGATATACAACGATCCGCCTCCTTTTCGGACTTGGATATATTTATCCTCATACCTTGTTAGGGTCTTTTTGGATAGATTTTCTCCATTCTTTAGGGGAGTAATAGCTTCTTGTCGTGTGTCTCGATCCTTCATATTGATTTTGGAATAATGATACTTCACATCATCTTTGGATCTTTAGCAAAAATAGAGCTCCTCATGCCTTGTTAGGGCCTTTTTGGATGATCGCCAATCTTCGCGTCCCGCTTCAATAAGTTATGCCTTGGCTATGAACTCTATTCAACCCCGAGCAACTTTTAAACGATCTTGCGCTAGAGGCTAAGTAACCTTTCAAATCGTACGACCTTACTTATTGCAATTATGATTTATTCCTAATGCATTGATCTTATGGGAAGAAAAAGCCACAATTAAAAACATATGAGTTTTTGAAAGAACACTTTCATGTTCTACGTTTAGCATGATCACTTGTCTAATTCTATCATTTCTCGTTCTTCACTATATAAAGACCTCTAATTAAACAGACTCGTGAATACTTAGCCATGCAAGTCAAAATTAAGCCAAATTTGGATTAGCTTTTATTAAGACTATATCAAATCAAGGTTTTGGGTTTTCAAGCCACCTATAGGATCTTGCACTTTCTTGGACTTTTTCAAGCTTAGAGAATGCGTTTTAAAGTTCCCTTGATAAGTGACTTTCTAGAATCAATTATAGGAACTTGCGAAAAGTTCTTGTTCTTAACCCGAATGAATTAAGACTTTCGCGTTTTAAAGCTCCCTATATAAAAGTCTAGCAAAACTTGAATTGAGCGAGTTAAGGAATGTAAATGGCTCCAAATGCCCATCAAGTCAAAAATTAACTCTTATTCTACCCATCGGAAAATATACATTCGTGTCTTAAAAACACTTATGAAAACTAAGAAAAATTTTAAAATTTGGCCATTTTTAGCCTTATTAGCAAAACAAAATATTGAAAATTGGAAAACGTGAGGGCGTAGCAAAGCAAGTACCTATTCACCCCCCCATACTAAAAGTAAACATTGTCCTCAATGTTTCGAGTCTAAAGGTGGAGCACCCCCATACTAGAGACGAAGAGTCGAATGCTTAGGATCTAGCATGGAAAGGGTGATCAACAATATATCTAAAGCCGTTTATTAATTATGCTAAAAGATAATTGTTAGAACAATAAAGGATATGTCATGGATTCGTGAAAAACTTCTTCAAACGAACGATGGAGGCTCACGTAAACGAACACGAGAGTCTTTAATCGTAGACGATGATGATCTAGATAACACAATCACAAACAACCACGAGACAACGAGTTGGAAGGGTACAAGTCCCCTTATTAGTGAATATAAAAGATAAGCATGGGATCTCCCCCACGAGGCACCTCGTTTTTGATTACCGAGTCATGAGCTCGACTCGATCCCCTCAAAATGTGAACATTAAGGGATATCATGGTATGGTCAAAGGGACTTACATGATAAACAAGGCCCAAAAAGCAACCGGTATAAAGGACTAAGTCCTTAGATGATGCAAAATACCGGGGTCGAAGATGGCGTTCTCGTTTCCATTGGAAAAACAAATTAACACCACTCCAACATGTGCCATAAACTCAAAGAGTTTGAAGAAAATAGATGAGAAGTAGAAGGGTGAGACAATTGGTAAGACAAACGTTTGAGCTACTCGAGGTAGACTCGCACCAAGCAAATAGATATAGTTTCCATTTATTGCATCGGTGGAAGACCGAGATTTCCCTTTACATGAAATTCCGGGATCGAATATCTCGTCCTCGGTGGACAAGGATGAGGGAACATAAGGGGTTTCCCCCATACTAGAACCACACAAAACATCGTCAAAAGGAGTAGACGAGTTTGTAGTACTCAAAGCACGCGGTGATGACGGAGTTAGATTTGTAGAAAATTTAATTAAATCACATTTAAGATCTTTTCCTTTGTTATCTTTTAAACTCTCCTTATGAAAACCCTTTTTGATTATGTCGAAAATATTCGGTGTTTCTAAGATGATGTTAGTCACACTAAAAATTCTCACATTTTGAAAGCGTTTTGGTTTTGGTGGTGGCAAGTTCTCAAAACGTTTATCGACGAAGAAAACCTCCCCATTGGGGTCCATAAATTCATCATCCGAAAGATCTTCCGTAGAAACCGGCAACTTATCAACACTTTTCAAGAATGAAGGTGGCGAAGGATTTTTCGATTCAAGTATTGATGGTTTCTTCTTTGTAGGCTTAGCACTCATAACCTCCACCGGCGGAGGAAATGGTAAATTGTTTTTGGCGACATTCCCTAAAACTCTTGGTGAAAATTCTTTGTAAATGACATTGGTCGAGTCACCATGGTTTAAAGTTGCAATAGAATATACATGAGAAAGATTGGAGTTTTGTGTTGCATTGATGACAAGTTCTTCTTCATTGAAACGAAGGGTGATTTTTCGAGCATGAACATCGATAAGTGCTCTTCATGTATCCAAAAATGAACGACCCAAAATGAGAGGAACTTTTCGATCGATGGGAATGTCTACAACGATAAAGTCAACGGGATAGTAAAACTTTCCGACTTTAACAAAAACGTCCTCGGCTACTGCACATGCCATGATCGTAGAATGATCGGCCATCTCGATGGACATGTTCGAAGGAGTAAGAGCCGGAAGCGAAAGCGATTTGAAAATCTCGAGAGGCATTAAATTAATACTAGCACCAAGATCGGCCAAGGCGTAGCATTCCTCCATATCTTGAATAGCACACGGAATTAAAAATTTACCGGGATCACCGACTTTTTGTGGTATGCGGCTTAGAAAAACCGATGAACAACTAGACGATTGTTGTAACTTTTCTTTGTTGTTTAGCATACTTTTGAAGTTTGCGGCGAATCGAGGCATCATGATTAAAGCATCGGCAAAACTTATGTTAAAATGTAGATCACGAAACATTTTCATAAATAGCTCAAATTGATAATTGTTCCGTTCTTGTGCTTTCTCTTTGTTACGTCTCGAAGGGTAAGGTAAAGGTGGTGTGGGTTGGTCATTAGGCAACGGCCTTGGAAACTCGGGTTCCACAATTGGTATTGGTTCAACCGTAGGTGTGGTTTGAGCGGTACTTCGTGGGATTGTAATGTGCTCCTTTTCGACCATCACCTCGGGTTCTTTCTCGATTTCCTTCTCCGTAGAAGTACTTGTACGAGAGATTGGTTCCTTGAAAGTTTTACCACTTCGTGTAGCAACAACCTTCAATTCTCCCCTCGGGTTGTTAATGGTATCACTAGGAAGACCACCCGAGGAAGAGGGTTTACACATGATTGCTTCAAACATCTTAGCCATTCGGTCCTCAAATTTTGATTGCCTAGCATCCGCTTTCAATAACTCTTGCTTAATCTCATGTTGTCCTAATTCCATCTTTTGTTGGTTTTGTTGAAGACGTTGGACATTTCCTTCCATTTTGTTTGCATGAGTTTTAAGTTCATTAGCAAGTTCATTTTTAAGCTCGTTTTTCAACTCGGACCTTAAGCTAATCATCTCACGTTGCATATTATCAAATTTAGCATCATTTGCTTTTGCATAATCCAAAAATTCTCCTTGCAAATTTTTCGTGTGAGCATTTTGAAAACCTTGTGTAGTGTTTTGAAAATCACGGTTTTGATTTTGATTAGAGATTTGTCCATTCCCACTTTGATAATTCCCTTTGTTGTAATTGCGAGTGTTGCCTTGGTAATTACCTTGGTTGTTGTTTCGATAATTGTTAGCATTTTGATTTAGTGGAGCTTGATTTTGGCGGGAACCTTGGCCGTTTTGGTTGAAAGTTCCCGTTGCTACATAAGCACTCGAAGTGTTACCATCCGCGGTAATGCACTCGGAAAGATCATGAGCTCCTCCACAAGATAAACAACTCTTAGCAACCGCTTTAACCGAAGCGGAATTGGAAGCTTCTTGAGCCTTCCAATGGGACATTAGATTAGCAAATCTATCAAAAAACCGATTTTCCTCATTAGCTTCATCATGTAAGGCGTTAATGCTACGAGACGATTGTGACGAAGATGACGAACCCATATTGGCAACACTCGGTGTGTTACGAGGGCTATAAACCTTAGATCGATTTTCAATGATTTGTAAAGCCTCATTTGTCGTCTTGCACAAAAAATTACCACCCGCGGCGGCATTCAAATAATCTCGTTCATGATCATTAAGCCCATTATAAAAAGTATCCACTTGATGTAATTCCGAAAAATCATGGTGAGGACATTCATGTAACATCTCTTTAAATCGTTCCCATGCCATTGAAAAACTTTCATTGTTACGTTGCACAAATCGTGAAATCTCATTTTTTAAGTGTGTTGTTTTCGATGGTGGAAAAAACTTGTTCACAAACTTAGAAACGAGATCGGCCCATGTCAAAATCGAATTTGGCGGTTCTTTCTCGAGCCAAATTTTTGCGGGACCATCCAATGAATATGGAAACAACATCATCTTAATGGCGTCATGTGGAACATCTTTGAATTTGCTAGTGGCGGTGAGACGGTTGAAATTCCTAATGTGGTAATGCGGGTTGTCTTTCTCGTGACCTCTAAACTTGTTTGCTTGCAACATAGACATTAAACCCGTCTTAATCTCGAAATTCTCCGCAAGGATGGCGGGAATAACAATAGCCTCTCCAAAACCCTCGGTGGGTGCTTGTAGCAACTCCATCATAGTACGATTAGCCATGACGACTTCTTGTTCTACAATAGGTTCAACAATTGGAGGTTCTTCAACAATCAACGATCCTTGATTTGCTTGCTTTTGAAGACGTTTACGAGCTCGTTTAGCTTGATTACGAGTGATCATAAACTTCACGAAGAATGGGAGGTGAGCAAAGAAGATTCTTTTTGGTTGTTTTGTGAATTTTCAATTTTTTTGTGTTTTTGATGATATTTAATTTTTTTGGATTTTGGTGTATCTTCGTAGACAACAATCTACAAAATCTCTCCTCGAATCAAACTCTTGATTAAAGAAGCCTCAAAAGAATGAAAACGATCACGTGGAGTGAACGCCTTCGAATGACTTTAGAACTTTGGTGAAAACCAAATTGTTCAAGAGGGTTTAATCACAAAGAAAACCAAGCAAATATAGTATACGTATTAATACTTTGGGCGGCAAAACCCTCGATTAGCCTTCAATCTCAAAATACTCACAAGCAAGCGGGGAAACGAGGCGGCGCGAAGCACTTAAGAGCCTTTTTCCTTAGGGTATATTTTATAATACCCGCCTTATACCCACCTTATAGTTTGTATTTTTCAAAATCGAGCTTCACGAAAGTATTTATCTATTTTTGCCTTTTCTTTTTGTTTGAGATTCGAATACAATAATTAGGAGATCAAATCCCAATTAAGGTTGTGTTTTCACACTTTTGGAGATATTGTATTTTGGTTGTGATACTTAATACAATATATTAATAATATTTGTACAAGAAAAACCAAGAAAACCGATAATACGTGTTAAGGGAGTTCCACTTAACACAAATACTATTTATGGATAATATCAAAAACAAAAGCTTCCAAATTAAAGCACAACACACCTCCCCGGCAGCGGCGCCAAAATGATTGTAGGTAAATTTAGATAACTTGCTTTAGGAAAAACAAGCAACTAAAAGTAGCGGTAAGTATTAACGAGTGATTTAGGAAAACCACAAGTAATGACCCTTGATCAAATAAAGAGAAGAGAGTTCGTTTCCCAAGGAGGTATATGTGTTGTGAATTAACTTGTATGTATTTGAGATTAATATTGAGAAGATGGAGGACGGTTTCGTGAAAATTACACTATGACGTAAAAAACGTAAACGTAAAGCCGTAGAAAAACCACAAAACTTAAAAAATTATTCTAAAACCAAAAACAAAATCAAGAAAAGATTAAAAAGGCTAAAACAAGTCTAAAATAATATAAACCAAGATAAAAGTCCAACAAAGATATTTTAAAACCTTTTATTAATTAAATAATTAATTTTAAATGCTAATTAAAGCCCTAAAATTAAATACAACTAATGAAAATGTCTAAAATATGATTTTATTGGACAAATACTTAACTTATATTATTATGAGACTAAAAAGTATTTTTCTAAAAATTAAAACCTATTAAAACTATTTTTAATACTCTAAAAATGATTAAAAATGATTAAAACCTAATTAAACTTAAAATAATTATAAAAATTAAACTAAAAGCTAGAAAATTATTCTAAAAATGGAAAAGGTCCTAATTAATGATAAAGATCCTAAGAAAAATGAAAAAGAAAGAAAAATAAAATTTTGAAAAATTAATATTAAAATAATATTAAAATATTGCTAAAAATAAAAAGTTTATAAAATTAATTCTAAAAAATTTCTAAAAACTTAAAATATTCTAACTAAGAGAAAAACACAAATTTAAGTTCCTAAACCTTTTTTAATAATTTTATAAAAATGTTTAAAGTTTATAAAAAACCTTAAAATAATATAAAATTAAAAATTAAAGTTTATAAAACCAAAACAAGATGTAAACCTCAAATTATTATTTTAAAAACTAAAAACTATTTTTCCTAGAAATAAAAAATCTTTTTGGTATTTTTTAATGACTTTATAAAAAATGGGTATTAAATAAATCCTAATAAATAATTAAATAAAGAGAAAATTTTGAAACCAATTTTGAAAAATCTATAAACCTAATAGGATCCTAAGAAAAATAAGCCAAATCAAATTAACTTAATAAATAAGCTAGAAAAGTGAGAAAAAGCTACGGCTCTTAATAATAAGCTAGAAAATGGAAACTGGTTAAATAACTATTGAAACCAAAGGAAAACGTAAAAAGATGTCTAGATCAGTGGTAGTTCACTGAGCCCTCCTACGAGAGGTCAGGTGTTCGAGCCCACTGCGGGCAATCTTTTTGCTATTTTTTCTTTTTTTTTTTTTTTTTTTTTTCCAATCCAATTAACACACTTGTTAAGCTATAAAATCAATCCAGACTCTTTTTTATGCAAGACTGATCCAAAATATGATCAAAAAACGTGGTCTGGTTCAGTTTTTTCAACACAAGCTTTTGCTTTGTGTTTGCTTTCCTTCACAGAATACAAAAGCCAAAGGAGTTGGCTTGTGAGCTTATTTGGTGATTGTATTGGAACAATGGGGCACCCTTGTGCTTATTTAAGCACAAGGAGTCATTAAACAAGCAAAAATAAGCACCTGGGCACACAAAGATCACACATCAAGCACACAGCAGCCTATGCAAGTTTCTGAGATAGTCTAGCTAGGTCTGGTGGAATTTTAAGCAGATTATATGCACCCTAGTGAGTTTTAGATGACCAAATTTTGCACACAACTACACCAGATAGCATACAATCAATTACAAACTCTCAATCACCCTGATCCTAACAAGCAACCAAGATTCAATCACCAAAATCTATGAAAAATAAGCAGAATAATACTTGTGCAGATTTCTAGCTTACTTATTCCTTTTAAAATCCACAAACTAGCTTGCAAACCTTCCCAAACTAAATTACCAACTAACTAAAACCTGACTTAATCTTTTTTCAACTAGCTAACACCTTTTAAATTCACTAATCAAAACTTATGCCCTGCTAATCCACTTATCCAAACACCCTTTTATTTTTGAAAAACGATATTTAACAAACCAAAACCTGTTAAAACTTATTTAAACTGGATCTAATAGCATTTATCATGTATAAGCACACAATAGAACATCAAATCAACAACTTAATCACACTTAAGCATCAAATCAAAGAAAATCACATTCAACTCATCTTTCTGAAATTTTAACAAGGTAAAGGGATTTTACCTTAGGGTTTTACTTCCAAAACCCTAGAGGATGTCAAATCCTCCTCCTTACCAGCTGGGGCTGGTGCTGAACACAAATCAACAGCTTCCCACACCTGCTTTAAGAACAAAATCAAAGAAAAAGCAAAATAGTATAACAATATTTATATTCTGTTTAACTTTTTCTTTCTTTTTAAAACACTTCCAAATCTTTTTCAAACCTCCAAAACACGTTTCCAAAACACCTCTATCACAAAGTAAACCAAATCCTCTTAACTCTAATCCTAAAACAGATTACCCAAATATTTCCAAATTTCCAAAACCTTTTGAAAAATTTTGAAAATCAAAATTACTTCACCAAACTACAAATGGAACTCAGAATCAAGCATCAACACAATACACAACTTTTAAAAACCATAAAAAGGGATTACACTTGATTAATATCAAAAACCAAACTTTTATTTTTCTAAAAAGGAATTACAAGTGTGAGCATGAAAACTGGAACAAGAGGGCATCCACAAGTTGGAGCCTCTCTTTATACTACTCATAGAACACTCTAGAATCAATAAAACACAAACCCTAATCATAGAAATTCTCCATTTTGCCCTTGGACGTTTTTGGTGTATAGGTGTCCAAATTTGATCTCCTTCGTTCATTTTGGCGTTGTGAGTAAGCAATGTATCTCCACTGTTGATATTGGACACGTCACATGCCTTGGGGACTAAGGTGTTCTCTGATTGGAGGAATGGGAATTTGGGGGTAGGGTCCACAATGAGTGGAAAGAGGGTTTTGTGTGTGGGAAATGTTTTGGTGTGTGGGAATTAAGCGTGTGCAAAGTTAATTGGATTTTTACCCAGGTTTAAGTTGGGTGAAACCTGGAAGTGTAAAAGGGAACAGTAACTTCCCTTTGATCCGATTTTGGGGGAAGGGTGGGTGTTAGGCGCCATTTTCTGTTTAAATGTTTCATCTTGAACACTTTTGGCCCTTCTCTTTTGTTATTTTTGGCATTTAAAGTCTTTCAGCCCTAAACTTGATTTCCCTTTGCAAATAAGTTTCCCTCTTTTACATTTTTGGCACCAAACTTTTCCAAAAAGTTTCAAAGGATTAATTTTGCCATTTTGTGATTTTTAAAGGGCTGATCTTGGACTTCTTTGATCTTCAAAGGTCTTCAATGTGTCTTTCACTTCATGAGGGACCATTTTTGGCTATTTGAAATTGTTGAGGGACTAATCTTGCCATTTCTTCAAAGTTGAAGGACCTTTTTGCAATTTTGACAAACTTAAGGGACCAAACTTGTAATTATTAATATACAAGGGTTTTAAGTGTCATTTCTTCAAATAATGAGGATCAATCTTGTTTTGTCTTCAAGTCTTCAAGGGTATTTGATGAAAATTCCATGATTAGGGCCCGGTTCTTTGTACGGCTTCGTTTCTCGTGTCCGTTTTTCCTTGTATCTTGTGATCTTTTGTCTTTTTCACGATATCCATACCTAAAATACACAAGTAAACAAACACAAGCATATATATGGTATTTTATGACATTTTTATGCATTTAAAGCCCGAAAAGAACGATGAGATCATGTATAAATGCCATCTCATCACAATACTTCAAAATCGTGACGCTGGCGATAACTTAATGTCTTCCCAATTTAATTACACGGAAGCTACTAGAAAAGACTAGAAACCCAACAATCCTAACTAAACCGCTAAGTCAATATTTATTAAGCAAAAAATATTTACAAGCGAAGGGAGAATAAGCAAACAACGAGAACACATGAGTTTTTGAAAGAATACGAGTACTCTACGTTTAGCATAGTAACTTATAATTAACTCTATCATTTCTCGCCCTCATTTAAGAGACTTAGCCTAATGTGTAGTTAAGGAATCAAAGCTAAGTGCTCAACACGCACGGTCGAGTCAAAAATTACTCTTATTCTCGCCATCGGAAAATCTACATTCGTGTCTTCAAACACTTATAAAACATGAGAAAAATTTTAAAATTTGGCCATTTTTAGCCTTTTTTTGCAACAAAACGATAAACAAAAAGATAAACTTTGGAAAGCGTGAAGGTTTGGCAAGGCAAGTATCTATTCACCCCCCCCCCCCCCGTACTAAAGTTAAACATTGTCCTCAATGTTTCGAGTCTAGGGGTGCAAACACCCCCATACTAGAGACGTAGTCGAATGCCTAATCTAGCATGGAAAGGGTGTAACCAATAAATTAATAGCCGTTTATGAAGTGTGCTATAAACCTAAGGTTAGAACATCAAAAGGATATATCATTTGGATATTGAGAAATGTCTCCAAAGCAAACGATCGAGTGCTCCCATAAAACGAACACGAGAGGCTCCAATCATGAAGATCATGATCTAAAAACCACAATTCAGAAACAACCACGGAACAAAGGTTGGAAGGGCACAAATCCCCACACGTAAGCTACATTAGAATGCGATAATATGTACATAGGATAAGCATGGGACTCCCCCACGAGGCACCTCGTTTTTGATTACCGAGTCATGAGCTCGACTCGATCCCCTCAATACTAATTATCATTGGGGAAGGTGACTTGGTCGAGGTAGTTCAAGGATGGAACTTCCCCGCCAAAGTAGTGCTTCAACCTATGTCCATTCACCTTGAAGTTAGGACCATCATCTTGAGCTAGCTCGATGGTCCCATACGGAAACACTTGAGTCACGGTGAATGGACCGGACCAACGGGATTTCAACATACCGGAAAAGATTTTTAATCTTGAATTAAAAAGCAAAACTTGATCCCCAATGTTAAAAACCCGGTTTTTAATTTTAGAATCATGCAACTTTTAGTCTTTTCTTTGTAAATCAATGAATTTTCATAAGCAATGTCTCCCAATTCATCCAATTCATTTAATTGCATTTTCCGGTGTTTTCCCGCGGTCTCCATATCATCATTACAATGCTTTAGGGCCCAATAAGCCTTGTGTTCTAACTCGATAGGCAAATGACAATTCTTACCATACACAAGCTTATAGGGAGTGCACCCAATGGGCGTCTTATGAGCGGTCCTAAAGGCCCATAAAGCATCGCCCAACTTATCCGACCACAATTGTCGGTTTTCCCCAACGGATCTCTCCAAAATCCTCTTCAACGCTCGGTTTGAAACCTCGACTTGCCCACTCGTTTGTGGGTGATAAGCCGTAGAAAGCCGATGTGTAACCCCATATTTCCTTAGAACCCTTTCAAATTGGTCGTTACAAAAATGGGTTCCACGATCGCTTATGATAGCACGAGGGGTTCCAAACCGAGAAAACAATTGCTTCAAAAACTTGACTACCACACGAGCATCATTGGTGGGCAAGGCCTTTGCCTCCACCCACTTAGAAAGGTAGTCAACCGCAACGAGAATGTACTTATTACCACGAGATGATGGGAACGGCCCCATAAAGTCTATACCCCAAACGTCAAAGATCTCACACACTTGGATGATATTTTGTGGCATTTCATCTTTTTGTGAGGCTTTTCCTTATCGTTGGCATGCATCACACGACTTCACAAGATCTTGTGCATCTCGGTAAATAGTAGGCCAAAAGAAGCTGGCATCAAACACCTTTTTAGCCGTGAGATTAGCACCGTGGTGACCACCCATGGGTCCCTCATGACAAGCTCTAAGGATGTTAGAAGCTTCGGTGCCAAATACACAACGGCGGATGATTTGATCCGCACAAGTTCGAAACAAGTAAGGGTCGTTCCAAAAGTAGAACTTGACGTCATGAAAGAATTTTCATTTTTCTTGAGTCGTCATACCCTTAATGATGAAGTTACCCGCATGGTAATTTGCAAAATCCGCAAACCATGGGGTGGAAGAATCAAGCTTAAAACTCACTACACCAAGTGTCTCTAGCGGAAATGTTTCGGTGATTTCCTTGGGCTCGTAAACACTTTGGTGAGGATCTTCCAAACGAGAGAGATGATCGGCCGCTAGATTCTCGGCTCCTTTTTTATCAACGATTTTGTGATCAAATTCTTGAAGGAGGAGAATCCAACGAAGTAATCTAGGCTTAGCATCTTGCTTTGCCATAAGATACTTAATAGCTGAATGGTCCGTATACACGATGCATTTTGTCAAGACGAGGTAAGGTCGGAAATTCTCAAATGCATACACCACGGCAAGGAACTCCTTTTCCGTTGTAGTGTATTTTAGTTGAGCCTCGGTCATCGTCTTGCTAGCATAGTGAATAGGCAAGAAGTGCTTATCATGACGTTGCCCCAAAACGGCCCCAATAGCGTAATCACTAGCATCACACATTAGTTCAAAGGGGAGGTTCCAATTGGGAGCAACAAGAATGGGAGCTTCGGTAAGTTTCCTCTTAAGGATCTCAAAGGCTCGTACACAATCTTCGTCAAAGACAAAACGTGCCTCTTTTTCAAGAAGATGTGTAATGGGTCGAGAAATCTTTGAAAAATCCTTGATGAATCGATGATAAAAGCCCGCGTGGCCAAGGAAACTCCTAACTCCCTTGACGGTTTTGGGATGAGGTAATTTGGCGATGACGTCTACCTTAGCTTGATCTACCTCAATCCCCGCTTTCGAGACCTTGTGCCCTAAGAGGATTCCACTCCTAACCATAAAATGACATTTTTCCCAATTGCACAAGGTTGGTTTCCTCACAACGTTTCAACATTCTCTCTAGATTCGACAAACATGAAGTGAACGAATTACCAAACACGGAAAAGTCATCCATGAAGACTTCCATCGTCTTCTCGAACATATCATGAAAAATAGCCATCATGCACCTTTGAAAGGTTCCCGGTGCATTACAAAGTCCGAATGGCATTCTACGATAGGCAAACGTTCCATATGGACACGTAAACGTAGTTTTTTCTTGATCACGAGGATCGATGGGAATTTGGAAGTAACCGGAAAAACCATCTAGAAAGCAATAGAAATCGTTTCCCGCAAGACGCTCCAACATTTGGTCCATTAAGGGCAAGGGAAAATGGTCTTTTCGAGTGGCTTCATTCAACTTTCGATAGTCAATGCACACTCTCCATCTGGTCACGAGTCTAGTAGGAATAAACTCGTTGGCATCGTTTGGCACAACGGTCATCCCTCCCTTTTTAGGGACACAATGAATAGGACTCACCCAAGGGCTATCGGAAATAGGGTAAATCATTCCCGCGTCAAGGAGTTTAAGGAGCTCCTTTTTTATGACGTCGTGAATTTTGGGGTTCACCCTCCTTTGACTTTGGATTGTGGGCTTGAAATCCTCCTCCATTAATATTTTATGGGTACAAAACTTGGGATTGATTCCCTTAATGTCGGATAACTTCCACGCAATCGCCCCTTTGTGATCCTTTAGAACATCGACAAGTGCGGTTTTTTCATCATTCGAAAGATCCTTCGCAATAATAACCGGCAACTTGTCGTCCTCTTCCAAATAGACATATTCGAGGTGAGGAGGTAAATCTTTCAACTCGAGGATAGGTGGTTCCTCAAGTGAAGATTTAGGCTCGATACTCATAACCTCCTCGGGTGGAGGAAATGGGAAATCGTTGAGAAAATCCTTGATAATCGAGAAGTCCTCATCGTTGTCGAGGTCTTCGTCACAAGTACGTGGAACATTTCATTCTTCCAACGTGAAACCACCACCTTCGAAAGGAGTGAAGGTTGGTGTCGAATTATAAAGAATTGGATCTAACATAGTGGGATTGCCACTAGTTTCTTCATCACCAAACCCTAAAACTTCTTGTGAAAATTCCTCGCAAACCACGTCGATCATATCAACGAGGTTTATGGTAGCAATGAAATAAACATGAGAAAGTTGAGAATTTTGAGTTGCGTTTATAACAAGTTCCTCGTCGTTGAAACGTAAGGTGATCTTTCTAGCATGTACATCAATTAAAGCCATAGACGTATCTAAAAACGAACGACCTAAAATAAGAGGAACTTGAGGATCCGTGGGGATATCAACGACGATAAAGTCTACGGGATAGTAGAACTTCCCCACTTTCACAAAAACGTCTTCCGCCAAACCACATGCACGAATCGTGGAATGGTCGGCCAACTCGATAGACATTAGTGAAGGAGTAAGATTAGGAAGATTGAGCGACTTGAAGATTGCAAGTGGCATCAAATTAATGCTAGCACCAAGATCGGCCAAGGCATAGCATTCTTCCATATCTTGAATTGCACAAGGGATCAAAAATTTACCGGGATCACCGACTTTTTGAGGTATGCGATTAAGATAAACCGACGAACAACTAGATAATTGATGCAATTTCTCCTTGTTGTTAAACATACTCTTAAAGTTAGCGGCAAATCGAGGCATCATGACCAAAGCATCGGCGAAACTCACATTAAGGTGCAACTCACGAAACATTTTCATAAAAAGCTCAAATTGGTAGTTGTCGCGCTCTTTTCGTTTCTCCTTCCTAAGTCTCGATGGGTAAGGCAAGGGTGGTGTGGGTTGGGGCATAGGCATAGCCTTTGGAATCTCGGGTTCCAATGTTGGTAAAGGGTCGACCGTAGGTGTGGCATGAGCGGTACTTTGTGGGCTTGAAATATGCTCCTTTTCGACCACCACCTCGGGTTCTTCCTCAATTTCCTCCACCGTTGGAGTAATTGGTTGAGGAGTTGGTTCTTTAAGTGCCTTACCACTTCGTGTGGTAATCACTTTCATCTCTCCCTTCAAGTTTGAAACGGTGTTACTAGGCAAACTTCCCGAAGTAGAGGCTTTGTTCCCCATGACGGCTTCTAAAATGGCATTAAGCTTAGCATCTTGACTATTAAACTTAAGATCTTGACTAGCGGCTTTTTGGTCAATTCTTTGTTCAAGCCTAGCATGACTTTGTTCAATTTTATTGTTTTGACCTCTAATTTGATTAGCAAAATCATTTTTCAACTCATTCCTCATGTTAAGATTTTCCTTCATAAAATTAGCTAACTCCTTGGTGTTTTTAGCCGTGTCCCTAGCTTGACTAGCCAATTGCTCTTGTATGTTTTCCAAAATCTTATCATTTGCCGTAGCGTAATTCAAAAAGTCCATTGGAAGTTCTTTAGTGTAAACATTTTGAAGACCTTGACTTGTGTTTTGAAAATTACGATTTTGGTTTTGATTTTGCAATTGGCTACTACTTCCTTGATTCCCATAGTTGTTATTACCCTTGAAATTGTTCCTTTGATTGCTTTGGTAACCAACTTGATTGTTTCGATAATTGTTAGCATTTTGATTTGGTGGAAAACCCGGTGGAGTCAATTGATTAGTGCGGGGAACTTGACCGTTTTGGTTATAAGTTCCCGCGGCCGCGAAGGCACTCGAAGTGTTACCACCGTTGGTAATGCACTCGGAGTAATCGTGAGCTCCACCACAATACATACAAGAAACCTCAACCGCTTTAGCCGTAGCGGGAGTGGGTTGTTCACCAACTTTAAACTCAATTAACAATCCCTTAAGCTTATCAAAAATCTTGTTCTCCAAATTAGCCTCGATTTGGCAAGCATCAACGGTGTGTGACAATGAAGGCGAAGGCGAAGACGAAGTCTTACGAACACTCGACGTGCTACGAGGACTATAGACCTTAGACCTATTCTCAATGATTAACAATGCTTCCTCGACCGTCTTACGCAAAAAATTACCACCCGCGGCGACATTAAGATAATCACGCTCATGATCGTTCAAGCCATTGTAAAACGTGTCAATTTGATGCAAGTCGGAAAAACCATGATGAGGACATTCGTGCAAAATTTCCTTAAACCTATTCCAAGCCGTTGAAAAACTCTCATTATACTCTTGTGAAAACTTTGAAATCTCGTTTTTCAAGTGCGTAGTCTTAGAGGGCGGAAAAAATTGGTTCACGAATTTTGAAACGAGATCCTTCCACGTCAATATAGAATTGGGTGGCTCTTTCTCTAACCAAATTTTTGCGGGCCCCCTAAGGAATACGGAAAAAGCATCATCTTAATCGAGTCGTTAGAGACGTCCTTAAACTTGCAAGTGGCGGTGAGACGATTAAATTGGCGAATGTGGTTATGAGGGTTGTCCTTTTCGTCACCTCGAAACTTGTTGTTTTGAATCATGGACAACAAACCCGTCTTAACCTCAAAATTCTCCGCAAGGATAGCGGGAATCACAATCGCTTCTCCATAACCCTCGGTGGGTGCTTGAAGCAACTCCATCATAGTTCGATTAGCCATGGGTGCTTCTTTCACTACAATGGGTTCGTCAATAGGAGACTCCTCACTAGAAGGAGTGATTGATTTGTTTCTTCGTTTACGAGCACGTCTTGCTTTGGAGCGAGTTTGCATAAACGTTACGTACAACGAGAAGGAGAGCAAAGAAGATTCTTTTTGGTGTTTTTACTTTTTCAATTTTTTTGTGGTTTTTGATTGTTTTTACCTTTTTTTGGATTTTTGGAATGTATTAGGTAGACACAAATCTACAAATCTCCTCCTTAATCAAATCTCTCGATTAAAGAAGCCTCAAGGAATGAAAACGATCACGTGAAGTGAACGCCTTCGATGACTTTAGAACGATGGTGGAACACCAAATCGTTCAAGAGGGTTTAATCAAATGAAACCAAGAAAATATATATGATACTTAAGTAATACTTTGGGCGGCAAAACCCTCGATTAGCTCTCAAAATCAAATACGCACAAGCAAGCGGAGGAAACGAGGCGGCGCGAAGCACTTAAGAGCCTTTTTCCTTTAGGTCGTGAAATACAACCGCCTTATACCCACCTTATAGTTTGTATCTTTCAAAATCGAGCTTCACGAAAGTATTTATCTATTTTTGCCTTTTTCTTTGGTTTGAGATTCGAATACAATGATTGGGTAATGACCTCCCAAGTCAAGGTTGTGATTTCTCACGTATTTGGAGTACTTGTAAATTTATTGTTCTACGTATACAATATAGTAATAGTATTCACAAAAAACGAAAAACCGATAATACGTATTAGTAGAGTGCTACTAATACAAATACTATTATGGCTATATATAAAAACAACAATTGTTCAACCAAAACACAACACGCCTCCCCGGCATCGACGCCAAAATGATTGTAGAGTTTTTGTACCCTTTAGGAAAAGGATGACAAAAGTGGCAAGTATTAAGTGTCGGTTTAGGAAAACCGAGCACTAATGACCAAATAAGTCCAAGTTCGTTTCCCAAGGAGGCAAGTACGTTGTGTTAAGAATTGATAAATGATTTGTGATTATATGATTGCAAAAGAAAGAAAGAAATGATATTAGAAGAGAAAGACGGTTACGGAGACGGATTAAACTACGACAAAAAAGGCGATCACGCAAAACCGTAAATAGTGCAAAAATTAAAATTTTAACCTAAAAAATCCTAAAAATTACTAAAAATCCACAATAATATTCTAAAAGTTTACAAAAAAATCCAAACTTGCTAAAACCTTTTAATTAATTAGATAATGACTTTTTAATGCTAATTAAAGCCCTAAAAATCACAATTAATTATTAAAAAGCCCTAAACAAGATTTTAAAGTTTGTAAACCTCAAAAATAACCTAATTAAGCTAAAAAGTATTTTTTTTAATTTTAAAACCAAATAAAACTATTTTTAAATACTTAAAAACTATTAAAATCAATTAAAACTTAAATTAATTCTAGAAAATAATTGAAAACTCCTAAAAATATTTGGAAAGTTACAAAACTCCTAATTAAGTGACTATAATCTAGGAAAAATGTAAAAAATTAAAAAATTAAACTTTCAATTTTTAATAATAAAATAATAATAAAATATTCCAAAAAATTCAAAGTTCATAAAAAAATTCTAAACAATTAGCAAAAATCTAGAATAATGTAACTAAGACAAAAATACAATCAAAATTTTCGGAAACCTATTTAATAATTTTATATTAAATTTTAAAGTTGGTTAAAAACCCTAAAATCCTATAAAACCAAAAATAAGCTAAATTGAAAACTTAAATAGCTGTAAACCTCAAAAATATGATTAAAAACCTAAAAACTACTTTTTCAGATTTTTAAAATACCTTTTTCTATTTTTAAATTACTTTTCAAATTTTAAACTAAAAATAATCCTAGAAAATTAATTAAATACGGGAAAAATAAACTTTTTAAACCTAAAAGTCCTAAATCCTAATAAGAACACAAGAAAAATGAAAACATGTGAAAACCCTAAGAAAATAAGCTAGAATAAGCTTTTATATAAGCTGTTAGCTAAATAAGCTACAAAACAGATTCTACTTAAATAGATATTGATTAGCTAGTTGTGCATAGAAAAGCACTTGGATCACTGGTTAACACGTATAGTCCTCCAACGAGGGGTCCCGTGTTCAAGTCCAGGCCAAGGAGCTTTTTGCTAAAACTTTTTTTTTTTACTTAAAATACTCAAACACAGTAACTCTAATACACTTTAACAAACTAATTTAATCAACAAATAACTAGAATCAAGCTGCTAGAAACCAAAAACGTGCCCAGATTTCAAAATGATGAACACAAAGAAAACTGATATTCTTCACTTGTGCAGATTTGACAAGAGGACTTGTCCTTTGGATTTGTGTTGGTTTTGATGGACAAATGGGCACCCCTACACTCAGTTGGAGTGTAGGGAGTCAATACAAACACAAAAACAAGCAAGTTTATAACCAAAAATCACAAAAACCAAGCATACAATGTTTCTGATATGGTTTGCACAAGTCTGGGGTGTTTTGCTGATTTGATAGGCCAAATGGTGAGATTCAAACCCTAAGATTAATGCACACAAATCAAACAACCAGCATACAAGTAATCAAAAACCTCAAATGACCTATAATCTAACAGTTTATCAATATTTGATGCACAAACTTCACAAAATAAGCAGTAGAAGGGCACTTGACTGTTTTATGCTATATTGACCAAATTTTAAGCATGCAATTGCTACAAAACTCACCCAAACTGAAAACCAAGACTAGCATACAACCTATAGCTACCTAGTTAGTGAATAAAACAGGTTTTAACTCAAAAACTTGGTCACAAATCTCAATTATACAGCTAATCCAAACACTCCTTTAAAAATATGAAAATCAATATTTCAAAGCAAATCTTAACAAATCTCAACCAAATCAAACCTAAACTATCTAAACACACATAAAACTATCCAAGAAGCAAGAACAAACAGCTTTAACCAACAAACAAGCAGATTTCACAATTTTCATTCAAAATCACAAATAACTGAATATTCTTTAAAAACTGAAAAAGGGAACAAGTAAGCTACCTTGTTGGGCCTACATCCAGGCCCAAAAGTGACTGAAAAGTCACCTCCAAACAAGCCCGGGCTTGTGCAGACTTTTGGTAATGGAAGTACAAAGTGATGATGATTATTATGATGATATTCTAAGATCTTGTTTTGAACCTGCCAAGAACAAACCACAACAACAAGAATGACCTGGTATGAGAGCCAATGAGCTATAAGAATGACTTATTGACAAGTCACCTTATAGCTTATAGCTTTTTAAATGAAACAGTAATGTTAAAAACTGGTTTTTATGGCTTTCTGAAAATTTCCAATGATACTAAATCAACAAACACCTCAAACCTTACTTGAGCTTGATATTCAACAAGAATATCAGGCTCATGTAATCAGTTTAAAGCACTTGGATGGGTAAATTAAAACTGGTCAAACTTGAGTCTCCAAACAACACAAAAACAGGAAATGAAATTTTTAACTTGAAAATTTAAAAATGCAAAATAGAAAGTAAGTGGGCTCTTTTGTTTCTCGTCAACAACTCAATACCATTTCATTTCATTAAATAAAACTGGATTTACAAGGCTATGACCCAGGAGAAGGAAAAAGAACAAGAACATATGAAAGTACTATATGCCTTTATATAGAGGCTACAAACTCATTCTAGAACTCAATAGAAACTTAAACCCTAATAACATGAACTTCCACTTTTGCCCTTTAAGATATTCGCATCTTTGAAGCATCTTTGAAAATTTTGAATTTGGACTAGATGCCATGTGATGATTTTTTGGCAGTTTGTTGATGCAAGCTGGATAAAATGATCTTGGCCATCAAAAGGAGCCTTTGCGGACACGAAAATGTTGTGAGTTGTTGATTTGGTTGTCAACCTTTTGTTTGCTTGTGCAGGGGAAGGCCAAGGTATCACATGGGTGAGAGTGATGGGTGATTTGGGGGTTGGGTTTGGTTTATGTGATGGTTAATTAGCAATCTGGAAGGTTATAGCCATAACCCCTTTGTTTTAGTCATTGTTCATCCTGGGGATTAGCTAGGGTTTATGGGTGGATTAAGGTGGGTTTAATCCGAAATAGGGGTTTAATTATTTAAATTTGGTGTTTGGAGGGAAGGGGTTAAATAACTGATTAATCAGTTATTTAAAAGATAGTGGAAGGTGACGTGGGGTGGATGATGAGGTGGAGGGTTGTGAGTGGAGGATGGAGGTGATGTGGAGAAATGATTGGTGGGGATAGGTTTGTGTGTTTGACAGTAATGGCCCCTTGATTCTCATGATGTTGCTATTTGATGAGTAAACATTGTCAACGCCAAAATTACACATAACAACTTTTGGGCAGTTGTCATTTTTGGCACAAATTCTTTCCAAACTTGAAACAAGGGCTTGAAATGTAATTTCTTCATATTTGAAGGACTAATTTTGGCATTTTATTCATTCTTCAAGGTTTGACTTGTTTGTTGACTTCTTGGAGGACC
Source organism: Glebionis coronaria (assembly GCA_025667525.1). Taxonomy (NCBI): domain Eukaryota; kingdom Viridiplantae; phylum Streptophyta; class Magnoliopsida; order Asterales; family Asteraceae; genus Glebionis; species Glebionis coronaria. The sequence continues at coordinate 417,465 of JANFOE010001008.1, forward strand.
AATATTGACAATTTAGTTTTGTTGAGGGACTAAATTTGCCAATTCTTCAAAGTTAAGGGTCCTTTTTGTAATTTTGACAAACTTTAGGGACCAAACTTGTAATTATGAAGATACAAGGGTATAAAGTGTCAATTCTTCCATATTGGAGGACCCTTTTTCATAATTCTTCAAAAATCTTCAAGGGTTTTCTTTGGAAATTTCTTCATTAGGGCTTGGTTCATCGTGCGGCTTCGTTTCCCGTGTTCGTTTTTGACTGATTCTTGTGATCTTTTGTCATTTTCTCAATATCCGTACCTAAAATACACAAGCAACAAACACAAGCATATATTTGGGTATTTTGATGATATTTAATGCATTTTAAGCCATGTTTGGACGATGAGACTATGTATAAAAGCAGTCTCATCAGCCACACACTGGTGCGGCGGTTATCCATAGGAGGAGTTTCCAACACCGCGCGTCCAGTGGATCCGTTAGAGTATCCTCATCCCCCTGGGCTTCTAGCAATTCTTGCATGATGCGGTCTCCTATCCGCTCAAATACATTCCGTGGTCAAGGTGGTTCCTCCAAGGGAGGCTGTTCCTGGGCCCGGGTCTTCCTCCCCATTTTTCGAGCTTGGGAAGGAGTATCGCGCACGGCGCTGCTAAAGTTAAGCCTGGATTGGAGGTTCCTCCCCGGATTCAACCTTATCGTGATGCCCGGGATGATTCTCTCTTGAAGTTTTTGCGTGAGTACGCTTTCGAGATCCTCTGTATCGAGTGAACCAACTTCCAAGTCTGCCTCGACCACAGGTGGCTTTTGCGGCTCCTTAGTGGGAGCCTTTGGCGCAGATCCCGGATCGTGATTATTTAGAGTGATGGTTGATGGTGGGGTATTAGTGGACGTGCCTGCCCCACCGGAAGATTGAAACAATGTGGTTCGGTTATTCTTCCCTCCTGTTTGGCCACCGGGAAGCGGAGTTGGGGTTACTATCACCTCACCCGCAGACTTTCGGTATCCACGATTCGTGTTCCTTGGGTTTCCTTGTGGGTTTCCCTTCGTCATTGGTAGAGATTGATTTTAGTTTAGGGTCCCACGGATGGCGCCGACTTGTTGATACAAAAGTTGGATGATCCTGGCTAGACCCGAATTAGGCTTAATTCGGGTACTAGGGCTCCGGCTCCTTCACCAAGCGAATTTCTGGTTGGGATCCTGCAGACTAAAAATAACACGCTGTTAGGCTTACTGTAGGAATGTATCCCACGATTAGACTCCGGTGTGAGAGTAAGTAATCGGTTTTAGGGTTAGTAATTGGATGTAGAGTGAGAGTATGAAGAATGTGATACCTTTGTGGAACCCTTGGGTTCCTTATATAGGTGGTGAAACCCTAATGGCTCTCACCGATACTTCGGCCCCAAGCAAAGGTTAAGTACCATTATTAGTTTGATTTTTATCTACTAATTATGGTTAGTGTATATCCTATACTTTAGGGTAAATCACAATGCTATTTGGGTTGTGATCCTGTCTAACCCTGTGTCGGCTGTGCCGGGCCATGGGCCGCACACATCTATGCGGCCACTATTCATTCTAAGCCCATAAGCTCAAATGACATTAATCTAACCCATGGGCCGGATGCGGGTATTACCCGTGGGCCGGGTCCATGACCCGGTTGGGGACTATACGTCATCATGCGTTAATGGTTTGTGGGAAATAGTTTATTGGTCATTTAAGTGTTAACGGATGTTAACTTTATTAACGATTGATAAACAAACTTTGTTATAACTTCAAAAGTAAAAGAGTAGAAACTAGGGGGTCTATTTGCAATTAATTGAAATACTTTTGACCTAAGTCAAAACCAACAAACCCCGCCCCCATTCTCTCTGTTTCGTTTACACAAAAACTCACAAACACTTCACCTTATAACTTCCATTGTTAAGTTATTCGAAGCTTGACATATTTCGATTCTTTTAGTCCATTTACAAGGTATTTATCTTATATTTATCCTAGGATCATCTTTACCATGTGATTTCATGCCTAATAAACAAGATCCCCAATTAATTGATTTTTTAGGGTTTATATGATTTTTTTAATGTAAACTATAATTGATTGGTGGGTTTTGATTAGGATAAGGTTTAGGATCAATGGGTATGTTTAGGTTGCCTTAAAACACAATCGAATTCGTCGTAGGATTGAATACATAGTTGCGTTTGTTTTAAGATAAAACAGAGTGTTGATATAAATGTGGATTCCAACTTAAGTATATAAATTTGGATTGCGACTTGAATACGGAATATGGATTCAGATTTGTGTACAAGAACATGGATTCTGACTTTTATTCATGTATGATTTGGGATTCCGACTTCTATATCGAACGTGGATTCAGACTTATGTGTCTAATTAGGATTCCGAATTCTTTATAAAACACGGATTCTGACTTATGTGTATGATTTGAAATTCCGACTTCTGTATGGTGAATTATTCCGAATCTTATTCATAAGGTGTATTTAGAATTAGGATTAAAGTGGAATCCGCATTTTAAAACGCGTGGAATCCGAATTTTAAAACGAGTGGAATCCAAATTTTAAACAAAGTGGATTCCGAATTCCTAACATGGTATATATTCCGAATTCAAATTTATTTGTGACTGTGTATATTCCGACTTTTGTACATAAAGTTGGATTCCGACTTATGTACATGAAGTTGGATTCTGACTTTTGTACATTAAGTTGGATTCCGAATTCTGTACATGAAATTGGATTCCGACTTTTATACGGAATATTGATTCAGACTTTAAAAGATAATAATGCATTCCGACTTGTTGAAAAAATTGGATTCCGACTTTTGTACATGAAGTTGGATTCTGACTTTCGATTCAGACTTTAAATGGATTCAGACTTTTAATGATAATAAGGCATTCCGACTTGTTTAAAAAAGAAGATTCCAACTTGTTTAAAAAGGAAGATTCCGACTTGTTTAAGAAAGAATATTCCAACATTGATAAAGGTTATGATTCCGACTTTATTTACTTGAGTGAATTCCGAATTATAAACTGAGTTTGGATTCCGAATTATGAACAAGTTTGGATTCCGAATTATAACAAATTTGGATTCCGACTTTCTGTTAAGTGATTATTTTGGGAAGTGATTGTTTTTTGCTATAACATGTGTTAGATTTTATGGTATGTCGTGTGCTAGTTGATTTAAGTTGCTATATATTCTAAGTGTTGCAATATGATGCTTTAAGGTTTATACATCATGATATATCTATCTTGTGTATCAACGTGTATGTTTTGTCTTAGCAGCAATCATGTCTCGCACTCAAGCTCAACAAGTTGAACTCGACCTTGCACTCGTACCAAAAGACAACCGCCTTAAACTCACTCCCAATAATCAACGATTGAAAGAAGGCTACGTTCCATCACAAGCAGCATTCAGAATCGCTATCAAAATACTTGATCTCTCACAGATCAAAAATGCACTGAGGATCTCAGCAAGTGTTCTAGAAATCTACATTCATGACTTTTGGGCATCCATCAAAGCCATGACAAACACAAAGTTTTCATTCAACATCAATCGACATTAAAAAGGAATTTTCTCTTGATCAGTTTCGGGAAATTTTTGGATCTCCTTCTTTAGCTAAAGGGAAAAAGTATGCTACTGATCCAGACAGAGAAGAAATCATAAAGTTGATTAAGTCTCTCGGCTATGATGAAGAACTGCCAAACCTTTCTAAGTTTAACACTTCTAGGCTTGGAAAACCATGGAAGGAAATTTTTAGCATCATTATCCGGTGTTTGACTGAAAAATCCAGAGGTTCAGATTCTTTGAGACTTTCTCAGGCTCGTATATTTTATGGAGTCTACAAGCGCCTCAATTTAGATTATGCATCTCTCATGTGGGAAGAACTTAATTATCAAGTGTTCAGAAATGCCAAGAAGAAATCTGAACACCTTCAGTTTCTACGCTTCACAAAGCTCATCATAAATTACTTCATGAAAGTCGATGAAGCTATCGATCACCTTGGCGGATTCTTTGACAATTCAGAAGATGATGACTTCCTTTTGGTAACCATGAAACAAGAAGGAGTTAAGAGTATTTACTCAGGTATTCCAGCTCCAGTTTTGGATAATCTGTTGAACGATAAAATCAAAAAGAGTGCTGCATATAAGACACTTCTGCAAGAAAATGAAGAAGACAAAAAGAAAGCAGCTGCTGGAGAGTTCAAGGCACCAAAACCCAAAAGAAAAAGAAAGGAAACTGAATCCTCAGAAGCTGATACACCAAAACAAGACAAAGGAAAAAGAACAAGAACCTTGCCTTTATGGGATAAAAAGGCCAAGGGAAAGAAAACACTTCTCATGGATGAAGATATATATGAACAACAACAGCCTTTGGCTGAAAAATAACACATGAAGCACTTAAAGCAATTGTTAAAGGAAATTCGACAAGAGACAGGAGGTAGTGGATCAGGACAGAGGTCAAAGGAAATCTAAGTTTATGATATTGTTGACTTTGTAGAACCCGATGCTTACGAGGACGAGCCAGTTCATGATGAAGACGATGATCAGTAGCACGAACACCACGACATAGTTTTCGATGATATTCCACCTGTACAAACAGAGATGGTACATATGGATACAGAGATCGATGATATCAACAAGGAGAAGAGTGTAACCAAATCCACTTCAGTGTCGAATCTGGTAGGTAAATACTTAAACCTTCACTCTCTAGAATCTGAAGTTACTAACACCGATCCTTCATCAAACCGGAACATGGTTAATGTCCATGTAACTTTGGCCACGACATCGGTAATCAGTACCATTATGACAACTCTTGTAACCCCTTCACTATCAACCATTAAACCTATGTCTTTGCCGTCACATCCACCTGTTGATACAGCTTTCATGATAAGAATAGAACAAAGACTAAAAGATCAAGAAGATAAAACTACTCAAGTCACAGAGCAGTTAGAATCATCAAAGAGAGCTCATGAACAGGAAATCGCTCACCTCAGAGAAGAATTAGCTAATCGAAAACAAAGTGAAGAGTCATCAAGAGCAAGTCTAGAAGCTAAAGCAACCAGAAAGCAAGAAACGATCGAACATCTTCGAGAACTGAAAAGGAAGTACAGAGACGAGAAAGAGAGTCTTGCTAAAGCCAACGAAACACTTATTGAATCCATTAGTGAAAAGGTTCAATGATCTTCTGAAACAGAACTCCCTGCTCTGTGAGACGAGATAAAAAGATTGCTGCAAGCAAGTTGATGATCAATTCTTCAAACATCAGCAGTCAGACTATCTAATTGCTCAAAGGCTCACAGACTATGATTTGAAGAAGCTGTTGCATGCTCGCATGATTCAAATCGGGTCCCACAACCAAACGCCAGCCCAAATATCACTCCACAAAGATCTAAAGAGTGCTACGAATAAAGACACCAAGATATTTGAAAAGCATGGCACCGTCGTCCCATACAGTAGTCTACAACAAGAGAAAGAAAATGAAGACGAGGGTGAATCAGAAAAACCCGATGAATCTTCCGATAATGAAGAAGATGATGACGATGAAGATGGCGATGATGATACCGATAATGATGATGATGATGACAATGATGATGATGACGATGCTGAAAAGTACGATGATGATGAAAGTATGTAGGAACGTGTCAATGATGAAGATGAGCCAGAGGATGATGACGAAGAGAAAAAAGATGAAGATGAGGATACTGATGATGATAACACCAACAAAGAGAAGTCAGATGATGATGATGATCAAACTTCAAGAAAAGGTGACAAGTCTCAAAAGGATGATGTTACCAAAGATCAAACCACTTCAGCAGCCGAGGCAACTCAACTAACCGAGTCACCTCAAAAGGGCAAACGCACAAACGACTTCATGATGTTGATGTTAATACAACAGCCTCATCCGTTCAAGTTCCATCTGCACCAGCTACCACATCTATAACATAAGCACCAAAACAACCCATCTCAGAACCTGATCAACCAATACCTGAAGTTCCATAATCTGAACCAGTACCGGATGTTCCAGCATTTGAACCAGTACCGGAAACTCCATAATCTGAAACAGTTCATAACATTCCAAAATCAAGAGATCCAGCATGGGTGGATACAATAAACATAGATGAAAATGCACCCGAGCAACCTTGGGTCACAGAAGCTGTTGGCATTCGTCCTCTAACTCAAGATGATGAACAAGATTTCTCCCAAATCCTCAGCAATCCCATCGACTTCTCAGCATATCTACTTTACAATTATGGAACTGACAAAATAACTCCGGCTATGGTAGCTCGAGCACTTCATGATCCCACATCCCTTTCTATCTCAAGAATCAGCAGAATGGAGGTTGAATACAATGCGAATGAGATTTTCAAAGCAATGAACACTCCTCAGCAAGCATGTCTTCACAAGCCTAAAAAAGCTCCTCTCCCGACAGCAGAAGGTAATTCTCAAATTATAAGTGATTTCTTTGTATGTCGTGACCTTGAGTATTTGGTTAAAGGCGCAAACAAGTATGCGACTTCATTAACTTTGGTCAAAGCTGCAACTTGGAGGTCAATACCATGGATTAAGGAAAAGTTTGATCGTCTTTGGATAAAGCAATTAGTTCCTCAGTGTGATCACTATGCCGAATTGGTTGCATCGCATTGGGGCGCAACCATACGACGAGCTTACAGCTATGCATGTGGGTTCAAATCAGTCTATCAAGTCGTATCTAAGTTTAGAATCAAAGCCATTCTCAGAGTAAGAATTCAACCCAAGATCGGTTACCATCATTTAACAGAGATTTATATCAAACTGAAAAGAGAAGACGGCAAACACTACACCATCATGGAAGGAGACTTTTTGGTTCTTCCTCTCGAAGACATTGAAGACATGTTGCTTCTGATGACTCAAGGTACACTCAGACATTTGGACGTTGAAAACATCATTACCTTGAATTCAGCTCTTAGAATGTACACACGTCGAATTGTAATCAAGAATAGAGTTGTTGTCCCATATTTGTGAGGATTAAGCAAGGAAGAAAGAAAGAAAATAGATGAAGTAGATGAATTCTAGAGAGAGAAAGTAGTGAGAGAAAGTAGAGAGAAGCGTGTGAAACTTTCGGAAGATTAGATTAAGAAATGAAACAACCAACACCCTTCCTAACATGCTAGGAAGGGTATTTATAGCCTAGGCTCATGTGGCTTAATGGGCTATATGTTTGATTGGGTCGGGCTTGAATAAAATGCTTAGTACCTTGAAATAGGCCTTTTAAGCTAGCCATCAAGCCCGTAATGTCACGACTATTTTAACTAACTATTACAACGTTCTAATAAATGTTACAATATAAACCTATGACCGAACATTCTTGTTTGACTCAATATTTTGAGGCTAACAATCTCCCCCAATGTGAGGTCATTCCTCTTTGATATTTAAAGATCAATGGAGATTACGAATTTCGTCATAAATGAGTCTTGAACGTGTAATAGTAGTCTTGTTACTTCATGTTATGATCTTTGAGCCTTTGTCGTTGTCTTTCGACTTTATCTTTAAACTTGAGATCTTCAAATCATTCTTGACTTGTCTTTGCCATCTTGCGATCTTGTGTCTTCATCCACATGCTCATACTTTGCACAATCTTGAATGCTTGCTAACAATCTCCTTTAAAGTGAGATCATTCCTCTACATTAATTGATAAGGAAGATTTTAATCATCAGAGTTGCGGAAGTCTTTAGCTTTCTTGATTATTGAATGTCTTTGGGCATGAGAATGTGGTTTTGAATCTTTGACTTTGCTGAGTACACCGTCACGTCACCTTCTCGAGACAAAACTTGGACACGGACTGAATGGCTTTGACATTCTTCCTAAATCGGTGCGTTTTACCTCCGGTCGGTGAAGACCGTTACACGATATTAAATATCGTACCTGTGATAGGTATATTCAATTAAGAATCTCCTTGATAGGGTTTCGCGGCAGTACTAGCCGTTCTCTTTACTCGACCGTCTCAAAGAAAGACTTGAACATAAAGAGTGAATCAATTGGATAAATATCCGCTTGATTAATTTCGTCAATTCAAATTCCTAGAACAAGTTTGATTCTTAAAGATCTTACCATTGTTGCTCTCCAGTTGACACAAGCTTGATTCATAAAAATCTCGCAAGTTACCTACCGTAGTGCTGTTTAATGTTGACGCTAGAAGGATTTCCATTCGTCACTGTGAATATTAATGAATATCACTCTGAATGTTCTGGCAAGACCATAAAGATATTGCGTGGAAACCTGAAACGAGTTTGAATCAATTCAGAATCAAACCACTATTGTTTTTCAGTTTACACATGTTCAATTCTTAGAAGAATCTTACACATGACCTACCGCAGTGCTGTTTGATGTTAACACTGGAAAGACTTCCACTCTTCATTGTGAATACTAGGTAGTATCACTCTGAGTGTTCTAGCAATATCGCAAGGATATAGCGTAGGACTCTCTTGATCGTCATCTGTGTGTCCTAACGAGATTAGATTGATCTCTTGGCTCTAGACTCGATTTGTGCACTTTTAGTAGTCGGAGGCTGGAGCAGATGCCACCTATTCAATATCAACTATCTTGGAGTGAGAAAGTCAATAGAAGTCGTGTTGATCTCCATAACAATAAAACAAACTTCTTTTAAGAGAAGCCTGAGTCAGCTGGGGAGGGGTTGTGCATTACATCACTGGGTCCATGATGTGTTGTCTTCATGATGACCTGGTTTCTGCCTAAGTTGTATGGAGGGCTAATTTCTTTACACCCTTTATCCTTACATTTCTTTTTCATTCTTCAACCCCTTCAATGCTTACCAAGACATCATTACTAACACCTTGTTGTGATTGTTCCAGTGTTAGCTTCAATACTTAGTCTGCATTCAGCTACGTTCACATTCTACTGCATCTTTCCTAAGGACTTCTAATAATCTATTGGATTGTCCCTGGGAAGATCCCTCCGGTTCTAGTTGGATCATAGGACTTAAACCTAACCACCCTTTTGACACCAATAACGTCGTGAATTAAAGATGTTGTGGGTATTTGATCGTAACCATGAAAACCACTTTAAATGTCTAACAAGGTGTTTGAAAAACATTTAACACCTTGATAGTTTTGTCGTTTCAGAAATGCTCCCCCTTCACATGTGCATCGATAATCGAAAGTGTTTCACACATGTAGGTAAGATTTAAAGTGCTTGAGTCTTATATAAGATCACATTTTAATCACATTTTCCCCTATCTCTAATATATAAAATCTTTTGATATTAGAGATACCAAATTTGATTAAAATATATTTTGAAAAATAGTCTTGAAAATCTTCGGGAGAAAGATGTGTTAATCTTTTGCATGAAGTTGAAATGCTCCCCCTCAAAAATTGAACCAATTGAATTATCATTGTGAGGATTTGATCCACATTTCGCTTTTTGAGGATGGGAGTTGTTGAACACACAAATTTTGAAAGATTTTGAATAATCATTGAGAAATTATTGAAAAAATTGTGTTCAACGCTTTTTGAAAAATCCTATTTCTTTTTGGCGAAGAGGTTTTTCTAAAGCATAAACTTGAGTTCATAGACTTTGAATGTCGTGACGGATCCACTCAAGTGTAAGAAGATTTCTATTCTTTTGCTAAGGGTAAGGGCACTAAATCGTACACTCCCTCGTAAATATAAATCCGGGTTGCAATCTGAAAGTGATTACAAGCCATTGTGTTGAGCTCAAAATGTTGAATGTTTTGTGACAAGCTCAACCCAAGATAGATTGCTCTACCCGTTGTTGGAAAAATTGTCCAAAATAGACAATTTCCTTTATTAAAAGTAGAAATGGCATGTTTTGAAAAATATTTACAACTTTAATTCGAGCTTTATGTACACACCCGTGTCGTTATTGAGCAACATTTCTAGGTACGTCCATATTATCGATACTGAAAGACATGTTGAGAAGAATATTTTTGGTATTTTGAAAGATTTTTAATTTTGTATTTTGCTTTTCATTAATATTTACATGTAGATGTTTGATAGATGAATCAAGCAGGCTTCTTTGCCAGAATCTCTAGTTTTGCTGGAGTCAAACATCTCATACCAATTTGCCTAACTAGTTACACAAACCTCTCTTTCAAAAGAGATTTTGTAAACAAGTCAGCTAATTGGTAATCAGTTCCAACAAAGTAAAGTTCAACGATAACCCTTTCAACTTGTTTCTTAATGAAGTGATATCTGACATCAATGTGCTTCGTGCGGGAATGTTGTACCAGATTGCAGGAGATGGCTATGGCGGACTTTGAGTAACAGTACATAGGTAATTTATCAAAGTGGAAGCCATAATCCGTGAGTTGTGTTCTCATCCAAAGAACTTGAGCACAACACGCAGATAGAGACACATACTTCGCTTCGGCTGATGACAATGATGTGAAATCCTGCTTCTTGGAAGACCATCCCACAAACTTGTGCACCACCAGAAGTAATTTTACGTGTATCAAGACACTCTGCATGATCAGAATCTGAATAGGCCGTTAGAAAGAAACCGGTTTCCCTCGGATACTAGAGTCCCAAATGAAGGGTATTCTTTAGGTACCGAAAGATCCATTTAACCTTCTTGAGGTGCTTTTCAATGGGTCGTGCTTGATATCGTGCGCAGTAACACGTAGCATGTGATATATCTGGTCTGCTTGCTGTTAAGTACATGAGGGAGCCGATCATGGAACGATATTTCGTTTGATCTATGGCATCTTCCTCTAAATCAGCATCTAGTGATGTGGTTGATAACGGTGTCCCAACAGGGTCACATGAAGTCATACCATGCTTTTTGATTATCTCTTGACAATACTTAGCTTGGTTTATAAAGATACCACTTGGGGATTGGTGAACTTGAATTCCTAGAAAGAATTTTAGTTCGCCCATCATTGACATTTCAAATTTGTTGTGCATGACTTTTTCAAACCATTTTGAAAGTTTTGGGTTTGTAGACCCGAAAATAATGTCATCAATATAAATTTGCACAAGGAAAATGTCATCCCCGTATTTATAAGTGGACAAAGTTAGATCAATTGAACCTTTTGAGAAACCTTTGGATACCAGAAATTTCGAGAGCTCGTCGTACCACGCCCTTGGAGCTTGCTTGAGTCCATAAAGTGATTTGTGGAGACGATACACCTTGTTAGGATAATGAGGATTGACAAATCCTTTCGATTGCGTGACATAGACTTCTTCCTTCAAAGGACCGTTAAGAAACGCCGTCTTTACGTCCATTTGATAGACAATGAATCCCTTATGTGCAGCATAAGCAAGGAAAATCCTGACCGCATCCAAACGAGCTACTGGCGCAAATGATTCTTCAAAATCAATACCCTCTTTCTGGCCATACCCTTTAGCTACTAGCCTAGCTTTGTTCTTGATGATTGTGTTTTCTTCATCCATCTTGTTTTTCCAGACCGTCCGAAGATTTAATGGAATTACATCGTATGGTCTATCAACAAGTTCCCAGACTTTAAGTCTTTCAAATTGGAGAAGTTCATCTTGCATTGATTTAATCCAAGCATGATCAGCCAAGGCTTCTTTGATATTAGTTGGTTCAGCTGTACTCACGGCGAGTGCGAACATACAAACATCGCCATCGGTGTTAAGCTGTCGTCTAGTACGAACGGGCTGTGAAGGGTTTCCAATTACTTGAACTAAAGGATGATCTCGGGTCCAATGATGTGTTGAAGGATGTTGTTGATAAAATGTAAGCATATTTGACGGATCAAGATGGCGAGTAGAAGACTCTCTAGTTTTCTGTACCGGTGTACCGAATGGGTTGATAAATTCGTCTTCGTCATTTAATGAATTGTCTGCTTGATTTGTGTTCTCTGGAGCAATGACAGTAGTTGTGGATGTTGTAGGAGCGGTTGTTGATGTGATATTCTGAGGAGGTAAATCTGTAGCAACCCGTGTTGAAGTAGATGAAGTTGTATCATTTTCTTGACGATGATCGGTATCATCATTTTTATCATGAGTGACAGCGGAAGACTTCGATACAACTTGTTTCTCCCCCGTGAAATATTCATCATACATTGGTCCATATAACATTTCCAACTCTTCAAGTGTCGTGTTGACTGTCATATCTGCTCTTGGAACATTTCCTTGAACCAACGTTGAACTTGACAGTTCATTGTTGTGGTCTTGAGTTCCGATTTCCATGCGGTTGTGAACGAAGTCGTTTGTCGTTGTGCATCGGGACTTAGACTGTTTTGTTCAAGTGCCATTTCTTGTAATTCATCAAATCGGGTGTGAATAGACTCGACTATCAATTTTGTTCTCTTGTTATACACTCTATATCCCTTAGACTGGGTTGCATATCCCAATAGAATACATGCATCACCTTTCTCTTTCATCTTGTCCAGATTTTTACCATCTAGAATAATGTAACACGTACATCCAAAAACATGAAGGTGTTAGAGTGAAGGTTTTCGATCATGAATTATGTGATATGGTGTCTTTCCGTGTCTTGGGATAATTAAGGATCGGTTTTGTGTGTAGCATGTAGTTGACACGGCTTCGGCCCAAAAGAATAGTGGAAGTTTTGAAGCAGATAATAGTGTTCGAGCATCCTCAACCAAAGTACGGTTTCGTCTTTCAACAACGCCGTTTTGTTCGGGTGTTCGAGCAATAGATGTTTCATGTTCAATTCCTTCGGCTTCAAAATAGTTTCTCAGAGTTGAATTCAAAAATTATGTGCCTCTGTCAGTACGAACCACTTTTACTTGAGCTTGAAGAGCATGTTATATCAGTTTTAGGAAGTTGATGAGAACTTCGGGTGTTTCATCCTTGGACCTCAAGAAGTGAGTCCATGTATACCTTGAGTAATCATCGACAATTACCATAACATATTTCTTTTCATTGATACTGTGAACACGCATGGGACCACACAAATCGATATGAAGAAGATCTAACCGTCCTTTAGAGCTTGGTGTCGTCTTTGTCTTAAAGCTGCTTCGTTTAGCTTTACAAAGCTCACAAGAAGAAAAAAGATGATCTTTGGTGAATTTCAAGCTTGGAAGGCCTCTCGTAATATCTTTCTTGGAAAGCAAGTTGATGGTATCAAAGTTGAGATGAGAAAGACGTTGATGCCATAACCATGCCTGAGTCGTTGAAGCTTTAGCCATGAAGCAAATTGGAGTTTATGAAGTTGTGTCTTGTAGTGAAATTATGTAAAGATCAGTACTCTGTGAACCGGTTAGTAAATCGTTCCCATCATAATCACGAACAAAACATGTCTTCTTTCTGAAAGCAACTTCCAAATCTGCATCACAGAATTAACCAACCAAGAAAAGATTGTGATTGAGCCCTTCGACGTAGTATACCCTTTTTATCGTGATATTCCCCTGAACCAAATCTCCATATCCTAGGATAGGTGCAAATTGATCATTTCCGAATCGGACCGTACCCAGGAACTTCTCCACGAAGTTAATTAGAAGCTTGAGATTCCCCATCATGTGCTTCATGCATCCGGAGTCCAGTATGAAGAGAATTATTTGTATCACCTGTAGAAGAGTTAGAACATGATCGAGCATTTGCTAAATTGGATACCACAGTAGTTGTGATTGTAGAATCATTAGTGTCCTTAGCAACATTTAAAGGCATACTAACACTCGTTGTCACATTTTATGTCCTAACTTTAGGCATCCATTTATATCCTGGAGGACATTGATTAGCAAACCACCATTTCCAAGACTTGCTAGCAGACTCATATATTTCCCTAATTCTGCTTCTAGGGTTCTTAGTGGTGGAGTCTGATGCATTACTTTTCTTAGTGGGGGTTGCACCAAAATGGTTCACTTTGCGTTTGGGTTTACTAGCACTAATAGGCATCGCAACTTGCTTCTTAGTTCTAGTATCTATGCCTTTGACATTATTCATAGCACACATAGAATGATTAGCATTAGCACATTTTCCACATTGGACACAAACAAATTTAACATTCAAATCATCATTACACGCGATTACAGACTTTTTATTCTTAAAAACATTCAAATTCCAAGGATGTTCTTTTACTTCATTCATCTTCCCTTGAATCTTGTGTTTCCAGACCTTATCATTCACTTGAGTGCTCTTAAGCTGAGGTCGGCTAACACTAGTAGTGGAGACTACTCCTATAGTAGAAGATGCACGAATATTAGTGTTTCTAGAAGTCTGAGGCGAGTGACTAACTTTGTTTGTGGGTTTAGTGGTCATTATATGCATCCCTGGTTTAATCACATTATTGTTCTTAAAGCTTGGTGCTACAGTATTCCTTATGGGTTGAGTATGTGGTAACCTTTCCTTTCCATCCATCTTGGGGGCAAACACAGGTTTTGCAAACGAGGAATTTGAGAAAGCATATGGTTTTCCCAAGATAGAGGATCTATTCACTTTAGAGGCATTGGGTTAGCTAACAACAGGTTTCTTAACGCTAGGTTCCGCAACTTTCCCACCCATCTTAGCAACAAGTTTCTTCAACTCTGCGATTGCTATGTCTTTTTCTTGTAACTGAGCTTTCAAATTCGAAATATTAATACTTTTTTCGTTTAGTAATCGACATGACTCAGATAATTTTACTTCCAAAGGTGTATCATTTGAAAAGCTGCCAACTTTCTTTTGCAAAGAAAGTTTAAGTGAGTGACAATGTTTTTGAAGATAATCATATCTATGTTGAAGTAACGAAAACTCTTTTTATCAATTTTATTCGAAAGCTTAGTTTCAAGACGTTCACATTCTTTAACTTGATCAAGATATTTGCATGCAACATCAGAATATTCATCAATATCAGCACAAGATGTAACATAAACACACATAATATCTTTTGAGAGACATTCATGTAAGAGTAGATCATATGCTGTAGAAAACTCGTCTCTTTCAGGTTGATGGTCGTTCACTTCTTGTTCAAGAGATTCAACATATTTCAAATTATCAAACATTTTTTGCTTAATTAATGTTTCAAATTCCAAAATATGTTTTTGCGTTCTTTCCGCAAACGGAATCAAAATACTTTTCACAAGCACAGTTATATCATGAGGAATTTCTTTGTCTCCTTTCGAAACTTCACGTTTTTTCCAGTCATCATCAACAACCTTTTTTAAATTTTCAATGTTACTCTTGAGAATACTAAGTGCTTACTTACTCTTGCTTACAGAATCTTTAAATGGCAAGTACTCAATAAATTTTGAAACATTAGTTTTCTTAGTGGCAAAAGCTTGTCTCCATTTAATTCTTATTTGTTCACATTCGAAAAATATATGCTCACGAGTCTTCTGTGTTTGCGGTTTGAAAAGACCATAAAGATTGTTTTCATAATCATATTTATTTGGTTTAACAAATTCTTTTATTAACTTTTGGTCTACTCTCTTCTTCCACATCGTTTGTCTCTTCTTTATCGGGCCTAACAACAAGGCAATCAAGATCGGTCCATTGGGACTCATCAAGATATAAGTGCTGATTCGCAGATTGAGCTTGCTCAAAGTACTTAGGATTTGCAAAACTAGGTCTATCCTTGAAGAACGAACGAGGTGCCAACATTCTTATGGTTTGAATTTATTGATTAGTTTTGTAAACAATTTTCTTGTAAAAATCAATTTGAGTTTCAAGTTCCACCATTTTTCGATGTCATTCGCTTGTTCAGTTTTGAAATCCTTTTCCATCTTTTCAACCACAGCTTTGTTTTCATTAACAAGTTTAGTTTTATCCTCTTGAAGAAAACTATTTACTTGAGTTAGCTCATTGACTTTAGTGGTAGCAAGATACGTTTTGTGACGTTCAGTACTCAAAGAGGTGTTATAATTACGTTTCTCTTGTTCTAGAAGCTTAAGAGTTTCGTTATATTTTTGTTGAAAATCGTCCTTTTTGACATTAATTAAACACCCTTTGTACCCCTCAATCTCATTGGTCTTTTGAAGAAGTTGAGCACTATTGCTATCAATGGTCTCACTAGATTTAATTAGAGCAGCTTTGCATTCTTCAAAATTTTGAGTGAGCGTAGCGTTTGCCTTCTTTAACTGTTGTTGACTCTTTCTAGTTTCTTTGACATCTTTTTGTAAAGAAGCAATTAAGTTAGCAAGCGCAATAGGCCCCTCATCATCATCATACTCATTTGCATGTTGATCATCCTCAGACTCATTATTGCACATGTCTGATGAATCGGGTGTGGTATTGCTATCAACCGTTTCCATCATACATGTGTCACTAATGGCTTTGGGTAGCTCACAATGCTCATGAGTATTACCAAACACATTATATTCCTCTTCAGTGTGTACCTTATCGATTGGCTCAGTATCAAAGATAGGACAATTGTCATCTTCAGTGACGTTGAGAACTTCTT
The DNA here is from genome assembly GCA_025667525.1 of Glebionis coronaria. Lineage (NCBI taxonomy): Eukaryota > Viridiplantae > Streptophyta > Magnoliopsida > Asterales > Asteraceae > Glebionis > Glebionis coronaria. The sequence goes on from JANFOE010001008.1 coordinate 433,783, forward strand.
CAACCTTTGCCATGTACGAGTAATTTGCTTCAAGTTCTTGATCGGAGGCTTCATTATCAGTGTCATCAAGCATTGCTCCTTCCTCAGCCGAAAATTTAACCCCAACTTCCATCTTCTTGCATAGCAACATCTTTTCCTTATGATAGCCAGAGTCCCTAACCCGTTTCGGCTTCCTACATTCCTTTTCCATATGCCCATAACCTTGACAATTAAACCACTGAATCCCACTTTGTTGAACCACTTGAGTACGAACAGTTTCCCTATTCCCAGCAGCAGTAGCAATCCTCTGAGCATCATATTTAGCAGTTTGTCAATCATACCGTGAAGAACCCTCAACATGTGTTGGATTACGTCGATCATACCTTGGAGGACTTTCATCACGTTGACGTATGTCATACCTTCGAGGACTCTCAACATATTGGTTCCTTGTGTTTGATGATGTTCGAAGATTGTTGTTGGTGAATACTTTCTTGTAGGTCTTCATAATGAAAGCAATTTGTTGCTTCATCTCCCTATCCTTCTGAGCTAGTTCTTCATCACTATCCTCTTCAGATGATGGCTCAGGTGATGGTGATGGTGCTCTTGGTTCTTTGTCTCGTGATCTTGTGGGAGCTGAATACTTAGATGAAGTGGAGTATCTTGGTGAAGAGTATCTGGTGGAGTATCTTGGTGATGAGGATGTAGTGGAGTATGACTTTGGAGCACGAGAGCGATGATCTTGGACGTGTTGAGTGGTAGACACCAAAGCAAGTGGATTAGCAGTCTTTGCTATCCTTTCATCTCGCAGTTCATTCGCCTCATTCTGAAATTGTTTCAAAATGTCAAAGAGCGTGTGATAGTTGACCTCGTCTAACATACTCTGTTGTTTCACCAAAGTTACAAACCGTTTCCACTCTGGTAAATTGCACATTGACTTGCATGGTGGAGACATGCAAATTGTTTCTTGTCATGTCATTCATCATCTTGTAGAAACTTGAGTAATATGAATCAATTGATTCCCCATCCAATGAAGTAAACTTGCCAAAGTTCCAGAACAAGTTAGTTTTGACATCTTGCTTGTTAAGTGATTCTCCTTGTTGCAAGCGTTTAATGGCAAACCACATTTCTTTTGTAGTAGAGCATGCATCAACCGTTGAGTAAATATCATCCCCAATCCCACTGAGAATCAAATAGATCACTTCTTTCTCTGCATCAATCCAAGCATGTTTCTCTTTCGAAGTATTCTCATATGTTTCCTCAATTGTTTGCTCATCAGAATCGGTCGTCGAGTCGGTTGCTGGAATTGCAGGAATGGTTATTGTAGTGAGAGTATATGGTCCTTCTTTGATGCAACGTCGAAGAACGTCACCATTGGGTTTGGTGTCAAGATATTGAAGGAATTGTGATTGCCATTGTGCATATCGACCAGTCATAAGCATTGGTGGTCTCTCTTTGTTACCCGCCACCATGATGTTGTTGTTAGTAACACTATATTCAGTAGTAGAATCCATCTTGATAAGCTTTAAAATGTTGAAGTGAAAAAGGATCTTAAGTAGATGTGTTGTGATTGTTGTTGTGGTTTAGATTCCGAAAATCGCAATTTTTCTTCAGTCCGACAATTAATTCCCCAGTCCGATAAAACGGTAGACCAAAAAATTTTGTAATCGCCAAATTTTGAAATCGAGCTAGAAAGTCATAAAACTAGTATGGAAAAATTTGAATTTACTTGACGGGAAAATTTTAACTCTTTTTTATATCTTCGTAAAAACTATGTTCCGGGACTAGTCTAGATAGTGGCTAAGTCTAAAAAATACTCGAACAAAAATTTAGCGAAACATATCATCGGAATGTCCATCGGAAAGTGCTGTCGGAATGCCCATCGGAATGTTGTCGGAATGTAGTATCGGAATGTTGTCGGAATGTAGTATCCGAATGCTGTCGGAATGTAGTATCGGAATGATGTCGGAATGTATAACTATCGGAATATGAGCTGTCGGAATCACTGTCGGAATAATAAACCCTTATCTGATGGAATTCCGTCGGAATAACTGTCGGAATGTAAAACCCTTTTCCGATGGAATTCTGTCGGAATAATTGTGCAGTTCCGAAACTTTAGGTAAAAAAGTGAGATTTTTTACAAGAAACCCGTGATTTTAACCAACCGAAAGCAACCAAATCCCTACCACAACTATGTAGGAGATGAATACCAAGATTTAGAGCACGAAAAACAAAAAAAGGTTTGAATTCGAGAGATGTTTAGGAGATGAAATGATACGAATCACACAAAAACACAACAATCAATCACAAAGCTACCCCATGGCGATTGATACCAATTGTTGTCCCATATTTGTGATGATTAAGCAAGGAAGAAAGAAAGAAAATAGATGAAGTAGATGAATTTTAGAGAGAGAAAGTAGTAAGAGAAAGTAGAGAGAAGTGTGTGAAACTTTTGGAAGATTAGATTAAGAAATGAAACAACCAACACCCTTCCTAACATGCTAGGAAGGGTATTTATAGCCTAGCCTACATGTGGCTTAATGGGCTATATGTTTTATTGGGTCGGGCTTGAAAAAATGCTTAGTACCTTTAAAGAGGCCTTTCAAGCTAGCCATCAAGCCCGTAATGTCACGACTATTTTAACTAACTATTACAATGTTCTAATAAATGTTACAATATAAACCTATGACCGAACATTCTTGTTTGACTCAATATTTTGAGGCTAACAAGAGTTGAAGACTTGCAACTTGGTGTAGAAAGTTATCAGAGGAAGTTGAATCTCACTGCTCCATACACTAAAGTTCCTGATATCCATCGCGACAAAAAGCCCCTACATGAGTACAACAAAACCAGTTCCAGCTACTTTCTACTTAAATGGATCCGGTGAGAAGAAATTCATGAGAGTCACGGAACTTCACAAGTTTAGTGACGGGACTCTTCAACAACTATGGGACACTTTGTTACATCTCAACGTCACCAGGAAGCATCCCAAGGTTACAGTAAAGTGGCACGATGGATACATAAAAAGTGCTCACTACATGATCAAGAAGATTGAAGAAAAGCTGAGGGAAAGACGTTTAATGAGAAGTCTAGAACGATTCGTGGGTGGTAGACCATATGGAGCGCACCACAAGCTAATGAAACGATCCATTTTAAATGGGTCGTACTATCTCATGTCAACTCCATATCTTACTTGTGAATATGTAAATACTGTGAATATTGTGCTATTGTGGCTTGCTGTAGTGTGAAAGTATGATAATTTTTTCAAGAATTTCTCACGAGATTCTAAATCTTTCAAAATACATATCATACTCAAGCACTACAACTAACCCTCATTAACTTGAGGGGGAGCATTAATATGTTCTATGGCCAACAACTAAATTCATTTTGTTACCCAAAGACCGATTAATCCATTAATATCCAAAATATTGATGGTTAACATTTTGGATAAGGGGAGAAAATGGGATTAAGGAAACTTTCAAATATATGTGGCTAAAAAATGAAAAAACTTAATGGAAAATCCAACTTGATATGTGCTATGCATACGTTAAGGGGGAGCATTTTGATGACAAAAACACTGAAGGTACAAAAACTCTTGATATTTATATCACAAGTACCTTAGTGATTTTAAGGAATTTTCATGGTGACAAATACTTACCCAAAACACACTTAACTCACGACGGTTGTGGTGACAAAAGGGTGGTAGGATTAGGTACTAGTCCAATGATTCTTCCAGAACCGGAGGAATCTTCCCAATGACAATTCAATAGTTAGAAAATAGTAGTCCTTAGGAAAGATGGGTAATGGATTGTGAACGAAGCTGAATGTCGACCAAGTACTGATGCTAGCACTGGAACAATCACAACAAGATGCTAGTGATGATGTATTGGTAAGAATTGAAGGTGTTGAAGAATGAAAAAGAAATGTAAAGATAAATGGTGTAAAGAAAGAAGCCCTCCTTACAACTTAGGCAGAAACCGGGTCAACACATTTTGAAGACGATAAAGTATCATGGACCCAGTGATGCGATGCACAACCCCTTCCAGCTAACTCAAATATCTCTCAAAAGATATTTGTTTTAAAACGTTATTACTTTAGGCGCACTTTTTTGGAAACGTTAGTTACCTACGTATGTATTAACCCTTTCGAAAATGTTGAAAACATGAATATTTAGGAAATGTTGAAATTTTGTGAAATGTTTCGCATTGTTGAAAAGCTGACATGTTGTTATTGAAAGGTTATCTTTAGAAATTAAATGGCTTGACAATTTTTTCTTTAATAAATATTTGGATTGTGATATAAGAAAGTAATGAATATTTTGATATGAGTTTTTAAAAAATGAAATATTATCTACACTTAGATGTATTTCAATGAGAAGCCATTAAATTAATTTCCACCAATATATTTGTGTCTCCACCTCCATTCTTCTTGCATGGTATTGGTACATCTCCTTTTCTCTATTTCATTATGATTTAGCTTAATCAAGATGGGTTATAGTTTTTTGTTTCTGCTATGTATATATGTTGCTAATACTAACTTTAATTTTTAATATTTCTTTGATTGTAAATACATGTATGGTGAAGATCTGGAGATACAACGATATATCAAGATTTGAAGATAATGATTCATTGGTTCTTTTAGACTTTAAAGGTAAATACATGTATGTTTGTGAGTTCAGTTCCACTACTCCAAATAAACTTGTTTTGTGATTCTTACATCATAATATGAAAAGACTTGGACATGCCCAAATTCTTATACAAAATAAACAATCATCGTATATATCAACTTATTGATATGATGGATATTTAATTACTTTTTAGGTGAAGTAATATGGATTGGATTGTTAGGTGGTATGTTTTTAAGCTTATTTATGCACATATGGGTGTATCTATATTCTGTTATGTTTCATAAACCCCATATCTTTTGGCTTATTTTAGGACCTATGGGGTCATATAAGTTTACATAAGCCTACAAGTATAAAAATAAGTCGCAAAAGTTGAGTTCATGATTTATAAGTCGAAAGCAGAGAAGCCCATAAGTCATACTCTATGTATTTGTGTTGCATTTTTATGTGGTGGATAAGCGATTGTGAGGGAAATTGAAAATGGTTAGTTAAACTAGCTACATAGTTTTGTTCAAGTGAAATAGAGGGTTCTGAAGAAGGGGGTGTTTGGGATTGCCGGTTTAAACAGATCATGCGTTTGCAAAACTTGTGATTTAATTTTGCCATTCTTGGGCAATTTTATATAAACCTATTTACCCCATTTTTAATATTCAAATTACGTATGTTAGCTGATTTGGTAAGTTGTATTCATTAGGGGTGTTATAAACTTGCGGTGTTTGTTTTTATACAGTCAATAAGACGTTTCTAAGGTGTTTTCAGTTGGTTATGCAAGTTGGTGATCTGGTTTATTTGGGGTGACATAAGTGGTTTGGTATTTCTTATTTTGAACTGTTTATCTGCTTGCGAGTGCTAAATTGTTTATATTTTGGTGATTATATGCTCTAAATAAGCGAATAATCTGTTTATACGTAATTACATATACTTTCAAATATCAGATAATCTGGGAGTGAGATAAGCCGTTCGGAGAACATACCTTTAAATTGCTTAGTCACACAACTTATTAGTTCAAATTTCAAAAAAAAAACAATGAGCAGTAATTATGGACATGAATATTATTATATATGTTCATCTACTAAGACACTCAAAATTGGGTATCATTTTAAGTAGTTTTTAAGAGCAATCATGTACACCCCCATAACATCGATTTGATATCTTCCTATTCATTATGTTATTAATCGTGTTAAGCTAATCTTGAAACATAGTGGTGATTGAATTGGTTATGTTGCAGGTGAAGCATTTTCATAGGCAGTACTGTCTAAAGAAGGAAAGGCTTGTGTATGACAATTAAGCCATGAGAGGTTCCATAATGCTTCCACCTAACATTCCCATATCAACTTAACGATCGTATGTTTCGTCACTTTTTAATGATGGATATAATTAGGCTGTGTTCGAATTTGAATTATTGATGAATAATTAAATTGGTATAGTGTTTGAATAACTAGCCTTACTTGTTTAACGGTTACTTGAAACCCTCAAAAGCTTGCTTATGTGATGTGCTATATAAATTACAACATCAAGGTTAATGTTATTGATCATTTTAAATCGTAATATATTAGATTGTTTTTGCATGGGTAAAAAAGGTTCAATATTAATGTCAAGAAGTTGGGACTTGGTCAGGTATTTATTTGAATGAATATGATTTTTTTTTCAAAATTGAGTTTGTATTCAAATATATCTTAAACGAAATGTAGTTTGTACTTCAATGAATTTTTACGCCGATAGTTAGGCTAATGATCCTTATAATCTAGATAAGGTGCTTATTTCAGATTATTGGGCACACAACACTTTCTTTTTGTTGACATTAGCTTGTGTAATGAGCTTGTTTGGGTAGCCTATAATCATGCAAATATGAGGCATTGTTGTTCGTCAATTGTAGAAGCTATAGTTTATCATATATGAGGTTTTGTTTTTTGTTCATAATCAACTTGATGACCATAACGGTGTAAGTGCTTTAGTGGGAAGAACATGCAGATGTCTTGGATGTAAATCGCGCTTTGTGGAAACTTGATACAAATTAAGAAACTCCACATAATACTTCCTAAAATAGTGGAGTATTTAACAACAGGAGCATACGAGTTACTATTGTGTCTCAATGATGGCCAATAAGCAAAAGGATATTTTTATGAGCAGGGCAAAAGAAAAAGAATTTTTTATTTATCATATGAAGGAAACCTTATTTGTTTCACACTAAGGATAGTTTATTTAATTATTCGAACCAATTAGGTATGCTCTAGATGATAGTTTCAAAATTGAAAATTTAACATTACATGAATGAGTAGTACAGTTTCTTTGTTATCGTTAAACATTGTAACTCATTCACTATGTATATGTGTCGTTGGTTGTTAGATTTACATTTTCTCGTGTTAACTACGATCATATATTTTTTGTACACTTTTTATTGCTCAAGGAGCTACTGTGAAATTCATATCCCTGACTAAATCCTTTATTATGTTAAAAAAATCCTTTATCTAAGTTTCTATATTATTATTGGTGAACTTACTTCATAGATGTGAAAGTTTATGGCCTTATATTTAGTAGTAATGTGTTAAGATCGAACTCGAGATTACGGGATTGCACACAATACGTAAAAAGTTAATTTATATTAATAAATATATTTATATGTTTATTAATTAAATAGAGCTATAATTTTAACGGCCCTTAAATATTAAGAGTTAAGGTTAACGAGCGTTGTGGAATAAAAAAGAAGAGGAAAAGAAGGTTCCGGAACACCTATATGGGTGTGCTGACCGTCAGCTAGACAAGGGGAGGTGAGAAGGAAAACTTGCCTTATATCTGTTTAACTTGGGCTACAAGGTTTTCTAGGCCTATATAAACACCCCTAAGCCCTCACAATTCTTTACTCCATATTTCTCTTCTCTTTTCTTTGTTCGATCGATCGGCCAAACACCCCTTAGGGTTTCGTTTGGTTTATTGAATCAAGTCCTAGCCCCTCTCTAGGGTTGTTGGGTTGATTTTCCACTAAGCGTTTAAGCTCGGTTTTGACGTACTAGTATTACGGTTAACTCGTTATTATACGTGTGTACAAGAACGTAATATATAATTTTACTTTAGACTATATTTTTATGATTCGATATAAACCCTAATTTGGAATTTGTTCTTGTTCGTGGGAATTGCATTGCAAAATGTATGTAACCCTAATTCGATTAATTATGAATGTGTTATTATGATCTTTTAAATCGCTTCCGCTATATGTGCTTTGATCTTTGTTAGGGTTTTAACAATTTTTATGAACTATATAAAGCTTCAGTGGTATCAGAGTTGTTTTAACATGTTATAATTATCGAAAATCTAAAGTTTTTTAACTAATAATTTTTTTGAGTTAAAAATACATGTTTTTTAGGTTTTCTTAAAAAATTAGGGTTTGTTTTTTTAAAATTGGTTTTGGCCGAATTTTATAAGATTTTTTTTTGAAACCCTAAATTGCATGTAGTATGATTTTAGATTAAATTGCATGATTAATTTCTATGTCATGCATATTAATGGTTACGATCTGTAGAGATTTAATTGTTAAGTGATGTGGGTGGATCCATAATGAACATGCAAGTTTTTTCATGGATCGTAAAATTAAGTGTTATGTGTTTATTTTGTTTCAATAAATCTAGAATTAGGGAAGACTTTTTATGAACATAAAAACCCTATATTTTAAACTTATTGAATAAAATCGTAAGCATTCGGCTATTTGATTTATTTATTGCACATATAAATTGTTATTATGTGCTTTATGATTTAGTTTTTGTTTGTACCTTATTGTTTTCATGCATTTTTTGTATGTTGTAAACAAGGGTAGTTTTTTTTAAGAAAAATAATGTGGACTAAATCATATTAAAATTAATATTCGTTTTGAGACCTAAATTACATAGAATTACGTTGACTGGTGATTTGCAATAATAATTTAACGGCCTACTCAATTTTGACAAACTATAAAGTGGGTATAACGCGTTGTTGGTCATGTACCCGGCTAAGGAAGGAGGTTATGCCATTGTCGCTGACTAAATTCCCGGCTCGCTTGTGCTTCAAAATTAGAATTACCTACGATTATTATTTGTATTATACCTTAAGGTTGATTTACTGCAAATTCACAACCAAAACACAATAAATAAGGTTATTGCTTTGTGCTTTAGCTGAGTTCTAGAAAAAGTACGTTGTGAATAGTTTTGGGTAATTCTTTGATTGGTTTAACCAATAACTTAACATAATATATGTAGAAATTTAGTCTCGTAAAAAGTAAACTAGATGTTTTATTAAACTTATGATATGGAGATTTATGCATGCTTCTCCATACATTGGTTTTGACATCAAGTTTATACCTTTAAAATTTAAGTTGAATGCCATCTAATTGACGGACACTTGAAGTTACAATGTCGTCATATGAGATTTTGGACGATGTTGTGATGGAAAGAAAACTTTTCATAGAATGAGGATTCGCATGATAAGTTTTACGTTCTTTAGATTAGACGACTTAATTAAGTTACTCAGTGAGATCTGGAAACTTAAGGCATTCAGAGGGGATGAAACATGTTTACAATGCAAAACATTCTTTTGGCAATGTAAGTCCCTAAAATATCTAGAAATTGGATATTGTTTGCCAATAAATTGTTCGACAAGTTACTATGTTGAATACGTTCATTACGAGCAGATCAACTGATGTAATGGATTTATGTCAATAAACGTTCTAGTTTCAAGGAAAATACTATGGTTAATTTGTTTATCGGGGTAATTTTATTTTCTTGAAAGTATTTATCGAAAATACTAATATTTGAACTAATTTCGGTAGAAATGGCTCAGCCCGACAACAATGCTTTAAGTACTACATTCAAAACGTTTTTTGATCGTCTAGAACTTACTGGCCCAAACTTCAATGATTTGTATCGCTCCTTAAGAATTGTTTTGACAGTAGCGGGCACTATTGATTACTTGTCCACGGCCGTACCGGCCGACCTTGCTGTAGGAGCATCTGAAGCCAAAATGCTTACACACCGCGCTGAATTAAAGAAGCACTCTGATGTAGCTTGTTTAATGCTTGGTAAAATGTCACCTTCTCTTCAAAAGAAGTTTGAGCTTTATCCTCCCATGCGCATAATTGAAGAACTCAAGGCAATGTTTGAGAAGCCCCAAGCTGTGTAGATCTACGATTTAGTAGATGCTTTATATAGCTGTAAGCAATCCCATGGGAAATCCGTAAGTGCACACTATATGGAAATGAGAGGTTACATGGAACAACTCATTGGACTTGGAAAACTCTAAGACCGTGATATGGAGATTAACTTGATCAATAAGTCCCTTAACAAGGACTTTAACGATTTTGTTAGGAACTATAATATGCATTTCACGGGGAAGACTGTCACACCCCACCATGGCGGAATATGGGGCACAAACTATGGATATCATCACAACAATAACGTGTCTATAGAGAGAACTAAATGAATTTGAAATTTCATAAATGGTGACACAAATGTCATGACAATATCTCAACAATACAAGAGTCTAAGTAAGTAGGTAAAAGTCTTACCTCTTATCAAATACAAACAAATAAACAACATCAAACATATAGGTGTCTAAAATGTATCACTTATTCAAACAATGAAAAGAAAACTAAGAGGAAAGGGATTCCTCCGAATGTAATCTTAGCAGCCTCTAAACTCTAGCCACTTCTAACACCATCCTTCATAACTATCTCACCTGAAAATGACACTAAAATATGTTGTAAACAAGTTGAAGGAAACAAATTTAAGCAATGGACTTTAAAGTGATATTCATGTTACACACAACTACTAACAAAACATAGTATAACAATTAAGAACACAAAATAAGAACCAATGCACCTACACCTATCCGGATCTTTCTCACACCCAGTATGGAGATGTACCATATCCCCGTCGAGATATCTTGTCTCTGAGAAGACGATGCACATGTACTCAGAAATCAAGTACTCAGGATGCATATTAGTATACAAAATAGAACATATAACATAACACAAAAGTAGGCATATCACATAATAGCACATTAGGTCCACACATTTGAAAAACATATTATCAAAATATTTTAAAGAACATAATACTAAGACATTTAAAAACATTACAAGTTTCATCTCCATCCCATACTGGAAAAACATTTAAAAACTTAGTAAAAATGGGACTATGAACTCACTTGATAGATCTTATCCAAATATTCCAGGCACTAGCAAAAAGCTAAACAAATAAATGCATAACATCAAGACATGAACCAATAACTAAAATGGATCATCAATCTATGATGGACATCTAAACCTCTCCTATATATTAACCTCATTTATATGCTCTAAGCATCCCATTACCCTTCTCTAACAAGTCTTTAACTTAGTTAAATTCAACACCTACCCCGTTTCCATTTTACCCAAAACAGTCCCCATTTTTAGACCCCAACCTATTAGCCAAACGCCCACCTAACCAACCCCATGCTTTCTGTAAAGAAAACCCTATGCCTTTACATTTGTTAGCTAACTCTCCTCTTTTGCCCCAACCTTAAAGCTACTGTTAAGGCCCCGATATATATATATATATATATATATATATATATATATATATATATATATATATATATATATATATATATATATAGTGTAACTTTATTTACAGAACTCATCTTAATGACAGAACTTGCAGAACTCTTGATTTTTAAGGCAAACATGTATGTCTGAAGGAGTACATGTATGTTTTTAGAGAATATTTGTATTTGCGAAGCATATTTGAAGTAATTTTTGTCAAAATTAAATAAAATTAAAAAAAAGTTATCAAAACATATACATGTTTGAGGGCGTGCATGCATGTATGTGCACGCATTAAAAAACATACATTTTTAAAATTACGCATGCTTGTATATGCACCGATCCAAAAACATACATGTTCGCTTTCAAAAACATACATGTTCTCCTTCAGACATACATATTTGTCTTTAAAAACAAGAGTTCTCCAAGTTCTGTCATTAAGATGGGTTTTGTAAATAAAGTCCCCATGTATATATATATATATATATATATATATATATATATATATATATATATATATATATATATATATATATATATATATATATATATATATATATATATATATATATATATATATATATATATATATATATATATATATATATATATATATATATATAT